>VWZG01002624.1:660228-695779 GCA_013396735.1 Grallaria varia | reverse complement strand
CCCGACCCCACAGTCCGACCCCACAGCCCGCTCCTGGCCCGACCCCACAGCCCGACCCCACAGCCCGTCCCACAGCCCGCTCCTGGCCCGACCCTACAGCCCCGACCCCACAGTCCGACCCCACGGGCCCAGCCCCACAGCCCGGCCCCACGGAGCGGAGGGTGCGGGTGCTGTCGGGCTGTGTCTCCCCCAGAGCAGCCGTCAGGGCTGGGCGCCCTTGGGTGGCGGGAAGGATGCTGAGGTGCTGGAGCGTGTCCAGAGAAGAGCAGCGAGGCTGGTGAAGGGTCTGGAGGGTTAGTCCTGTGAGGAGCGGCGGAGGTAGCTGGCGGTGTTCAGCCTGGAGAAGAGGAAGCTCAGGGGAGACCTTGTCACCCTCTACAACTCTCTGAAAGGAGGTTGAAGCCGGGTGGAGGGCAGCCTCTTCTGCCAGGCAACAAGAGACAGGACAAGAGGACACAGGCTTAAACTGTGCCAGAAGAGGTTTAGGTTGGACATTAGGAAGCAGCTCTTTACAGCAGAGTGAGTGACTGGGCATTGGAATGGGCTGCCCGGAGAGGTGGTGGAGTCACCATCCCTGGAGGTGCTTATGAAGAGATCTGGTTGGCAAGGTGGTGTTGGGTCAAAAGTTGGACTCCATGATCTGAGAGGTCTCTTCCAGCCTAACTGGTTCTGTGATTCTGTGAGCTCTAAGCATCCCGGACTGCCCTGACAACTGCACCCCTTGCAGGGGTCTCCAGGCCTCCTGTGACTCTGCCACACCTGAGGAGTTTAGTGCAGTTGGGTCCTGTTGGGAATGTGTTCACTGTGTATGTTTCTGTGATGATGAACAGCTCCTGCCACAGGCCAAACCTTGGTGGGTCTTTTGTCAGGTGTCAGTGATTTCTCCTTAAAATGGACCTTTAGGTAGCTCTCTTACCTCTGTTTTAGTCTAATTTGTGCCTGGGAATCAGCAGCTTGTTGCATCACATAAAGTGTGTTTGTCTTTCGCAAGGATTGAAATTACCTTAACCTTCACAAAGTTCACAAAGCTAGATGTAGGTGCTACTGTTACAACTGTTTTGTTTACAAAATATTAGGAAACTGAGTAGTTCAGGAATGAGCTGTGTGTGTTTCAGCTTCTAATTTTTGGGGGTAAGTGTTGCTGTATGTGTGGGCAAGTGTGGTGGAGAACTGGATGGACAGCGACGGATCGCATACCTTGCTTATATATGACTGTGTTTTTACTCTGATTATAGGTTTAGCTAAAGTTTGTCTTGCAGAACTAAATTTTGTGCCAAATGGGATGGGAGGAAAACAATGCTCTTTTGTCTTCTTTGCTGTAGAAAGCGTTTATAAAAGCATATGAAATATACATGGTCTGCCTGGTGGATAGAGAAATGCTGGTGGTGATCCTAACAGTCATTTGCAGATTAGTCTGCTGGCTGTTTTACAAATGCTGTTTGTTTACTAGCAGTAACAGAGTTTTAAACAGACTCCCCTGCACAAGTCTGCTTCTGTATAAGGGTTTGTTTTGTGGGCAAAGTTCAGTTGTGTAGAAAAAGGAAGTAACGTAAGTCTTGGTGTTTTTTATCATTACGCTGTATAATTACAGCTTACAGTCATGCAGCCGAAAGCTATAGTTTTTCATTGCTTGCTTACTGACTAAATAAATTGTGGAGGGCATACATGAGTAAGAAAGCTAATTTGCTTTCCTACTCTTGTGTGTTTTTTTACCTCATATCCTTTTTAAACTAAAAAAGATGAATAGGAGTCTTTGTTTTTCTTTACAAAACCACTGACTAGAACTTCCTTGACAGCTGTAAATTCTATATTCCCTTGTCTGTTGCTGTCCATGACAAAGGAGAGAACCTCCCAAAGGATATTGTCTAGTCAGCACCATCTTACTGACTGGCATTGTCATTACCTCTGAATTGTGCCTGGCCTTTGCAGGAGAGAAGTGAAAAAGAACATAGCCTAATGCACAGCTGTGACGTGCTTCACAGAGGTTATTGTGTCGTTTTGTTAACATTTGTTGTGGTAGGTTGCTTTTCTGTATTCTTGCGTGTATTACCTGTATAATAGAATATACCTGGTCGAGGTGGGTGGAGACCTGAGGGAGGCTCTTCTGAGACACCTTGTTTTGTGCAAGTTGTGTTTGAGCTTCAAAGCAATAAACTCTATCATTATGGCCAGGACTGAAGCTTGTAGTAGAATGCTGAGCATTGCCAAGTTTGAACCAATTTGGGGGTTTTTGGCACCTCCTCTCATCTTCCCCCTTCTCACGTGCAGCAGTGAGCTCCAGCAGTGCCTGTTGAACCAGGAGAGAGAAGCTCCAATGAACTGAGTTACTGTGGTCTGTGCTGTCCCCTGAAGGGAATTTTCCCTCTTTCCCTGAAGGAGGTTATACACCAGTGTCTTCTCGCTTCCCCCAGCCAGCTGGATGGTCTGTCTTGTGCTGCTACAGCACTAAGTGTTTCCATCACAACTGGAAAAATGCTGTGTCATTGACAGGAACACAACACAGCTCTTCTTGCCTGGGGGTCTCCCACACACCAATTGTGTAGAATTCCAAGACATAGGTACAAGTGTGTTGTTTTGTACCTTGTACAGTAGCTTCATGTGAAACACTGACACCTGAAAGTGGTAAGTAAATTAACACTGTCAACAAATGAATTCTTTGCATTCTAAATTTTCCTCTTCCTCAGTTGATCTAAGCATTGAAAGTGGATGAAAACAATGATGTCACTCTTCGCTGACCTACATTAAAAGAGCAAGGGATGCAAATGAAATTCAAAAGAAAGTCCGAACATCATGTTCTGTACCTTTGAGCTATTCCAAGTTTTTTTTCCCCCAGATCTTTTAAAAGGAGACATAGTTTACCATTTTATCTTTATCAAAGGCCAATTATGTTTTTAGCAGTGTGTTATAAACCATGCATACTAATTGAGTCCTTGTTTAGAAAACAGCCTTTCTGGATCCACAAGGAGTCAGAAGGTGGGAGGTGATAGCTGAGTCAATATATTTAATATATATTAGTCCATTTGTCTTTCCTAGGGAGTGTGACAAAGTGATTCTGTACACTGTTTTATTAGCTCAATTGTGCTGTTAAACTATGCATTTTAAAGGGCTGTTACAAAAAATGCATTCCCTTGAAGATGGATGGTATTGTACTAATAATGAAACAGTAATCTTAATGTTACGTCATCAATGCCCATCTATTAATGTGAATATTTTCAGTGTTGTTTTTTCAGTGGAGAAAATACTTTGAGGGAGGGGAAGAAATGGAACAGTTTCCTCAAGTTCACCTGGAAAAAGGAAAAAAGAAACTTCTAAATTGTGAAATTTTCAATATTGGGAAAGGATTTGCCTCTCAGTGCAAACGACTCCATGCCAAAAATATGTACATTTTTAATTTGAGATTATATCTTTCAAGCTTGAGAGCTGCATGTCAATAAAATTTAGGAGAAACTGTAGTTTAAGCTTAACTTGGAAGATATGTAAAACTTTAATTTAATTTCCCCTTCTTTACCCAAGGTTGGCAGTACGCTTGTGGAACTTTGTTGACTGAAGCATGACTGATTTCTGCTCTGTGAATGAGGTGGGGAGAGAATTGTAAGCTCACAGCTGCCTGTGAAAATGGGCTCCCTCTTTAAATTAATTTGATATGGCATTTTCCAAGATTTATCTATAGTCATTCTTTAACATTATGTTGTATGAACATGGGATTGCTTCAGTCTGTGCTTCTTTCTTCTCTATTTAATTTGTCAAATTCATGAACATTTTCTATGTAAGTGCACAGAACTAGAAGTATCTCTCCCCTGGGTGTGTTCCTGAATCTTACCCAAACTTAGGAGCCTGTGTTTGTTCTGATTGTCTGCACTCCCTTAACAGCCCATGGAGATGCAGTCGATTGTGTGTCGAGTTTAATACCATTGGCAAAAAGTGGGTTTCTACTCTAAAATGGGCCAGGTTGCAACTATCATTTTCTGTGATCAGAGGCAGGGCAACTTGGCTTGCTTTTCTTAATAGCCTTCTTCTGGAAGGTGCACATGGGTCTTTTTAAGTCTGTGGATCAGAAGCTGCAGAGAACTGGACTAGACTAAGAAACCCAGCTGTTCTGGTGTTTTCGTGTAAATTCTCATTTCCCTGATGCAACCAGTAACTGCCATTTTCACCTGCTCTAGGCTGAGTTTTTCTCAAGGATGGGTGACCAAGGCTGAACATCATGTTGCAGAAGAAGTCACACCATCTGAAACATCACTTTTTTTCCTTCAGTGTGTCACATGAGTGATTCATAACATCCTGTGATTGACTCGTGTATCTAGATTGTCATCTGCTTTAATAATTTCCAACCTGATGAACCCTGTGCTTAAAGAAAAAATCATTATTGGTAGTCACTGTTATCAGAACTCTGCATCTGCTTCTATACAGTTTCACCCTATTTCTACTGTTTCAAAACAATTTTATGTGATACTGTAATCCTTCTCTCTGTCAGTGATACATCTTAACTTCTTGCTGTCACCACATTTTCCTGGCGCTTGGACTTCCTTTTTTTTTAATATAAAAAGTCACTGCTAAAAGTGGTAAACAAGGCAACTTTCAGGACACTTGCAATTTCTAAATAAGTTTTAGTGAAACATTTGTATCAAAGGAATGCAGAACTATGGTAATGGAAGAACAATGTCAACAATTACATAGCGGCTGTAACTTTCATGAGAACAGACTGAATTGTAAATTTATCTTCATTGTCTGCAGAACATTTAATATTCCTTGAGTTCGGAGTCTCAGGAAAAACTCCACTTTCTTTCCCCAGGAGGAAACATTTTCTGCTCAAAAGCCAAAGTACTAATCAAACTGCCTCAGCCATCAGGGATCAGCTGTACTGGACAGACAGGAAGCCAGGACTCAGCTTTTTCCCAAGAACTCACATGTTACCTTTCAGATGTGTGTGACAGAGCCACACACTAGTTTATTTCTGACAGTGTACAGGTAGCACTGTATTGTAGGTGAGGGGCTCTGTCTGCTGTGCATTGCAGTTCCCTGTCACCTGGAGAGGCAGTTTGTTAAACACCACTGTGCACAATTCTGTAGCAGATTCTACACAGCCGAGGACTCCAGGCTTCCAGTGCACCAGGATGATCAATGCATTTAAAACTTCTGTTTGTTGTTGCTTACATCTTCTTGTGCTTCAAGGCTTGTTTTGTTTTGTTTTGTTTTGTTTTGTTTTCATGTGGATCCCAGAAGTTTGAAAGTGTTTCAATTCTTCTGAATTTTTTTTGTTCTAATGTAATTTTCAAACACATATGTGCAGTCTGTTTTGGACAGAATGATGTGCACCTGGAAACAGTAGTCACACATTAAGCCAACATGCTAAGGTTTATGCTTTTTTTAAATTTTTTTTTCCTTTTATGTGTGCCTTGATACTACAAACCACAGTGTGATCCCAGTTTAGGCATTATAGAAGCTTAAGTTAAGATGCTCATCACAGGAAGGTTTGATTCCAGTAGATACACTGCAGAGAAAGATTTCTTCGTCCTGTTTTTGTTGGTGGTGTTATCAAATGTGATTTGGTTTCTTCCTATTTTATATAGTACCACAATAGGCAGTTAACGTCACACTAAGAGCAAAACTTTGGGGAAGGTGACATTATTTTTGGCAATAATAAAAATCATGTTGGCTGAGAGTTGTACTGTGAAATAGCATGCATTTCATGTTATTTTCAAATGAAAGTGCTATTGCCAAGACTTCAACATTTGATCTTATAAAAATCTTTAAAAGTGCAGTCTTCAGTAAACTTTCAGAAATTTGTGTTTTTTATCAAGTTGTGTCATAATTCTCCTGGCCTCACACATGAGCTTTGAAAGCCAAAGTTTCCGAAATCGGCTAATTGCAACAGTTTTCAGTAGGATTAATTCAGAAGACTAGATTTCTGTGTCCATGTAACTCCCATCACTACAGGTAAATTTATATTATTTTCCAACGCGGGTAATAAAACTTTTTTTCTCTCGTTGTCTTTCCCTTTTCAGATACAGCTGTGGGATACTGCCGGCCAGGAGCGCTTCAGGAAGAGCATGGTGCAGCACTACTACAGGAATGTACATGCTGTCGTGTTCGTGTATGACATGACAAACATTGCCAGTTTCCACAGTCTGCCGTCATGGATAGAGGAGTGCAAACAACACCTTCTCGCCAACGACATCCCACGGATTCTGGTAGGAAATAAATGTGACCTGAGAAGTGCTATTCAGGTGCCCACGGACCTGGCCCAGAAGTTTGCCGATACTCACAGCATGCCGTTGTTTGAGACCTCTGCCAAGAACCCCAATGACAATGACCATGTGGAGGCCATATTTATGACACTGGCTCACAAGCTTAAAAGTCACAAGCCATTAATGCTTAGTCAACCCCCAGACCGTGATGAGATACATATAAAGCCTGAACCAAAACCTGCCACGTCTTGCTGGTGTTAGATCACAGTCACTGCCTGTCACTTTGTCTTGCTTGCAAGTGCTTCAAAATTACGATCTTGGCAAAGTTCCAGGTTTTGGTAGCAATTATAGCAAGCCTCTTTGGCACTTTAATGTGTTGTTTTGTTTTGTTTTGTTTTTCTGGTGTAGATGTGCCCATCTCATGCTCTTGCACTTTGTAATTGTACTTTCTGAATTACTGAAGTTTCACTATAAATACATGGGAACGTAAACTTTCAAGTGAAGTTTTGACAAAGTGAGTCTACTTGAGCTTTTGCTGCCTGAGGTTGTTTTCATCACTTGTGGTAAGGTTATAAATAGTAAGCCAGTTTCCTAACATTTTTGGTTGCTACTTGCATTGGAATAATGTAGGAAAAAGAGCGTTTTTTGACAGCCAGGGAGCATGGTTTTTGGGTGAGTAAGTGGGGAGATTTTTGGCATATGAAGGAACATTTGGTGACTGCTAGCAAATTAGTAAGCAGGTACCTTTTTAGTATAGAAACAAAAACCAGGACTGTCAGAGTTGGGGCTGTCAGTGTAGGTGCAAACTGCTAGCCTGTCATGCCGCTGTGAACTTTGTCTGTTTCTTCATGGCAGTGGTAAGGGAATTGACAAACTTGTCCCTACCTCTAGGTTATTGTTTGATACTTATAAACTTCATTAATTTTTCATAATTAGCATGTGGTACTAAACTATGCATTGCCTCTTATGGAAAGTACTGTAGCACAGGATTTGGGGTAAATTTGGGACTCTTAACTGTCCGTAACTTCTCCGACCTTACTGAAACTCCAACGAGGACATATTTCTAAAGGTGCTGTATTTGAGTTGAGTGTCCCAGGGTAAGTAAAAACACCTAATTAAGTAAAAGATTGAGTAAAGTTGGAAAAAGCATACTGGTTTTTAAAGATAGGAGTTTGGGAGGATTTTAATGACAATGAGTGCTGCTCAAATATCTTGAGAAACCAACTTGATAATGTATTTCAAGGATGGGAATGCCTAGGACAAAATGTTAGGAATACGGGACTTTCTTAAAATATTATTGAATACAGACTAAAGTAGGTCTTGAAATATGCAGTAAATCTAACAAGTACATAATCTGTTACAGATTTTTGAGCTAAAACCTGCTTGTGTAATGTCGTGACAGTATGTGGGACATCCTTGGCATTGGTAGTGTGAGTTAGTAGGGGTCAGATGAGGGAAATTACTGCTCTAGAACCATCTTTTTCTGTGTTCTGGTACTTTCAGCTGCTTTTTTTCAGTTTTATCTGAAGGTCAAGTTTCACAATAAGGTGAAGTTTCATAATAAAAATGGTGCTAAGTTGCGCATAATTGCATAAAGCAAAACGTAAGCCATAGAATGCAATTTATGACTTAATTCACATGCCATGTCCAACAGTGTTCTGTGGCTTAGTTTTTGAAGGAATTGAATTATAAATGAAGACTTCTTTAAATTTTTTTTTTATTGGAAATGTGTAGCACGTGTCGCTGACAGGAAACAAAATGGAAGGGCCAGTTCAGAAGCTGCCACCCTAGGGATCACATAAGAAACAAATTATTGAAGCAAGATAACTAATATTATGTAAATTGTTAGAATTGTCAAGATGTAATTCCATTTCAATTTAGAGTGTCATTGACTTTTTTCTAGATTTAGAAAGAGCATTCAATTTGATCTAATATGATTAAGATGTTTAAAAAGAATCTAAACAAAAGGCTATGCTGTAGAGCTGCTTCAACTGTGACAGTATTTTTGCTTAGGAAACACTTGTAAAAGGGAGCTTTTGTATTCACTCTGAACCTTACATGACTAGAATTTACAGTCCTTTCAAAAACAATCACCTTTTTAACACTAGTGTCCTTAATGACTTTTTAAGAAATGGATTGATCTTAAATTTATGTATGTACTGTTGTAAATAAATATGGTTTACAGTCCTTCTGGACAATTTGTTTTTCACTCACTTCCTTAATCCTTTTTCTCAGAAGAATCCATTGTAATTATTTGTTTACTAAGTGGGTCAACAAGAGTGGGTTTTTTTCTTATTTGTTTGTATTTGGGTTTTTTCCTTTTTTAATTAAAAAACCCCAGAACTACAAAGTCAGTCAATCAGGTTGGGGGTTGAGGTAAGGAAATTATGTAGCTACAGTGTTACTGTTAAATTTGCACACCTGTTGAGCTTTATTTGAGTTATCACAACCTGTAAATAAGGGCCTTTCATGTCATGAAAATTGTGTGGAAGTGGTGTTCAGGTATGTAATTTCATGTTCAGCACAAAGCATGTTTTAGCGGTTCTGCCATAAAGGTAATGTGGTCAGTAATGCAGGATTCAGTATTGCTTCCTGGCTTTCAGTGGTAATGTTCTGCCCACCAAATGGATGTCAAAAATACTGAATACTTTGTATATGTATTTTCACTTTACCAAATTGTAAAGTTGGGTTATTTTCTATGTGCTGGGGGAGGGCAAGACACAATTCCAGAAACCTAATAAACTGTCTTTGCCACAAACTGTTATCCTTTGTTTTCAATAATTATACAAGGAATGATGATATAATATCTTATGGTTGAAAACAAGTATGAGGGAGGAAAAAGAGTTCCTAGTTTCTGTATGTGTGGGTGACAGTTTTGTAAAAGACTGTCACCACACTTGGACTACTGTCAGCGCTTCCTTGTGATGGCTCCGGGTGGTTTTGAGGCATCTGAAGCACCTGCCTGATGATTCAGAAGCATGCTTGGGATTTATTTCAGATTGCAGAACAATGGGAAGTGATACAACAGGTATAAAATTAGGATTTACTGACCCTTGAATGTGTGTCAAGAACCTAAAGGAGTCTTCTTCGTTATTCTTCTAGTCTCATCTTGTTCAGAAATAAAACCTCTTAACTTCCTTGTTATCTCTTTGTTATCTTTGTGGTTTGCCTTGTGATTTTGGACCTTGCGAGTGACCGAAGGAGCCTTGGTGCAGTTGTGAGCCCTTGTCCTGGACTGACTCTGGCACTTGATTACATTGCTCAGGGAGGAAGAAATTTTCATCTTGGGGAGGGCAAGAGGTCGAGATACTGACTCTGGATGTGTCCTGGTACTCAGGCATGTACTTGTTGTGCATTAGGGTTTTGTGAGGCTTTCGTGTCTCATGTCTTCCTCATTATGAAGATGCTAAGAAGCATCAAAAGAAATTCATGAGGGTTTTATGTGTACTGTAATGTCCCCAAAGTAAAAGGCCATTAGAGTTGAAACAGTTCTACCCTTGTCATTTTTCTCCAGCTTCATAAGTCAAGAGTGTTAAAAAACAGCTTTCTGGATGTAGTGAAGATAGGTGAGGAGTCCTAATGAGAGTAATATTTTCACTTTAAATTCAGCTCTAAAATACAGCTTAACATTCTAAAAAACAGTTAAGCTCTGACTTTGATGGGAAGGCATAGTGTGGGAGTCCATAAAACAATGAAGGCAGTGGCACCTCTGTCTTCTCCCTGTGACCTTTACCAGCTTGATCTGTGCTTCACGGGGACTTTCCCACCTGGCATCAGGAAAATGAGAAAGTAGAAAAAAGTACCAGTAACTGTTTTCCCTCAAATACTGCAGCTTTGCATGAATGCAAAATGGATCATGTAATGCCTGCCTATGGCTTTGATCACCCTGCAGCCAAAAATGTCTGGTTTTGTCTTTTGTTTCCCATAACATTTGATCATGTGCTGGGAGGGCAGCTCCTTGGTTTTACTCTTGTTACCTGATTCATCCTGTGTGATGCTGTAGAAGTGTCATCTTTGTCTTTAAGCTGTAGCCCTGCACTAACATTTCCCCTGGAGTGATCATCTGTTGACTTTCTCCTTTCATAAATTCATTGGAAGTCATATTCCTTGTGCCCTCTGTGAGCATTTTCACTTTCACCAGAATGTCTCGTTCCAATGGTCTTCTGTTTCTTCTCCAGAGTCCTACTTTCAAGGTCATTGACTGATACTTAGTTACATTGCAATTCCCAGATAAAAAGTAGAGCTGTCTGTCATTTTAAAGTAATAATAATGTAACTTTTAAAATGGCAGTCTGATTTTGATGCAAATCAATGCAACACCAATATGTAATGTTAAAACTGAAGTTGTAGATAACCTTAGAAACTCATTATCCTGTGACTCACAAAAATCCCTGTTGTTTTTAGGTGTTGTCAGTGAGGGCTGTGAAGAGATGGTGAGAGAGGAAGAATGGCTGGTGGTTTCCAGTGACATCCCAGGACTCCCTGGGCTCCAGCTGCAAAACCAGCGGGTGTAGAGGCTGGCAGGTATTGAAGCACTTGCTGGAGGCAGCTCCATGTAGTTCAGGAAGATATTTCCAGGTCCCAGAGGAAGGGATGTGAGAGCTGCCAGTCATCCAGGGACACTCCATGAGGTGCTCAATCCCGTTCCATGTGGGTATTAGTGACGTGTATTGTTTTCTGTCTTTGCTTGAATCACCACTGTGATTCAGGAATGATAGAATCCTTAGCTATTCATTTGAAATTATTGGAAAGCAAATTTCCCAACAATACCAATGATCATTCAAAAAAAAACCCAAAAAAACCAAAATGTAATCCTCTTCCCAGCCTGCATTTAACAAATGTTCTGTGCTTGTTAGGAAGAAATTCTTGCCTGTGAGGGCAGTGAGGCACTGGCACAGGTTGCCCAGAGGAGCTGTGGATGCCCCATCCCTGGAGATGTTCAATGCGTGGCTGGATGGGGCCCTGAGCAACCTGGTCTAGTGGGAGGTGTCCCTGCCCCTGGCAGGGGGGGTTGGAATAAGATGATTTTTAAGGTCCTTTCCAACCCAAACCATTCTGTGAGATTTATTACACCCCCTCTCTCCCTCCTTATTGTTGTTTTGGGATTGTAGAACTTGCAACTCACTTTATTTTGAAACCTGCAGCATGCACTTGGCTCTTACAGTCTGTGTTTCCATTAAGAGATGGAGTTCAAAACCAGACTTTGCTCATGCATTTGAAAACAACAACAACCCCACCAGAATCTTCAGCTACTTACTGGCTCCCAGAGAATCAAGGAAAAGCAACTATATTTGACAACACTAAATTGCTCAAGAGCCCTCTCCTTTGATCTGCCCGTCATAATCCATCTTTCTGTACAGTCAGCTCACGGCAGGCCCTGGTTTAAAACAAGTAACTCTCTTTACAGCACACCAAAGAGCTTGCAGTGCAAGCTGACAGCAGCAGCCCTGCGTCTGTGTTTGCAAGCAGAGTACATCATGGAGTCAGATCTTCATTTTGGAAAACAACGGTACAGGTTTTTTCCTTTCCAATAATATTAATATTTTCAATTGGACGTTTACACAGTGCCAAATTTAATAAAAGGAGCATTGTCTAACAGTTTATAAGCACCTTTTAAAATAGATTTTCTGTTTCTGATGCCATCAGCGCCCCAAAAATCAGTGGAGAGTTGCATAGATATAGCCCTAAGAATGCAAAATCCCACTGGTAAAATCACAATAACGTGGAGCCTGTGTGATTATAGCCTGTATTTTTCATACACATGTGCACACACGAACACACACAGAGGTGTTTAATAAACAGGAAGAAACAACAAGTGTGAATGTGAGCATATGAAAATAAGAGTCATAAGACCCTGATCTTAGCTCAGTACTTCCTTTTTTTATTATTATTTTTCACTGTTTGCACTGCCTCTTTGGAAAGGTCACAGGCAGAAAGGACTCTGGTGTGAGGCAATATGCTAAACTCCCTCTTCATGAAAATCTTTACTTATTTACTTTTAAAAACAACATTCAGGGCGTCTAAATCACAGGTCATAAAGCAGAGGCTGCATTTGCAAAACATTTATCCTTCCCCATGGCCAGTGGCCTCTCTGAGTCTTGGCTTAGTGCTACCATGGGCTACCAAGTGAAGCTGTCAGAGAAGTTCAAGCTAGATGTTGTCTTTGCACAACTGCAGTTAAACTGGAAGTCCTGGCCATGGGATGGTGGGACTGCTAGGATTTTCTGAAGGTCTAAGAAAGAAAACCACACACGTAAATGGAAGATAATTTATTTTTGCATGTGGCTAGATGGGAAGGAGGGGGGCTCCCAGTAGTTGGTGGAGTGTGGGATTTTGTGCTGTAGGCTGACCCTGCACTTACACTTGCTCCCAAGCACACTTTGGGGCTGTTGCATAAAGGTGGAGGTACAGGCTGTTCTTCTTGGTTGCTGTTACATAAAAGCCTGGTCATTCCCTCACCCTTCACACCCACCCCTGCTCAGGAAAGCACTTGGAATGCTCAGGGGTGTTGAGGTGCTCCTTGTCCTTCATAATCCTCTGTCCCTTGGTGCTTTCTTTAGGTAAGGAAGGGCACACAATGAGAAAAAGATCAAACTGACACCAAAATAAATGCAACAGCTTTTCCATTGGCTTCAAGATATTTTTAATGCACTCATAGAACAGAGGCAGTGATGGGCTCCTGGATTCAGCAACTAAAAATTCAGCTGTAGATTGAAAAAAAAAAGGGCATGTGCTAATCAGAGAGGGTTTCCAAGTTCCTCATTCCTACCTGGAAGTACTAACTTCCATACTGAGCTAATAACTGAGTCACTGTGCCTCTGCTGCTGTTAAAAGCACAATGTTGGCAGCCCTTGCCTTTGGCTTCCAAGGCTTACAGTGGTTGTGCTTTTGTCAAATTGCATCTGAAGTGAAAGAATTCATTTCAATATTTTTGGCTGTGATTAAATAGGTTTATTTCATATTCATGCTTGGTGATAGTAGATGATAAATAAAGATATATCAGATATACTCTTTCTATATATATAAAATGATGACCAGAAAACCTGTATATTCACATGTGTATTTTTGGCCATCATAGTCAATCATACTTTGGCATCACAATGCAACACTTGGGGGAGTGTTCCAACTTTTTGTGATGGCAGTGAGGTGTGGTACATGACACTGGTGGGAGTCCAGCACTAGCATCTGCTTCAAAGCTCCAGCTCTTGCACTTTATGGGTGAAGAGCTGTTGGATGTAGCAAAAACTCGGGGTCAACCAGGGTTGGGAGGCTGCCAGCATCAGACCAAATAGGAGACACAGAAGCAACTGCTATGAGATGTCATTAGGGCAAAGAATTTGAAAACTGAAAACACCAGCCATCATCCTAAATCAGTCTCACAGTTAGTGGGTGGGGGACAGGGGCTCAGCAATATTTGCATGTACTGTTTCTGTATAAACACTGTATACACAGCAACTAATATTGACAGTGAGTGTATTTAGAAACATGTAGTGGACAGACGCCAGAAGATGAACTATAAACCAAAGTAATTTTCTTTTAAATTAGGATGACATATAAATGTCAAGCCAATTAAAGAGAAGGCACATGTTTAAATTAAAAAAAAAAAAAAAGGCATTACTGCAGCAGCTCAGAAAGTGCAAGTGACACTGTGCAGTTTTACAGTGTGTTTTGATTAGACTGACCTGAAGAGCTGGAGGACAGGACAAAGCAGCTCCTATCTTTACAGAGAAGCTGCTGCAGAAGGCTGGGAAATGCTGGCTGCTTTGATGGGCTTTCCCGCCTCAAGTTAGAGTTAAGTCCAAGGACTTTTTCCTATATTTACACAGTGTTAGTCCAGGGGAATCATAGAATCATATCTCAAGTTGGACGGGACCCGTAAGGATCAATGGTTGGACTCATTGACCATAAAGGTCCCTCCCAACCTAAAGAATTCTGTGATTCTATGATTCTAAGAATCAAGAAATCACACAGACTGACTCAAAAAAATGCATGTCATGCTTCAGTGGCATATCTATTGACTGAAAAAAAATAGGAAAAAGAATATTCTTCCTCTCAGCTGCAGGCACATACCAATCTCTGTCTTCAGAACATATATTTATTTTTTGATTGATTACTACTACTCCTGTACTTTCCCAGCTCTTTTAAGGCCTTCTTCTGTATCCAGGCTCTCTTCTGCAGGCCAGTTCTTTGACCTATAGTGAACCTTGACTTCAATTTTTAAGTACTTCATGCTAGAACAGGCTGGGCTACAGAGGTGCAGAGCTGTGACTTTTTTTATCCTCTGGCTTCTCACTGCCTTTTGCCAGCAAAGGGAAAAAAGATTCATTCCCAGCAAAGACTGCCCTGACCCTGAGCACCAGCAGCCCAGCATCACAGGGGAGGAACTGCACCAACCATATGTCTATGAAAAATATAGATGTAAATACAAATAAACATATTAAAAAAATATATATCTATAAATCCCAAACATGCTAGTTGTCAAAAATGTACCTGAAACATTTCCCTAACTCTCACCATAACAAAGACCCCTCCTCTTTCCCTCCTCCTCAGCACCTCCTGCCTCTCGTGTCAGGGAAATGACTTCAGAAAATTCTTTGCCCTTAGTTGAACATTAACTTACAGAATCAGCTTCCCTGATTAACTTTCTGATTGCACCGTGTGATTAACTCTGGCTGGGGGTTTTGTGTGCCTTGTTCTGTGCATCAGGGAATAGGGTGACATTAATCTCTGCCCACTCAAGATAAAAAAGGGTTTTTGACGTAAATTCCTTGTATTTGACTCAATATAAATAATGCTGACACGAGGGGTGCACAAAGTGCTTGGTGTCCAGGGTCCCCAACTCATGTCAAGGGCTGGTGCTGGTGTCCAGCTGCTGGTTGCTCCCGTTTGACCAGCAATCTCCAACACACCAAGCAAGAGATGGATGTTCGGCTTCAAGGAGATCTGAGACACGTTTGCATCTCTCATTCCTCTTCAAAATACCACAGTATTTCCTTTTCTTAGCAGTGAAGTAAGGTGTGACTAAGGTGTGGGGTATTTTGGTGAAAAGCAAGCTCTGGGCTCAGGTGAAAGCTGAAATATCTATTTTTTTCCCTCTGGACTTAGCTTTCATTGTTCCGCAGGCACCATGCTGAGGTGTACTTGCTGAGACAGTCACCCCCTGTGGGGTGGGACCATACCTCCTTCCAGCAGCCACTGGCCCTTGCCCACCCCAAAAAGGGAAATCTCAACATGCTAGAAGGGAATTGGGAAGCCAGCTTGGCTCCTGGGATCTTGCCAATGAGGAAAAGTCTGGGAAGAAGAGAAGAGGCCCTTTCAGCTGGAGGTGCTGTGGCTGTGTGTGTGCATAATAAATAAAAACGCACCTGAATTCCACCACTGAAAGCTGCGGGTGACACGAGCCATGAAATGTCCCTGGAGGTACAGGCAGGCTCTGGGAAGGCATCATGTGGAACAGGCTACTAAATATAGCACTGGAAACTGCAATCAGGAATATATTTTCTGCCATGCTAAGCAATTAGAAGGACTGACATTAAATTGGTAATCAGTTTCCACCAATTTCCATCCTGCAGCTGTCACTTCTCTGGAAAGCCCCCCCTTCGGAGAGAGAACTGTTGAAACTGGGTGTCTGTAAGTGATCTGAGGTGCTGGTGCTGTGGTTGCACCACTGGAAGGACTGCAGAAGAAATAAGGGCTATCAAGGGCTTATAGCTGCTGCTGAATGAATTCTGTACATTTTTATTTCCAAGTAGCACAGAGCATACCTCTCTTTTACACCCTAATACTTCAATGCCTCGCCATGCCTCGCCAACACCGCCTATGGAGACTTTCTGCTGTGCCTTTTGCAACTGGCCTTGCCTATCTCACATTGGCCTTTTTAGCCATCAGCAAGCGTGGGTAGAGCCCTTCCCAAATCTTCGTTCGCGAAGCCAAGCCATGATGATGACTTCAATGCCTGCTGCTGAGGCCATTCCACAGCCAAAGGAGCGCCTGCCACACTGGCAGAACTCTGCCTGTTGGTAAATGCCACTGATCAAAGGCTTTCAGAGCTGGACTGAGCACTTGGCTTGTGCCTCAGAGCTGTGCCAGGAGGACCTGACCTGCACCAGCTGTGGTGGCAGGGGCCACTCTCATCTCAGGAGTTATCTGAGCCCACGCAAAGAGTGCAGCATTTGAACCAGGACTGGCGGCATCAGTGCTCTGCAAGCTCGCAATAACCTAACCCATGATGGCTCATGGTGGGCAGCAGAGGAAGCAATATGTGACCTGAGGAGGGCTGAGGAAGGAACCTGCTGGTTGTGGCTGCTCTCTTGATCAGAGCACCTTTCTTTACATTATTCCCAGCCATTAATAATCCTAATGGTCAAAGTCTGCAACACTGACCCTTGGTAAGCACCTTACATACAAAGGGGTGCCAGAGCCCACTGGGACTTCCTCAATACGCAGGTTAAAGCATTTTTCTGTTCAAGATTACAACCAAAGGTGTAAAACATCTTCACAAAATCATCATAGAATGGTTTAGAACCGCCATGGGCAGAGACACCTTCCACTGGACCAAGTTGTTCAAAGCCCCATCCTTAAAACTTCCATGGATGAGGCATCCACAGCTTTCCTGGGCACTTGTGCCAGTGCCTCACTACCCTTACAGTGAAGAATTCTTCCTAATATCTCGTCTAAACCTGACATCTTTAGTTTAAAGCCATTCAGGCGTTGGAGTCTCTTTACTAAGTGTTATGAAAAATACTTCAGTCTCTAGAAAAAAAAGTAATCAAGAACAACTCTTCTCTTGGGACCCTGAAAGGCACTTTATATAAGATAAATCTTATCTGAGATCATTCCTGGAATTACACCCCTCATGGTAGGCATGACTTATCTTACTACTCACAGCACTTTCTCAAGATGGGAACTTACTTTCCAAGTCCTGTTCCAATGCTGTGTTAATCTGCATCATGGGATCAGTCATCTCCTACTTCATGCTCAGGGCCTGCAGGCAAGATAAACACTTGACATTCGCCTAAAAGCAAATCATAAAGCACATATGGGAATTTCAGGCACTTCAGGAGATGACAGAAGCTGACTGGAAGCTCTAGTTCCTTCGTCTAGAGGACTGAGAGGTCCCTCACAGAAACTACAATGGAAGACCTTGGTCTAGATCTCTAATAAATTTAAGCAGAATGGGCCCCAAAATAAGCATCTCTTTTAAACTTTCAGTCTCCAAAAAATCAAAATAGAAAAACCTGAACTGAACTCAAGAGTATTTGTAAGTGACACCGTAAGAGGAGCTACTGCAGCTCCAGTTCCTACCACACTCTAGCATTACACTTCAGCACTAAAACTAATTGTACTGACACACATACACCTCACAGAATCCACATTTTGACAGAGGTACCTGAATGGCATTGTCGAGGTTTCATATCAAAAACTTTACCTGCCCCATTCCTATGAAGAAGAAAAGGAAAACACTCAGTGATGAAGTGGGCACTTCATTATCCTTTGCCAGTTGCCACATCATCCAAATAATTCATTTGGTAACAGGGAGAAATCGAGTCAGCAGTTGAAAAAAATTCAATTGTATTTCATATTTAAATGCACTGCTACACAAATTGCATGATGAATTCTAGTGAAATAAAACGTAATTTAAGTACAAAAGTTGGTGGAAAAAATGCTCACGCTTTCCGAAGGCAATGAGGTATTTTAACTACACAGTCTGAATGTCCAAAACCACCTGAAGATCTTCCCCTCTGCACTGTGGTCTCTGCTGAATGTTGGGCATTCAGTAGTTCTCTCTGCCTGTGTGTGTTTTTCAAGAGGCCAAGGAAAAGTGCATAACCATCTTTAAAGACATCTTGTTACATCTCTTGCCATGTTTGAACAAAATGTTCAACCACTTTTTCAAGTCAGTCTGATATACGGTGGAGGTTTGGTTGTGTCTTCCTCTGCATCTGCATCCTGGGCTGGAAACCGATCTGGGAAGTTAAAAATATTGTTCCCAGGGCCTGTGTAGGGAAGGAAAGAGGAAACCATTAAACCTGGTGTAGACACTTGCACAAAACCCTGAGTTCCTTTTGGCTCCATTTTGGTTATCAGGATTTTTGCCTGGGATGTAAAGCCTTTTCAGAATGTTCCTTCCACATCCCTTGGGGTACTCACTTTGTACAGCACAGACCATTTCCACAGCCTGACTTTGGTCCTCACTGGGTTGCAACCATTCCTATGAGAGAAACAGCACCATCAAATACCTCATCTGTGAATTGGTTCAAGACGCGCCTGAATTCCTTTTAGAAGTCTGTGCAGTCCCCTCCCCCTAACAAGTTTTAGTTTGAAAGTTTACAGTGGCCTCACATTACCTTGTCTTTAGTCAAGAACAGCTGCCTTGTGGCCTGCACCCGTTATTTCCTTCCCAAATATGATCAGAGGTACATGTTTCATCACACAGCATCAGAATTGCTCTACTAGAGAAGTAGCTGGTATTTACTGAGCTCAATTAGCAAACCTACAGCATGTGCCCCATCACTTGAGGCACAGTCCTTATAAATTAGCTGTAAATGTGGTATGTCATCGCCCCTACACTTCACACACAGTACAGGAGATATTTTAATTCTTGAACTTGAAGCTCTAGTGTGTAAGTACCAGCAAGTCTTTGAAATGCTGTACCAGGAGCAATTGTTGGTTCAAGGGTGAGAGGAGCAGTTTTTCAGGACAGCAGGAATTCACAGGAAATGGGACCACAGTAGCTTCAGCACAAAAGGTTTGGAAAATAGAGGTAACTTACATTAGGTCTTATATGAGACTGCAAATAAGAGGGAGGTAGTAAAAGGAAAAAATACTAAGATGCATAAAATCCTTCTAACATCCACTTAATTTCTTAGAATTAGCCCTGGATGACTGAGAGCTGAGACTGGGCTTGTAGAAGACAAACACAACTTCTCCCCAGTTTCTTCCCCTCCCACCCACTCTCAGTAGAAATAAACTTGTGCCCTGGCCTGCTCACTCACCATCCCTGTTACACTGTCATAGCAGGAGCAGCGTGGAAGACTTCGGCATCCCAAGTAAGCCATCGCCAGCACAAAACAGGCACTGCAGACAGATGCAGCCAGCATGGCTATGTTAGCACCCTTGACTACTTTATTGAGTATGAACCTCTGCAAACAGAAAAGGAGATGTTAAGGCCACGTTCGAAAAGCGAAACTCTCCACCAAAAATAATCTTAATGACTGCAAGAATGCTGAGATTGCATCGTGGGAGATTGATTTGTAGTCAGTGTTATTTTTAAGGCTTTTCTCTCTGTGCACTGAAAAACAAGCCAAGTGTGAACCTCAAACAGATGAAGCAGTAAAATAAGGTCTCTGAATAAATGTGAGATGCTATGCAATGGCTTGGAAATGGCTTTAACGATGAGTAGGAACCCAAGGAATGGCTGCTGTTCTTCACACTGAGCATGAGAAATGTCTTCTTGCTGTCCTGCACCTTAGCAGCCTGACATTTGATCTGCCCTGCAATAAACTAATGTCAGCTTCATCTACCTTGGAACGCCTTCACCCCCACAGGGAGCCATTGCTTGTACCAGGTGTGAGGTAAAAAAGGGCCATTTCGTTCCTTCTTTTCAGCTTTACTGTGGAGGATGCACTTGAAATAATACCCAGGTTTAACCAGCTGACCTGTAACTGCTGTAACTTTATCCCCTAAGGTGCATGTTGGAAAGGATTGGAACATAGCAATTGCTGTCCCAAAGCAGGTCAGGGATATGGTCAGCACTTTTTCATGAGCAGCACTAGTATTTTTGCATGGTTCAACCCACACCCTTTTGCACTCAGAAGCAATAGGATCTAATCTGAGCTGCTGTGCCCACCTCCTGGAAGTCTGGTTCTGTCTCTAAGTCGTGTCTGGTACTGTTTGCAGATTAAGGGTGTCATGTTCCCCAGGAATAATCACGATACCAATACTTACAGTATGGAGAACATGGGCTGGGGAAGAACTCAGGTCCTCCTCTTCACCATAGTTCAGTGTGAAGGTGCTATAACCTATTACGATGAGGATGGCAACACAAGAGATTATGGAAGCAACTATCAGTACATTCACCTGGACAGAAAATTTTAGGGAGAAAAAGAACGTGAGCAGGAATTAAAGCTATCCTCTGGCAAATGTACTAACAAGGATTATAGGTATTAACCTTTCACCTCCCATGACACTACAATGTACCCAGTAGCAACAGTCACTTGGAGGCCAAACACAGAGCAAAAAGGTTTCCAGGACACTGAATTTCTGAGCTACAACTGAGTCCCGAGTCTTAATCACAGGTCCTACCTACCCCAAGATTTGTCCTGAGGGATCCTGTGTTTACATACAATATTCCCCCTTGGAGTTCACAGGGCTGGAGAGACCTACGTAGGAAATGCATTCACTTGTTTCCTAGTTCGGCGTGCACGGTTCTTAACACCATGAAGGACCACCAAAAGAAGAGCATTCAAAACCAAGTGTTTTTACAAGTTTTTTTCTTGTTATTGCACCAAGTGCCTGTCTGTGCTGCAGCAGAAAGCGAGGTAACATTGCATCCTCCTTTTGCTTATGAACATAGCAGCTTTTCTGCAGATATCTAAGAGAACTAAGCCTTTAATCCTGCAGAACGACCAGTCATCTCATCCCCTACTCAAACGGTTTTCGACTGCCCCAGCATTTTGTCCCCGCCCCGTACACACACACAGCCACCCATCCGCCCCTCCAGCTTACAAGAATTGGATTCTTCCTCTGAGAGGAGAACAAAGCCAGGACGCCTGGGACTCCCATCACCTGCGGAGCACAAAAGCAGTCGGTAACTGGGAGACCAGGATCAGATTTCCAAGATAAGCTACTACAGCGTAGATGAAAAGCCCTTGTTTTCGAGGCTTGGATCCCAGTAACTGTTGGGTCGTAGGTGTTGGAAGAGCATTGCTCATTTCTCCTGCTTTCCTCTGCAGCACCTCCTGGGGGCAGGACACGCGTGACGTGCATCTTGCCCACTCGCTACCCCCACGGTCTTGCTCCCTCTGACCGGAGATTGACGGCTCTGGCCAAATAATGCAACTGATTTGATAAATCTGATTTGAAGTGCTAAAAAAGTGCACTGCTCTCCCAAGTCCACGTGTATCAGACATTACTGAAAGGAGCTGGGCAGCCTCTGGACCAAAGAGAGCTCTTCAGCACAGTTCCCTTGCAGTGTGGCTCAGCAAGGTAACACCGGGATGCTGAATGCCAGGGAGCAGAGATGCCCGCTGGCAGGACGGAGAATTAGGGGCATCCTGCTGCGGGGACACAGAGCATCGCCCAGATGTTCATCTACCTGATGTGAGGACGAGATCTTCCCCTCCTAATCTTTGGTGGCTTCTCTGTGGTCATTGTGCTTCCGCAAAAAACAAAAGCCCTGTCACTTGTCACTGTGCCCCATTTCCTACATTATCGAGTAGAAATGTATTTAATTGAGCTCCTTTAGTCTGCTTCCACCTTGCTGCCTATATCACAATAAGGAAACTTCTACCAACTGGGTTCAAAGCAGCGAAGAGCTGGCAAGAAATCCTGGCTTCCCTCCCACTCCCAGGTAGCAGCGGGGGAAACAAAGCACCACCAGCAGAGAAAACACCGTACAACTTTACCATCCCGGCCCAAACTGGAGCTCTGGTTTTGCCCAGCTGAGTCTCCGTTCTGAAAATGCCATCTATGAAGCCGCTGACGACGCACACGGTGCTGAGCGCGATCTGGAACATCCCCAGCACCACCATGTTCCTCTGGTTAAAGATGAAGTATCGATAGCGATCCATCCCGCTCCCGGTTCACGCATAAATCACGGAGACTGGCAAGCGGTGGCCTTCCAGGGCAGGACAACCAGCTTTTCCTGGGCAGAAGAGAGAGGGAATGGGAGCATCAGCACCCGGTGGGCAGCGGCTGGTGCACCGGAGCCGGACCAGGAGTCCAGAGTCCACCTCTCGGAGCCAGCAATGACAGCGGCCAAAGGTGAGAGGGCTCCTTTGGGAAACCCCTGGGCGCGCTGCCCGGCTGGCCGCTCCTGCGGAGGAATGCGGGCTCGCCTTCGCAGATCCCGCCGCTGGGCTTTTCCCTTGGGGGCTCCCGCTGCCCGGGATCTGTTCCATTCGGGAGTTACAGCCCGCACCCCTCCAGGAAAACGCCAGTGCCCCCTGGGATGGGATCCCACACTCTGCCCCTCTTTGGTGCCGGTCCCCATCGCCCTCCCCGGCGGCGGCTCCAGCCCCGCGTCCCGCTCCGGGAGGCGCTCCCTGCGCGCTCACCTGCGGCGGGCACTCACCGGGCAGCCACCGGCAAAGCTCCGGCTCCGCTTCCGGGGAAGGAGAAGAGTCCAGGGCGTGTCCCGGGCGAAAGGAGCCCGGCGAGACCGGGAAAGGCTCCCAGAGCCGGCCGGGAGCCGTGCGGGGCCGGGGATGCTCCGCCCGCCGCGGGGAGCGGCCGCCCCGGGCACTGCCGGGCACTCCACCCATCCCTTCCCTACGGCAATTTTGCCTCTTTTCTTTCTCTTTTTCTTTCTCTTTTTTTCTTTTCTCTTTTATTTTCTTTTCTCTTTTCTTTTGTTGTTTTTTTTTTCTCTTTTATTTTTTCTTTTCTCTTTTTTCTTTTTTTCTCTTTTCTTTTCTTATATTTTCTTTTTTTCCGCTGCTGCTTCACGTGGCACACGCGCACAACCCCGTGTGTTGGGGGGAAACTGGCGCGGATTGCCCGGAATATTTACTGGATGTCCCATCCCTGGGAGTGTTCGAGGCCAGGTTGGATGGGGCCTTGAGCAACCTGGTTTACTGAAAGGCGTCCTTGCCCATCAGAGAACAGAGGAACTAGATGGTCTTTAAGGTCCCTTCCAACTAAAGTGTTTTGTGATTGGAAGAGTCCATGAAACCCTCTCTCTACGAACTGTTAACGACAATGGGATCAGTTTGTCTAGACTGACGGGCAAAGGCTCCCCCTGCACATCCAGTGCCCACCCTCCATTGGAAAGAGCCCAAGAACCTGTGCTGTTCAACAGAAAGGGACTTGAGGGTGCTGGTGGATAGAATATGAGCCAGCAAGTGCCAAGGTGGCCAATGCCATCCTGGCCTCTATCAGGAGTAGTGTGGCCAGCAGGACTAAGGGAATTGATTGTCCCCCTGCACTGGTGAGGCCACACCTCGAGTGCTGTGTTGTTTTGGGCTCCTCACTTTAAAAAGGACACTGAGGTGCTGGAGTGTGTTCAGAGAAGAGCAACAAGGCTTGTGATGGGTCTAGAAAATGTGTCTTACGAGGAAGGACTGAGGGAACTGGGTTTAGTCTTGAGGAGGACCTCACTGCTCTCTACAACTCCCTGAAAGGAGGCTGTAGTGAGGTGGGGGCCGATCTCTTCTACCATGCCTGCAGTGAGAGGACAAGAAGAAATGGCCTTAAGCTAACACAGGGGAGATTCAGATTAGAAATTTAAAAACAATTTTTGCATTGTTAGGGTGGCCAGGCACTGAAATAGGTCGCCCAGAGAGGTGGTGGAGTCACCACCCCTGGAGGTATCTAAGAGGTGTCTGGATCTGGCACTGGGTAATACTGTTTAGTGGTTTGGGGGGTGATGCTGCATGGATGGTGGGACTGGATGACCTGAAAGGTCTCCTCCAGTCTTGATGATTTTAGGATTCTATCCCACCCAAGCACCTCCAGACAAATCCTAACAAGCATGGCACTAAAACCTGCCCACCCCTTACACATTTTTAAGAAATCAAGCCACAGGTTAGGCATCATTTCTTTAAGTAAAGCCACAGCACCTCCACAGTGCGCTGGGTTATTATCTCAGTGTAGGACCGAATACAGCCAGACTGGGTGAAGCCAGCCCACAGCAGCATCCACAATCCCAGTGTTCTCTTCCATACAGCTTGCAATTACACACTGAGCACCCACCTTTCCAGCCTGAGAACTGTGAAGGTTCAAGGGACAATGTCAAGGCCAAACAAGCCCTTTCTGCATCCTTGACCCTACAGAGAGGCCAAACATCCCCGCTGTAGAGAGGGGAGGGCACAGCCTTCGTACACCTACACCCAGCACACGGGCATGAGAGTTACCACAGCAATTGCAATCACAGAGTAGAGCAAGGCAGGCACTGAAGCACTGCCCCTTTCTTTGTCACTCATTCAGCAGGATGTGTACACAGAACTAGGGAACAGAGGACTGGGTTACCTGCTTGGAAGGCACGGCTGCTGCACATCCTGCTGCCTCAGACTAAAATATACCAGTGCGCATCCACGTGTTCTAAAATACAACTGTTAAAGACACTTTTTTATATGCAACAAAGATGTTCTGCCAAACCACAACACAACTGAAGCCCATGTTATGTGCATTGAAAAGAGAGAAGTGAATAAGCAGCAAAGGTGCCAGAAAAAACCAACACAGTGATATCAGAAATGTTCGTTTCATTCACTATTTATTAACATGGCCTAGATGTGTTGTGTGAAATCCTGCTCCCCTGCATCAGGGACAACCGTGGCTGCACAAACAAGGCGAGACAACAGTTTTCTGTTGAATATTTTAATATCTGCATTGCCTTCATAGCGCAATTAAAGCAATCTTTAAAATTCACTTATTACAAATGTTTGTCAAGTCTGTTTTTCCCCAGAAACCCTTTTCTTGCTTCCTTGCACATACGCCCAAACACACTATAAAAACCTCAATCATAACATCAAAGGAAGGGCAATCATCATTCATGTAAACATCTTTCTTAGAGTTATCCATTTTTAAAAGTCATGAATAAACCTACAGATGTTCAGTAAGGCTCATAGTTCGAGTACAAATGTCATAAAACACCTATCAAGTACTGTATACAAGTTAAATACTCCGGGGTTAACTGCTAACACGTGTATAAGCTTACCCCAAAGATTATTCTTTAGCACTTAGTTCTTCAGAACAGAGACACCCAGTAATTATGGG
Source organism: Grallaria varia (assembly GCA_013396735.1). Classification (NCBI taxonomy): domain Eukaryota; kingdom Metazoa; phylum Chordata; class Aves; order Passeriformes; family Formicariidae; genus Grallaria; species Grallaria varia. The sequence continues at coordinate 670,656 of VWZG01002624.1, read as the reverse complement.
CTAAAGAGTATTAAAACAGCAGAAGGCCCAGCAGAAACTGTTAAGTAATACACAATTTTAGTCTGGATCTTAGCTCATAGTTAAATTCATTACAGTTAGAATAGGAAAAGTTTTCTAGGAGGGAATCTGCAGAAAGGAGGGATGGGTCGTTTGTACAGTATCATGAAGTGACAAGCTGAGAGGTATGTCTTGAAGATGGGACTAGCCTTGCTATTGCAATTATTTATGACAGCTGCATGTAATGCTGCATAAATACTTTCTCAAATAGCAGAAACGTCCATTTGCAATTCTAAGGATCTTTTGTTGCATCTCCCCTTAAAAAAATAATTATCTACTTACTGGTATTGCAATTACACTTGCACCTTACAAAAAGACATCCCTTTAAATTTGGTTTAGATCCTACCAGAACTTCTTTGTTTAAATATTCATTCTACCATGAAAATATTTCATACAAACATCATTTTACATACAAACATTAAAACTCGTGAAGAGGGTCTTCCCACACTCATGATTTTATGGCTTGAACATTTAATTGCTTACTATTTTCGTATGTATATTTCTCCTAGGGGGAAAAAGTATAGTTACAGTAAAACTGGTAGAGGAAAAGAGCAGGAACTTCCATTGCCCGAAGACAGCAGAGCGCCAGAGGAGGGTCCATTCAACAGATAGTGACCTTAGTATTCAAAACCTTTGATCTGGGGCAAGTAAACATGCACTCAATCTTGCACCTTTTTTTTTTATTTTTTTTATTAATTTTTTTTTTATTTAAAAATCCCTTATAAGACTGCTTAGAAATTCGTTGTCCAAAAAATAGAGTTCTCATGTTTCCAGTACACAAAGCAAAAGGAACGAGTTCACCCCAGGGCATGGGTGAGCGCAAAGCCCACCGACACCCACGGGGCAAAGCTGCTCCCACGCCTGCTCTCCTCGCCCAGATGCTCTCAGCACACGACAGCGCAGCCTAAGTGAGGAAGAGGCGTCTAATGCAGCACCCCAGCATGTAAGGAGACACTTCAGTAACAATTGTTTCCAAAACAATTTGGTTTGGTTTTGTTTTTTTTTTTTTTAAGTGCATGGAGGTGAATTCCTCAGGCACCCACAGCTCGAGCAGTTCTGTTGTGCCACAGGAAAACAAAGCAGCAGGTAACTGGCTCTGTGTAACGTGTTACCTCATCACAACGGCAGCATTTTCCTAGAAGATTATCAAATTGAGTGAAAGGACAGAAATCACAGAGGTCCCTGCGACAGAAGCCACACCGTACAGCCCCTGGTGCAACCCGAGCGGTGAGCACTGGTTTTGGCTGAAGGAGAAGGGCAGCCAGCTGGGAAGGAAACAGCGAAGTGGTAATTTCCACCATTTCTCAGTTTGTCTTGCCAGACAGGAGTATGTTGGCTACTCTGCTCTTCTGGAGCCTGACAAAAGGTGAAAAATCCCTGATGGAGCTCTTGTTTACACACCAGCAACCGGCTACAACAGCCACTGCCAAATGCGTGCAACGCTGCAAGCTCCGCATGCGGAAAGGCTGCGCTGAGGAGAAGGGTGCCCTGCCACTCCTGAAAGGAGGAGCCTGGCACAGTTGAGCAGCTGGACTCCCAAAGGTCCCAAAACCCACACAGGGAGTCACCCAGGAGCTGCATCTCGTTAACAGCATGGGCCATCTTGGTGGGTACCATTGCAACTGTGGAAAAAGTCAGAAAGCTCTCACAGCTCTCACTCCAACTGCTGAAGAGCCATATCCATGTATTTCCTTTGACTTTTTCAACAGTTAAGACTTGCAGGCCTTTATGAATGTTAAGGTTTTATAATTAGAGGAAAAAGAAAAAACAAATAAGGAAAAAAAGCCTTTTCAGATTTGTGAAGGAAAATCAGGTATTTTAACAGATCCCCAAAAGGAAAATTATAGCTTGAGATTCAACTTGAGACACCCCTTCCACGGCTTAAGCCCTTTTCCTTCTTATCCAGAGGAGTGACCCAGCAGCAGGTAGCTCTCAGCTCTAACTTCTCATGCTCTCTTGTCTCCAAGACTAATCACTTTTCCAGAAAACTAGGCTTCTGTATTCTTGATGACAAAACGCTGTGCTGCCACTGCAGGAAGATCTACTTCAGATTATTGATTTTGTTTTTTAAAAGAGTCAATCAGCAGCCTCTGATAGAGCTCATACAGGCTCCTTCTCATAAAGGAACTCAGGTAACACATCACAGAGGAGCCACATGCAGCACTACAGACTAAAGGCAGATGTCGGGAACTGATCCCTACCTGAAAAGAGCAGCACTTCCAGGTTCTCCTATGCTATATGTTAGTCACAACAAGTATTCTGAGAGCCAGCTTCTCACTCGGGCTTAGCTGACAGGCATCAGCTCTCCCCCCAGTTTCTGTGCCAACAGGACAGGTCTTTGGCCAGACTCTGAGAGGTGGAGCTTCTTTATTTATTGCATATTCACCAAAAGTCAGCTGCATCCCACAGACCCAAAAGGATTTCTTTGCAAAACGACTGCTTCCTCTGCCCCAAATTAAAACCGTGGTTTGGTGTGGGTCTCATGTCTACAGATATGTCATCATACTACTGATAAATAGTTTTGCAAAGCTGGTCTTGCTATCTAGTGAGCCCCAGAAGCAGAGCTGCAATACACTGTCCGAGTTAAGGCATTATTTGGAGTTTTGTAGCTAACCTGTGTTTGAACCAGTGGCTGCCAATGCACACCTCTGAGGGACACACTGAGCCCTTTTGCTATCCAGTGGTAAAAACCATCCCAGCCATCTCCACTCTAACAGACCAGAAAGAGAAAGGAAACAAGAATTAAAAGGCTTGGTCCTGAATCAAGCCAAAGCAGTGCCATAATCACAACTTTACAGAAGGTTGGTCACTGAAGAAGGGAGCTACAGAAGGACCAACAGATTTTACAGAGCAGAGAGAGAAGGACAGCAGAGCTGACAGAGACAAGAGCCACAGCAGTGGCATGCTACCAAGGCTACACACCTGTGCAAAAGAATCGGCTTGACTCTCACCAAATTTTTTTGAGAACACACAGGATACCTCAGTACCTTTTTTTTATCTTGAATTTCCCTATTTTAGGATACAATCTTCAAGCCTGACACATGAAGAGCACCTATCTTCTATTTATCTCAAAAATCAGGCAATATGAAGACTGACAAATCTATTAAAACATAGAGGAGATAGCAGAGGAATCAGAGACTGATCAGGAATGAAGCCAAAGGAGCTCTAGAGATTGGAACATTTTAAGCACAATTCTTCAGTGAGCATAGAGAGGCCAGCAGGTTATCAAAACTGTGGAAGGAGTTAACATCTATTCCCAGCAGGGTTCAGTCACATATCTTCTCTCTCCTCTTCCCTGCACTTAAACTCAAGCCTCAACTTTGCAAACTTCATGGTCCTGGCAGAACAATGCGCTAGATGCACATGACAGCTCCCTGTGAGAGAGGAATGCTTTTCTGCAACTGGCTGACGATCTAAGGTGGGCAGGCAGGAAAAGATCAAGTCATGCACATTTCTTTTTGAGGATCATTTGCTGAAACTGTGCTCCTGACTGACCTTTGAGAACTCTCCCTCACCTGTGAGGTTCAGTTCTATCCCTGTACACTCAGCTCAGTCCCTGAGCCATCACCTCTGCCAGGTGCCTGCCTTGGACAGGATGAGGAGCTGCACGTGAGTCTCCAGCACAAGGAGATAGGATGTGTCACAGCCCACATTCAGCCTGCCACTGAAAGTGTCAAAATGCCCTGAGCCTACTTGTCCCCTGCCCCAGCACACGCACAGAGCAGCTTCTGTGCAAGCTTAAATGGCGAGGTGCCGGAAAAGGTTTGTGAACAGTCACAGGGACTGAACAGAGTCCCAGTTTAGAGAGGTTCTTATGAATAATTCCTAACTTTGCTTAGGTACCAAAGCAAGGATTCTCGAGACTGCACAGAACAGCAACCTCCTCCTTCCACTTGCAGGTCCCCCATGCATCCTCCCTGCCCAGCTTCCCAGACAGCTAGACACTTCCAACCATTCAAGCAACCAACTAAAATGTGTTGCAATAGAAAGGTAGGTCTGATTCCCAAATCGTTTATGTTACATATATACAAATTTCTTTAAACTACAAACATTTAAAGAAAGTGTTGCAAATGCATTTGAGTTTTTCCTAAGCTGCTAAACCCAAAAGAGAGCATCAGAGTCCCAGAAAGGCTCCAGTATCCAGACCGAGACGATACATTATTTCTCTCTTATACAGCATTAGGCAAGACCAGTACAGTATCTGAAAAATGCACAATTTCCCAACCCTTGAAAAACCCCAGAACACAGCCCTACAGGTAAATATTCCCAAGCCCCTATTGTTGGCTACAACGAAGCTATGGATTGACTGTTGTTTCTAAATATGAGCAGTGAGTGATGTTTTTACATTCATTGTTTGTCTTACAAAAACAATCTTTTCTTATCTTTTCTTTAAAAAAAAAATCTTCTTTTGATGCCTCATACTATATTAATTCAGTGTGTCTTAAGCCAGTACTACTAGAAGATGGCTACAAGGCTATATTCTTTGTCAACTGAAAAAGTACAAAAGATATAGCATTCCTTTGCCTAGTACTACTGCCTGTCCCCAAATACATACACCTCCTTTCAGAGAATTTATGAGAGATGCAAGCACCTCGTTGCTAGAACTTTTGCCTCAAGAACCGGCCATTTTAACAGGTGAAATACACAAACCAGCTCAAGGACACTAATGCAAGTAATGCGCCTGCCTTCCAGAACGTGAACTTCTGAAAGTCCTTCAACAAGCGAATCTGTTCTCTCCTTTCAGAAAATCTTCATGCAAAGAACAGTTTCATTTGCATGTCATAATAATAAATTAAATAAAATAAGCCAGCCGTAAAGGCTAGATAAATATTATGTTTGGACATGTTGCTATACTATTTAGAGAGCCACAAAGACCAACACACAGCACTCTCACATACACACACAAGCCTTTCCACTAGTTAGAAAGGATTTTCTCCTGCAAAAGAGGATTTGTAGAAAGAACAACGTTCAGACAAGAGGAAAGGGGAGTTAAAACCCAGCCTCCTATATGCTAATAAATAAACTGCTCTATTGCGAGATTCAGATCAAAGGTTTAAAAAGGCAAAATTATGCTGCTATGAGAGAATATCAAAATATTACTATTATCATCACAAGTGGCATATATGCAAAATGCAGTTGCACAATAATGCCTAGGCAGATAGAGAGCAACACTAAGTCTGCCGACTAAAAGTGAACAATATACCCATTTTAGTTTCTGTCTAGTCTTTTGGCATCTTTGCATATGGTGCAAAAGCAGAAGCTACCAAAGAATACCACATCTTTTATAGAATAGTAAATAATTTCTCCAGCTAAGACTGGCGCAACGCTAGCTAATTTTAAATCTGCTATGAGTAACACAGTCAAACCTAGTTAGTATGCAAGAAACTTATCTTTTAACACAGAATGCAAAGTTATGATGCAACAACATGAACAATCCCTGGTTGTCCAGTTTTCAGTATAAAGGTAGTGCATAGATCCAAGTTTCTGTTTCAGTTTGCTGAACGGAGAAGGCGCTCCTGTTTCACTTTTGCTGGGCAGCCTGGAAAGCTTTCAGTTCCAGTTGGTACCACTCTGGTGCTTCTGGCCCGTTTTGCCCAACGGGGTTGTGATCGTATCCGTAAGCCACTGTCAATTCTTCATCCTTCTCCACAGCCCTGATGGTACGGATACACTTGATGGGCCCAAAGCGAGGATGAACAAACCTACCAAAAAAAGAAAAACAAACCAGCTTTGCTAGGCTCAGCTGTCAATTTACAGACTTTGCTAGCCCCTTTGACAGCTTCAGAAGTCCCTCACAGTTCAGAGTCATACTGCATAATCTCAAATCAGATGAGCAGACTGCTTTGAGTCAATCTTGTAAAATTTAAGAATAAGAGCAAAAATAATGATGTATCAAAGGAGTTTTGTGTAGCTCTATTATTTGAAGTTTTTCAACAGTCCTGCGACATTCCTTGTTTAGACTAGAACAGTTAATCACTGTCACGTGCCTTGGTTTGCAGAGGTAAACTTCTGCATGACAGGAAAACAGACTGGAGAGCATGGAAAATCGCTCATCTTAGTATAGGTACACTACCTAGCAATCGTAACAAACTTCTGTACATCTTCTCACAGGATCCCACAATAAAGGAATGTGGCTTATTTAATGGAGGAAAACTATTTTCTACGTAGATATATGCACAGGTGTGTTTGTTTACATCTTGGTACGAGCAGAGGGTTACATGAAAAGTTTCCTGGTGCTCTGCACTAGGTGCAGAGCAGCAAGATGCTTATTTTATTTCACTTTCAGAAACAGCACATTTGATGGTGCTGGTCAAGCACCATAGCTCAGCAAAGGACAGGGCAGTCCTAGCCAAGCTAGGATTTAGAGAGCCATGACTACGCATTTTAGAATCAAGAAGCAGCTCATAAATTTCATGACAAAGCTAACACAGCTGCAAATTTCAAGATACTCTATGGTGTAAGTCCCAACAGACAACAAGCAACCGCAATGCCAGCCCATTTCTAACTCAGCCCAGTTGAGCAGAAACCCCTTCAGTGCCAGAACTCACTACTCCCACCCCACCACTGCTCCTCGTCCAGCTGCGCAGAGACACCCTGTGAGCCCAGCCAGCTGGGCTGCAGCTTCTGCCCCGAAACACAGGACTCTACTCACGGGTCGTAGATGCAGTTAGGAGTGAAAGAATGGTTGGCCTTATGCCCCAGTGAGGCACAGTACTTGGCAGCGTGGTTGTAGGGCTCTGGCACGTCTATGACTGTTTCATCATCCAGGGATATTGTATTTCCATTGAGGGCCCAGTCTCTGCTGTCTACCTAGTTTACAAGGCAAAAATCCAGTGTCTGTGTGGAGGGGTCAACTTTGTCAGCAGTTTGAAAGCCAACATTCGAAATATATGCAACTAAAGCTTTTTATGTGCAAGTCATTAAAAAACACCAACCACCACTCCTTTTTTTAACCTATACAGAGGTGAACATACACTCTCTCTCAATTAAACTCCATCTTAAGGGTGGAAAGGTAATGGGTATAAAACCCTATGAGAAGAAAATTTCAGAAGGAGCAACGAAAATTCAGACTGACTTTTTTCTCTTCTTTACCTCCTGGTGTGTAATTCGCACTCCGTTGTAAAAGGACATCACTGTACTGGCTTCTGCTGCTATTTTTGAAAACAATCCTTCTCCAGCACTGGAAATGAGAGAGACATCCACATACACCCTACAGGAGGAAGAGGGTGTGGAATTAGTGATTGGACACAGCTTTCATTTTCAAAAAATATTATCACAACACTATTGGGATAAGGACTAATACTACAATGTAACAGTAAAGCTAATAATAATAATTAAACCCCTTTGAAATGCTAAGAAATTATCCTAGTTTGATCTCTTAAAATGTACCATGGTCTTTGATCCACCAGAGTGCAATTTTATTATGTGAATCAGGAAGAAAGTCAATCAAGTCAAATGCTGACCGATGTACAGTAACAGCCTCCATTTCACAAACCCTTACACAGCTTTTTTAAAGACAATTTAGATGAGAAATGGTTTGCAAAATTAGGTCATAAATGTAAAACAGCAAAGAAATGTAGGGAGAAGGGTAAAAGCCTACCTTTCTGATTCATAAGGATCAGGAAGAAGAGCATTTGTAGAAATGCAGGATGAAGTAGATTTGTCAAAACTGTATACTGGACCTAAAAAAAAACCCCAGAAATCAACACAGGAAATAATTGGCAGTACTGAAAGCATGCAACCCTTAACTTAATCAAGATACCCAAAAATTAAATTTTAATGGCTGCAAAAATTGTTATGCTTCCAAAAAAAAAGGTACTAAACAGAACTGCACTTATAAAAAGCCTTCAGTGAGATACTGCTTCTTGATTATTTTTTCCCCATCAGCATTACAAGAGTAGCAGTATTAACACAAAAAGGTGAAACGTAAGTTCTTCAAACTACCAACTTGTAAAGGAGGATTGGACAGCCTTTCAAAACTGACCCTTCCAGAGTCTAAATATAATTTAAAAGTAAAGCAAAATTTAAAAGGATACATTAATTATAAAAAAAAAAATTGGGCTATTTCAAATATGAAATATTTTCTAGTCCAAATCCTGAAGAGACTTCAGCCAGAAGATCATATTCAGTAATCAGAAAGCATACTTGCTAGTCATTTATTTCTTGCCATTAATAAGGAACTCAGTGGGGTACAGCTCTAATTATACTCTTATGCCCCTCTCCCAAATGCCAGAGGACTATCTGGGAGATAGGTTAAGATGAATGTGGAAATAAGGTGGGGAAAAAACCCCACAAAACAGAATATTACAAAGTTTGATAAAAGGCCATTGCCCCTGGTGTCCAAGATCTGTTCTCGCTGAAGGCAGCTTCCTCCAGAGTGTAACTTAATCCTATTTACAAAGCACAACTGTACCCTCATAGAAGTTTTAAGTTAAATTTTGACTTGCTATCACAACTGAGAGATTAAAAAATGCGCTTGCTTGTCAATGAGTTTTATGTGCCTTTTTCATATCAAGAGAGACAACCTTTGCTGGTGAAATAATTAACTGCATTATCATGGTCCCTGCTTCTTACTCATGGCCCTGTCTCCAGCTTAACCCACACACCTCTAAAACATCACATACAACCTCAGAGCAACAAACCCACTCCAGAACTGTAGGTCCAAGCCACCACTGCCCTGGAGAGCAGGAGCACTGGCTACCCAGGTTAAAGGTACCACGCTGCCCCCATGCACTTCACAGCCACTTTCTCTCAGCAGGACTAGACTGAAGTGCTGGTGAATCAGACTGTTACACAATGACTGAATCCAGTTCAATAACTCCAATCCCTGTGTCCTTCCAGCCCCGTGACTCATGTGCCAGAACGTTCACAGTGCTAACACTGACTTGCACAGAACCAGCTGTCAGAGCTACAACCAAACCATGGCCTCCCTCTCCACTTGTAGTTATTTTACGAACAAAAAGCTTGTTAACTGTGCCAGCAGTAATGAGGTGAAGCAGGTTTTCCTGCTGGCATGAAGGACAATGGTGTGTGTGACAAACAGGACTGTGCCCACAAGCACATGACAGAGAAGGGCTATGAAATGCAGTTTGGCACAACCATGCAGAGGTCACTTCCTATCTGTTCCAAGAGCAAAGGGATCACTCCACCTGCCTCTCTGCCCAACTTTAGAGCTAAGAGAAAGGGCCTCTCACTAACAGACTGACTCATCAGAGCCAGAATCTTTAGTGGGGAACATTACAGAAACCAAGCTGTCTATAGGGAGAACATCAGTTTCTGTGTTAGCTGAACTTACTGCCTGGCACCACTTCAAATTGAGGTTTCCCATCCTCGACAGTTGTCAGAGTTGCCAGTTTTGCTTCTATCATTTCTCCATCTATGAACCTTCCAGAATATGCAGTCTTTCCATCTGGATACACATAGGCTATTTTCTCTCCAGTCATCTCCCCTTCTTCATTCACTTCTCCCACAAGGCTGCCTCCATCCTGAAAGCACAGGCAAGAAAGAAAAGGCAAAGCATTAAGTTATACTGTACTGTCTTCAGTAAATGAAAAGGATTTTCCCCAACTTTTTAAAAAAGCAATCTTGGCTACAGCAAGTTCAGATGTGAAATTATGCAAATGAGAGAGAAAACAGACATAGGAAGAAGCTGGATGAAGTCATTCTAGTTAGGATAAAACTGGTAATAGAAATGAATGGGGTTTTTTGTGTTCCTTGGAATAGGCAAAACTGAAGGTCTTTCCTTTCATGTGACACAAATAATGAGTTTCAACTGGCCAAATTTTTATATGAAGAGTCTGCAAACCAAGACCCAAAGCCAAGAGAAGCCCAAGTTTGGTTAGTATGATACTGTGCTGGAGGAAAGAAAAATTCAAATGCTGCCTTGCTTGCTGCTAATTCATGGTACCTCAAAAGACCTGAGCCCATTAAGAAAAAAAAAAAAGATTTTGCTGGATGACTGGAGTGTTTCTCTGTCCCAACATACCCCTGCAATGTCAGGGGGTGCTCAGTGAGAACAACTGTTTGCTGAAAGCCTCAGTAACAACACTTTTCCTCTCTAAGGTTTACACATTTTAGCCCTGGGCTTTGCCATCTGTGATTTGCCTGCAACTCAGGTTAGGTCTATTTACAGAACTCAGAATGAGATGCATAGATCAGCACAGGTCTAACCACTTGAGGTGTTTATTTCCAAAGGGACAAGGAAGCATCTCCAAATAACACCCTGGAGCAAAACCAGCAGGTGTGATGTTGCAACAGACTCATTTAGATCAAGACCACTGCGCACAGACTCTTTCAAAGTGACACCATTTTGTTCAACTGCAAGGATGAAAGAGTTTCAAGCATGTTGTAGTAGGGAGCAGAGAACCTAAA
>VWZG01002624.1:650084-660217 GCA_013396735.1 Grallaria varia | reverse complement strand
AAAAAAAAAAAAAAGGTGCACATAGCATCATGCACAGAATCATGAAAAAAGAATTCTTTCCATGGCAAAGGAATTTTTTTGGAACACTTTGCATCCTTTAGTCTGGCAAGATGTCAGTGATAAACAACCTCTAATTATCCACATTTCTAGAAGGTACAGCAACACACTGTCAGCTGGAAGATGAAGCAGGAGATACATGAACTGAAGGGTCAGCTGTTTGTGTTTTATACTCTGGGACTGACAAACTTTCGGCAGGGTACACCAAGAATTTTTTGATCCTAACACATGCTTAATGGCAATAGTGAAAACCAGGAAATAAAATGAACAGGCAGTGGTAAGCATTTAGAAACGAATCTGCAATTAAAGTTTGTACCATAAGTAGCACAGAAATAAGACTGGGTTTTGACCAGCAGCTTAATTACATGCAGATGTTTTCCCCTTCTCAGCACATGGTAAAGACTGAAAGGTTCAACTCAGGAGTGCTGTTTAAGGCTGAAGAGGAATTAAAATGTTAAAAAATTTGCATTAAAACCCCCTAGACACTAGTACAACCATAATTGCCTTAATTAGGATGGCTGCGGAAGAACACCAAAAATCTTCCCAAAAGTTTTCCAGAGGAATATATGAGATATTATGAAAAGTCAGAAGGACAAAATTTTGGCTTGCTTAATCAGCAAAAGCACTTGTCCACACTGCACTCAAAGGCACAGCTCTCACACCAGTTACATTTGAGTTGTTGGGCAAAGCCCATCTTCACAACATACCCTGAAGAAAAGGAGACAAAGTTTAAGTAAATAAGACCAGCAGGCTGCAGTAACTTGTATGGTTTCCATGCTCCTCACCTACAGCCAGCATTACAAGGTGGAAAAATTTTTGATCCAGCCTTCTCAGAGATAATGCATAAATTATTACACATACGATTTTTACATTACGTACAAATTACATATAAATGCACTTCCAAGGGTCTGGATTCACTGGAAGATGAAAACAGCAGAGGCATCTTGTAGCCTTGCTGAATCCTGTCTACTGGGCAAGCATTCAACACTGAAAAGTTTTAACTGCAGGTTGGATCATCCAAAATCAGAACGCACAGAACCTTTACCCAGATTTTTGTGTGCTGACTTTTGGATGAGTAGACTGCGATGGTTATTTGTTTCAGCTGGGGAGAAAAGAAAGGTACATATTCTGCAATAAGGAGAGCAGGCAGTCAGGCTTACTGGGTAATAAATCCAGCAGACTCCATGTCGAATGTTGTCCTTGTACTGCCCTTTGAATATGAGCCGCCCGTCACTGTCATACTCCTGGGCTGGTCCATTCAGCTCTCCATCCACGTATGTGCCATGAAGGACCACTCCATCCTCATAAGTGTAGATTCCCTGGCCTTGCAGGGCATCATCAACATAGTACCCTTCCAGGGTGCTGGCAAAGAGACAAAGAAAACAGCAGTGGAAGACTGTTAACCTCTCTTAGAGGTGAACTCAAAAGCTTTAACACACTGGAAAGCCAAGATGAAAACCAAAAACTTGTTTCTGTGGAGCTCCAAAGGCAGAAAACAACTTACAGAGTCCTTTCATGAGGGTGTGCTTCATGGACACAGCATCACTCATCGAAATCACAGTGCACAGCACCTTTTTTGTGGGCTGGAATAGCAAATTACAGCAGCAAATTGACAGTCCTGGTCAAAGAATACATTACTGCTCAGGAAGGCTACTCTCACATTAGCACCTTCTACTTCCTAGGTGTGGATCGTTACTGACATCCCCGTGGTGAGAAGAAATTGAGCTGCTACACAGATGAACCATGACAGAGCACGAACTGCAACCTGCTACAGTTCAGTGACAGCTCCCCAGCAATACACTTGGCAGCCATTTGTACAGGACTTGCTAAAAGCACGGTCATTTTTCATTTATTTCTATTAAAATGGAACACAGCCTGTCAAACAGAACTCGTGCTGCACTTGGATTTCAACAAAGAAACACTTCACTTTGGTCTTGCAAACCCTTTGGACAGGGTACAGTAACACCCTGCAATCTGCATCACAAAGAATAAAGGCATAATCATAAAATAGGATCTACTCAGTTGCTTCTTTCTCAGGTTAGAAGAAGGGAATACAAACTATATAGCTTTTACTCCAGCACACTTAGCTAACAGCCAGCTGCAGTACCTGTACTTCCACTGCGTAGTTTTTTTTCAGATGCAGACACCTAAGGTATAAGCCCAAACAGCGTCTGCGAGGACATGGCTCTACATGTTTTACAAAATTTTACAAAACACATTTTCAAGAGTTGTGGAAGGAACGCTTTCCAGAATTCACCTTTCTCGTTTCAAAAGCTTCATGCTCTGTTTTTACATAACTTGGGCAAGCTGACTGAGGTTTCCATGGGAAAATACATTACAGTAAAAGGCTCAATGCAAACCAGATGCAAAACAGGAAAGGGCAGGAAAACTATTTTATTTTTCAGTCAGATTAATTTCTTGAACCAAGTTGCTACAGAGCTGCACAGACAGCTATGGTATCACAGCACAGGGAAGGAGCAGGGCAGGGAAGGGAACCACCAGAAATCAGTGCCCTTACTTGACTATAAATGATGCCACTTTCCCCTCTAGTTTATCACACATCACCCCATTTGAATTTCATTGTAGCTGACAACACACAGAGTCCACAGGTAGGACTACCCTTTAAAATAAGCAGCTCCTCTCAGTTTAAGTAATGAAAACCACCAAAAAAACCCTTCTTGTCATCTTTAATTGTATTAGCTGAAGTTAACAACCTGCTAAATTACAACAGTGCTTCAGCACTGGAGAAATAGCTTTTCTTTTACTGTAACTCAAATTTTTATTCTCTCTCTTTGTATTAAGCTCTAAACAGCGTCCAAAAGACCCATCCCATCTAAGGAAATGACAAGACATCAGAAGAAAAAAGTCTATGTTCTTCAATCTCAGGTTCTCTTAAAACTTTTATACTTTTCACAGTTTCTGAGTTACTTCCATGCCGCTTCCCCTTCTGTCTTTAACCTCTCAGAGTAATGTGTCTGCAGCCAGATGTGATAATTGCAACTAAGACCTGACCAGCCCTAAGAGGAATAAACAGCTTCTGTGTCTTCCATAAATAAAATCCTGTTAATACAAACCCTGAGCTAGCCTATATTTCTCTAGTTTGCTTCTCAGATGAGATTTCTGATAACAGAAATTTAGTTTTACTAAACATAAATTTAGTTTTACTGAAGTCAAGACTTGTCAGATGTACTGTCTCCCCATTATCCATTATGCCTAGAGGGGACCAAAGATACTCATCACCTAAAAAACAAACCTGGGGTAAGAGTGGGGGAAAATACCTCCTGCAATATCCTTCCCAGGTCCAGGTATTAAGCTAACATTGGCAGAAACCAATCAATTAATCTCTCAATCCCTCCATATGGGAGCATTGGAAACTTTTTCCTTACAATAATAGTTTTGTAGTGTGTTCTGGGAAATGTCAGTTTATAGGAGTTTCCAGCTAAGGGAGAAGGGCAGCTGCACCTCTGTGCCAAACATGGCTCTTATGCTCTCCCTCACTGCGCCAAGTGCTTTGCAAAGTACACTCCAGAGGTGCTGGCACCAAGGCAAGCTCAAGTATACAGGGCAAAACAGGGAGAAGGCCAGAGGTGACACTTCTCTCTCTGAAACAATACATTGAGTTTTGTTGCATTTTTTGGAGGGGGAGGAAAAGAACCAACTGATTTCAGGTTTCTACACCCTTAAAAGATCAACAGGAAGATGGCAGCTGCTCTGGTAAGGGGAAAAGCTTTCATTGACCAAACAAGGCAGTCAGTCCTACTCCTCAACACTCAAAATATGATAATGGTTACACTGCAGCCAGTCCAATATCTGACAGGACTCAGCTACTCCCCAACAACAGACCTACAGCAGCACAGCTTTCAGCCTTCGCCAGCAGCCTGTGAGGGAAAAAGACCCAGGAGTGCTGAAACCAGCTAACTTCCTACATGGAGGCACAGGATTCTGCAAAGGCAAAGGTGCTTTGAGAAAATCTGGAGATTGATTTCTCTTCTTTGTGAGCACTTGGCCTTGCCCATGGCACAGTTAATGGAAACAGCATGTCCTGTTTTATGCCAGGTCATTCTTCCTGCAACACATTGTGATTCCCGAACCATCCATTTCAGAGAGCAACTTAGTCTGGCTAGCTGGGCACAGCTAGGTAAATTACATCTTCAGTAATTAGTCACTGCTCAGTTAAGGCTGCTTTATCTAAATTAAAATATGTAATAGTTTATAAAAATACCCCATCTTCCAAAAACACATTACAGACTATTTTTGCATATTTTCATTCTGCTAGTTCCTGAAGTCATCAGTAGCCAACTGTTTCATTTTTTTAAGGGTTACGAAAATTANAAAAAAAGGGAGAGAAGAGTTGGCAACACTGAAGCAGCAGAGAAAATGCTCAGCAGCAACCTGACTTTTCCCACAGAGCACTGCCTGTACCCTAGATTACATGGAGAAGCAGTCCTACAAACAAAATAGCAGGTCAGTTCCTCTGACTGTACAATCAGCAACTGCTCTGCTGAGATCATCCACAAGCACAGAAGCATTATGTGCATGTGTCCATAGAGACGCTGTCTGCCAACTTAAAAAAAAAAAACAACTATTTTGGAAAAGTCAGCTGCTGGGCAGTACTGGTTTTTGGTTACTCAGATAAGATTTAATAAGCCCATTACCAACAACAGGGGATTTTTCTTCATCCAGGCTTGGAGGCCCCATCAGTTTCTGCACAACTGAATGAATACATTATCTTTCTCCTGAAAAAAACCCACAATCCCCAGTACGAAGCAACTGCAAAAGCAAATGCAGACAAGGAGCTGACTCACTGAGACAGCACAATACCTCCACTCCTGCTCAGAACTTTCCTAACCAGGCGGAGAGTAGACCCAGCACGACTGTCAGTTTAACAGCTGCTATTCATAGTGCCACTGACAGCTGCAAAACCGTGAAGAATCGTGTCATTTTATACATCTGCTGCTCCTTTGGAGGAAGTTCTGAGCAACTGCAGAGAGGAATGCTGCAGTGGAGGGGGGGAGGAAGACTTACAAGGTGTTCATAATGAAGACCTGGGAAGAAAACACATGCATGGGCACAGACTGGCCCGACTTCACTGCCACAATTCCCAATGAAAAGAGGGGAAATTATAGGGGCTTTTCAGAAAGCAAATCAGGCCACAAGCAACTTGCAGAGGATTAACTAGAGCTGGGAACAAACCTGTATTTAACTCAGTCCTTGAACAACTAAAAATTTTTCAAGACTAAGCAGAGGGTAAGCCTCTCTGTTGAGGTCCTACCTCTGTGCACAAGGAGCTCCCAGTCCAGCTGCACCCTCTGTACAGCGCTATAAGACAAAGAATTCCACTTGTTCTTATGGACTTGAACTTGGATGTCCCAATCATTGTCAGCATAGTTTCCAACAGTTCTGACCACCCTCCCAGTTCTTACAGTTTCCAATTAGTTCATAACTTTACAGTGCTAAAAGAGCTCACGCCACTGCATTCTCCCACAAGGAAACAACTACAGGCACCACGTTACACACAAAGCCCCCAGGCCCACAAAGGAATGGCTGCAGCAGCAATAAACTTTCCAGCTACAGTTTTAAACAAGAAAACTTATCCAGAAAGTCAGCAGCATACAGTGAATGAAAATTGGTTTTGTATCGCTGCAAGCAAAAGGAAGAACATAGAAGAAAAACTGAAGAGTCAGAGTCTACCTTCCATCAAAAAAGAAGAATTTGCCACGGCCATTCTTTTCTCCATGCACAAAGTTTCCCTCAAATCTGTCAGTTGATGAATAGGTTACTGTACAGAATCCATGTGGCAGCCCGTCATCATCTAGATGCCCTGAAATAAAATCCAGACAAAGAACAACAGAGCACATTAATTATTATATAAAATTCCAAACCTATTCAGATTATGTAGATGCTTGAAATGCAGTAGCTCCCTAGTAATTCAAATCATTGCTCTTAGGAACAGTGATCAGATTCAGGACAAGTAAAGTTTGTACTTGTGTAACACATCACTTTAAAAAGGGTCAGGATAAAAGAAAAGGGATGAGAGACAGGAGAGACAAGAGAATAAGAAAAAACTTGTTTCTAAAAGAAACAGGGTTTATATTACTCTAACTCATATTAATATGCATCATCAAAAATACAATAGCTCTTTGTCTAACATATGTTTTTCCTGGGGAGAACAGAACAGATTTAGACTTCAGTTCACAGAGTAAGAAAAGGTTTGATTTTTTCTTTTGAAAAATACATGCCTTATAATAATGTGGGTGTGCTACCTTGCAGCTATATCCACAGGAATTTAAAGAAATAAAAGTGTGTAATATCTATAATGTTATGCCCTTGCAATATGTCAGTCAACTTGGTATTTAATACTTTAAATGCTGTTCTCCAATGCCTTCCTGATGTGTTCCCTTTACATCCTGTTCTCTTTCCTAGCCATATCAGTTTTCCCCACTACAGCTGTTGCATATGGGGAAAGCAGAGGGGCAACACAATTGGACTCTCACCAGCATAATCTGTATTTTGCTGAATATAACTAAGTTAAAGCATAACAATGCTCCTATTGCACTTCTAACTGCCTCTACAAAGGCCAAAGGAAACAGCAGAAGAGTGTTTTAAATGATGGTTATTGCCTGGTTTATCTGTGTGAACTTGGAGTCCTTAGTACTGCTCTGGCTGCTCTTAGCATAGGGCAGGTGTAACAAACTCCCACTGTGACATTTTAGCAGGCGTAAATTCTGTGTGAAAACTATCAAATAAATAAAAGCTAGCCTCTATTTATGCTCTTCCATGCTTCTAAATAAAAAACTATCTCAGATTCCCCAAGTTTTCTGGTGATGCATACATAGCCTGTCAGAGATGAGAGACAGCACATGCCTCTACGTCTACAAGCTTTTGGGTCAAGCTCTTCCCTGACCAAATTTGACCTAAATGGAAAAGGTCCAACACACATATGGAAAGGCAGGACCAAACTTCAGTGTGAGGTGGCGCAATTACAGCCCAGGCTGATGCAGGCAACTGGAGGCACTCCAGTAGCACCAGACCCCAAGTCCTGTGCCCAGAGAAGGGAACGAGCTGTGCAGACAACAGTGGGAAAAGCCAGCTCCCTATATGGCTTCACAGGTCCAGCTACCCAGGCCCTGAAGGTTCTGCAGGGACAAGTGTGCCCGCAAAGCACATGCATGCCCACGTGCTCTTCTCACATCACCATAAGCTTCCTTGGGATGCTTCACAGCCCCTCAGGGACATCACAGTCAGGGCATGGCAAGGCTGGTAAGCATCTGGTTCAGAAGTCCTCTCCTATGAGGCACATGGCCTGTCTGAGCCTTGCAAATACCAGATGGATTGACAGCAGAATGTCAAAAGCACAGGATGCTTTGTCAGGATTTATTTCCAAACTTTGGTCTATTTCAAAGTAAAATTACCTTATGAAAAAATAAAAGAGAAAGACAGTAAGGAAAAAAAAATAAATAAGTGACTGTTCCTCAAAGTAACCAAGTTAGGCTGTGCAGCTTCATTACCCATCTCCTGCACTTGTTACATTGAGTATGGAAATCCACCCAGAAAGGTGTGCAGGAGAAAGAAACAGTGAGATAGCTGAACTCAACCAAGAGCCAGGATTCCCTCCTTCATCTTTTCCATGCATGCTCCACAAAGTTTCTCTCATATCTGCACATCACTGCGTTCTCAATTTAAGTCCTCAGTCCAAACTAGACTGAAAACAGTTAAAAGTTTAAGTAATCAAACCCATCAGTCCGAACTGAGAGAAATAATAAGAGTAAAAAGAAAGAGCAAAAGGCAGAAGGAAAAAAGCTCCATCACTGAAAGCTTTTAATAACTTTGAAGAGGAACCCTTTAAAGAGAGGCTGCTCTTTCCAAACAGAATAAAGGCGCTTTTTTCCCTCCCATTCACCAAAGGACACCCCATTTTGCAGAATGAAAAAGTTTTAGAAGTTGTATCAATTCAACCAAAAAGTCAGAGAAATTTCTAATATGGCCACCTCTTTTAGAAAAAAAATAAATCTATATCAACACTCACAGTTTTAATCAAAAGCCTCAGTTTTATCAATATGGTAAGCATACACTGGTGTAAGTTAACAAACACCAAACAATACAGCACTGGCTTCCCCCTCGCTACAGGGGCAAAACTTTTATAAAGCACTTGATTTAAAATATATATGGACAATACTAATACATTATACTGCAACAACAACAAAAAACACACCCTTGCGACTTTGTTCTCTGTGACTATTCAGTTTTGTCAAGATTTTTCTGGAACGCAAAGCCCAACACAAAAGCTGCCATGCTTACATACAGAGTGCATGTCAGGACTTTTGCACAGCAGGATACAGACTATCTCAGAGACTTAAATGGTCAGCTTTGATCCAATGGCCTCTATACAGGGTCTTAATCTCAGCCACAATACAAAGAATCCAATTATTCTGATATGCCAGAGACTTCCCCCTATTCAAAAAAATAAAATCATCCCAACAAAACAAGAAACATACAGTCTCTCTTAGCCAATAGGGGGGTGGGTTGAAAAGGCAATTCCAAGTTTTGTAACACAGATGTAACTTTTCCTGTGTGGCTGAGGGCTTCGGCCCTAATTCTGTTTCAGGTTAAGTCAATGGAAAAAATCCTCATTATTTCAGTGTTCCACTTCCCCTTCTCACTACTCTCCTCCATTTGCAGAAACAAACCCAAAATACCTAAACATACTTTTAAATTACTGTAAAATGTCACTTTGGTTACTTTGTTAAGGGTCTCTCAAGATTTCCTCTTAAGCTCAGACCACGAATTTTTTCAAGAAAAGGAATTACACTAATAGGGGCTAGTTCACAATGGGGTCACTTACTGGAACCAAAGATATACAAATCAAAGATAAAAGCCCTTTACTGTCTGTATTACTTAACAGATGACATACAATGTGCATCATCAATAAAAAATTCTGGCCATAAGAGATACAGATGGATGGTTTTGGAGATAACAACGATAAACAATCTCCCCCTTATAAAGAAAACCCAAAACAACAACCGATTTTTGACATACTTCTAACTTCTTTTGGGTAAGTGCAAAACCACCCCGTCATCCTAACCCCAAAAAGCACCCTGCTCCTGTCTCGCTCAGAGAAACACAGACATTCACATACACGGCTGAATAAAATACGCTTTAAAAATTCATCTCCTTAGCTGAACGCCGAGCAAATCCCGGATACAGCAGAACACTTTGCGATACAGGGGTCAAACCTACGAGTCTTTGCCCCAGACACAACTGCAACCCACAGCTTTGAGGAGTGGGGAGGGAAGGGAAGGGAAAAGCACATCTCTTGGGGACAGGGCACACCCCATTCGCAGCTCCCTGGGCTTGAAGAGCCTCAGCCCGCTCACATCCATGTTTTAGAGAACCAAGCTTCTCCTCGGCTCCGATTCCACATACCTAGACGACAAACCCAGACCCGAGCAGCAGCTGCTCAGCCCGCATCCGCTGTCAGGCTAAGCTGCCGCGCAGAACGCCTTCCCTGAAGGAGCAACACGCTTTTGAGGCCTAATCCTCCTGCCACAGGATCCGAGCAGCCCACGGGGTGTGTGGGGATCTATGAGCACTGCACAGGCACCTCCTCGCTCCCTGTGCTTAATCCCAGCGCCCGAAAACCCAGGATGGCTCTTCCCTGATGGCGAGTAACCTTTGGGGCGCAGGTGCCTTCCCACAGGGATGCTGCGCTTTGTTCCAGAGCCGTGCCCTGCCCCCGGATTGCCTCACGGGACGCTGGGGAGCCGCATTCCTGCGTGCCAAGGGCTCCCACCCGCAATCCGCTCCCAGAGGCTCCCGGCACCCTCCCCAAGGCCAGGCATCGGCATCCCACGGGGGCAAAGCACCGGCGGGGCAGCGCGGACCACGGAGCTAAACAAAGAACTCCCCACGGCTGTCAGTGAGTTCAGACACCGAGAGCGCGGCTCCCCTCGGCCTCACAGACACGGCTCCCCCACGGGCACGGGCTCCCTCACAGACACGGCTCCCCTTGGCCTCACAGACACGGCTCCCCCACGGGCACGGCTCCCCTTGGCCTCACAGACACGGCTCCCCAACGG
>VWZG01002624.1:533723-649257 GCA_013396735.1 Grallaria varia | reverse complement strand
GGACATCGGGGCGAGGGGACATCGGGGCGAGTCCCCTCAGAGGGCCACCCTGCGCCGCACCGGGGAGAACGTGGGGCAGGAAAACCCCAGCCCGGCCCGCCGATGTTGCCGCAGTTGCCCTCACAAAGCCGGCCTCTCCCCTGGCAGTGCCGCCACACCGCCCTCTCGCACCCCGCAGCACGGGGCGCTGACCGGCTGTGGTTGTGGTGGAGGGACACAGGATGGCAGGATATGCGGAGTTGGAAGGGACCCGCAAGGATAAAAGTTCAGCTCCTGGCCCTGGCAGAGGACTGTCCCCAAGAGTCACCATGTGCCTAGAAGTGTCCGAATGCTCCTTGAACGCTGTGGGCCTTGGTGCTGTGACCGCCCTGAAGAATCTGTTCGGTGCCCGACCACCCTCCGGGTGAAGAACCTTTTCCTGATACCCAACGTAAACCTCCCCCAACTCAGTTAATGCCGCTTCCATGGATCCTGTCGCTGCTCACCACAGGGAAGAGATCAGTGCCTGCCCCTTTGCTTCCCCTCACGAGGATGTTGACGGTCATAAGGAGGCCTCCGCTCAGCCTTCTCTCCTCCAGGCTGAACAGAACAGGTGATCTCAGCCACTCCTCGCATGACTTCCCCTCCAGATCCTTCACCATCCTCGCTGCCCCCCTTTGGACACTCTCTAACAGCTTAATAACTTTCTTACATTGCGGCACCCAAAACTGCACACAATATTCCAGGTGAGGCCACCCCAGTGCAGAGCCGAGCGGGACAATCCCCTCCCTCACCCGGCTGGCGATGCTTTGCCTGATGCTCCCCAGGACACGGTTGGCCCTCCTGGCTGCCAGGGCACTGCTGTTCATACTCCACTTGCTGTCAAACAGGACCCACACGTCCCTTTCTGTGGCGCTGCTCTCTAGACTCTTGTTCCCCAGTCTACACACACATCCAGGGCTGTCCCATCCCAGGTGCAGAATCCAGCACTTGTCCGTGTTAAATTTCATACGGTTGGTCATTGCCCATCTCTCCGATTTGTCGAGGTCCCTCTGCAGGGCCTCCGCTCTCAAGGGAATCTTCAGCTCCTCCCAATTTAGTGTTGTTGGCAAACTAACTTAGTATTCCTTTGAGTCCTGCCTCCAAGTTGTTAATGAATGTGTTGAAGAGAACTGGGCTGAGGATGGAGCACTGTGGAAGCCCACTGGTGACTGGAATCCATTCTGGTGTTACCCCACTCCCTATAACTCTCTGTGCCCAACCTGTGAGCCAGTTGCCCACCCATCACATAACACGTTTATCCAGATGTATGCCAGACATTTCTTACAGAAGGATCTTTGGAGAGACAGTATCAAAAGCTTTGCTGAAGTCCAAAAATATTATATCTATTTGCTTTCCTAGATCAGCTAGGTGATCGTAGAAAGGAAATCAGGTTGGACAAGCAGGACTTCCCCTCCATGATGCTGAGGGATTTAACTGACAAACCACACAGGATCACACTCCTGGATCTCAGTGTTGCAGGAAAGGTGACAGCCCTAAGCAGAGGGGGCAGTTTGGGAGCTCTCACGCAGGGGCTGTGAGGACGGTGCTCTGTCACCACGTGCAGTGTACTGCAGGCACCTCAGCCTCCGCCACAGTTCCACAGTGTGCAGGGATTGCCTTAAAGAAAAGTCAGAGTGTTTCTCGGTCTTCCAGCCGGCTGTCTTGGGAGCACAGGAGGTGTCTCCATCCTACTGGAGGTGACCCAGACAGTCGGGGCTCTGTAAGTTGGGACTGATGGAATGAGGCTTCTTCAGGTCAGAGAAGAGGCAGCTTCAGGGGGACCCAGCAGCAGCCCACCAACATTGACAGCGGTGCTACCATCAAAACAAGCTCTTCACAGTGGTGGGAGGACAACAGTCAATGGGCATGACTAAAAACATGACATAAGACATGACGTAAGGAGGCATTTTCTCCCTGTGAGGACAGCTGGGCAGTGTAGCACGCTGTCCAGAGAGGTTCTGCAGTCTCCATCCTTGGGGACATTTAAAGACTGACCCAATAAAACACCAAGCATCCTGATCTGACCTCAGAACTGCCCCTGCTGTGAGCAGCAGACTGTAGTAGGGACCTCTTGGTGTCCCTTCCCACCTGAAGGTCTCAAGTTTACACCAAATCAGCCATGTGCTGGCAGGTAGTGCTGCTAAAGTCAGGCACAACATCCCACCAGGGATGTCCTGAAAACAGGACAGCTACAGCTTAGCAAAACAAAATAACTAGATATGTCTGCAGAAAGAGAGTTTGGAAATCTTTAAACAGGAGAATAAGGAGGTTAGTATTTGACCTAATTGACATAAGAACTTATAAAATATTCATCTCAAGAGTTTTGGGCAGGATTGGATATGTACCGAAAGCTTGAGCAGAACAGAAGGGGTTGCTTCTGTATCACTGGTGGTTAATTTAACCAAAGGATAGTCAGTTTTGCTGTTTAGGAGAGAAGATTTGTGGTTTCAAGGCCATATATTTAAAACAATTCTGATATCAACACGCCAGAAAGAAAAGAGTAGGTATCGAGCACATTAGGAGCCTCTAAACAAAGCATCTGTTTTGTTTCACTAATTATGAGTTTCTGCAGAGATTAATTCATAATCAGAACATACATAGTGTTGGAGTTATGGAAGATGATGCTCTTAAGCTATGAACTTACCTGATGAGAAGAAGGGAGATGAGGCTGTGGTGCTGGAGCTGGAAGGTAGGTACTCTTTTCACTAAGAGATAACAAGAGTACAGGGAATACAACAGAAAGCAAGGAAAAGGGCACTGCTGTGACCTACACACAAAAATAAGACAGTGCAGATCAACAGGGCCTTTAAACATGATAGTGTGATGAGTGCTCACCTATAGAAGCTCATCAAGATACAAGACAGCAGCATTCAGAATAAAAGCACACCTTTTGACCAAAATCACACAGTAAAAATGCTGTTCTCCCTCCAGCTGCAATGTGCTAGGCTCTGAGTACAAGCTCTGTCCCTGCCTTTAACTACATAACCACATACTCTTTTTTCAGAGGGCCCATGCTTTTCTGTCTGCTGCCTTTTTGCCCTGATCATTCCACATACAGCCTCAGGCCTTGCTTATTCTATTTACTGCCCTTGACTGCTTACAAAGGTGACAGTTGTGAGAGTTTCTGTGCTTTTCTCTCCGTGGCACCCGTCTTCCTCCTACATTAATTAAATTATTTTTTGCAGCACAGCGATGGCACTAGGCATGTTATCACGTCTACAAGCAGGAGAATTAAGAGACTCGGGCTGAAGCTATTAAAGTGTCTGGCAAATATCAAGTACCCGATTGTTGCAAAGAGCTCTCAGCATTACACAGCGTTTCACATGTTCAAAGAGAGATTTCCATTAACTTCAAATACAGCTGTAAGAACAGCACAGCAACGCTAAATAAAGATGACGGTAAGCACACTGTTTTATCATTTCATACTGGGTATCAAGAAGTGGGGGAAATCTTAACATCAAACTAGAAAAACCCCAAGTTGCACCCATTACCCGCAGCTAGGCTGCTGCAGGTGAGCTTGGCCATCTGCTGGGCTATTCCCTGGTGTCCCTTGTGGAGCAGAAAACAAGTGGTGATCAGGTGCCAGTGGTTTGGTTCAGCCCATGTGCCCACCTCAGGAGCAATCCCTAAAAAATGCTTAGTTTGGTTCAGCCCATGTGCCCACCACAGGAACAATCCCTAAAAAAGCACTTGTGTAGTGTGTAGGGGTCTCATCAGTTTAGACTTGTTTTGGCAGACTACAGAGGCACCTCTAGGCTGGTGTTCAGCTTTCTTGACTGTGTAAACAGACAAGCATCTGCGTTGGCGCTCACAGTATGTCTTCACATCATTAGGCATTGTTCAAGCTTCTTCCAGCTGCTAGGGCTGGTTGCCTCTTTTATTTTCTTCTAAGCAGGGGCTTGATGCTGGCTTGCCCTCCTTAAATGTTAACTCTGCATCCAGCAGTCTAATCGTATTATTGTTTATACAATCCCTTGCCTTGCCTATTATTTAATGCCAGCCTCTGGGAGGAAAAAAACACCCTAAATCTCCCTGCCCTACTCTGAGAGTGGTAAGGATCCTTTGGAAACAAGCTCACAGTGAGAGAGAGCAGCAAAACACACAAAATAATGTGGTGATGTTGGACATGAAATTTTGGTTCCTTTGCTTCCTTTGTATTTTACTTTGGAAGAGCAGTAACATTCTCTTTTAACATAAGTTCACTGGACTCCTAATTAGAACAACAGAAAGTATCCCAGTGAATCCCAGCTGTGCTCCTAAGGTCATGGAATTAATGCAGGGGCTGGTAGCACCAGGATAATTTCACCCATGGGAAGGAGATGGTTGGGCAAGGAGAAGTGACTGTTTTCCAAAGGGCCATTGGAGCTGCTTGCAGAGAGCAACCAGAAGATTCAGAGATTTGGTGTCTCTGAGATTTTGGAAGATTTTTGTGATTTTTAAATCTCTGCTTAGCCCTTCCTGCCCCTTCCTTACAGCTTTCGCCTCTCTTACCCTTCTGGTTTTCCTCCCTCCCCTCAGCAGTGAGCCCTGCCAGCCTCCCTGTGTGCCCTGCTCAGCTGCCCTTTCTGCCAGAGCTCAGGTACAGCCTGACACCTCATAGCAAATGGCTCTTGTCATCTCTAAGTAGGACAAGCTTTATTAAGACAGAAAAGGGAATGACCGCTTCCTGAAACTACTTGAAATGCTAAAATAAGAAAAAACCCTTTCAACGCTCCAGACTGTTTTTCATTTAATCTTCAATGTGTTTACAGGATACTCTGTTTTTTGAAGGACAGTACTTGAATGCTTAAATGAAGGCACAGTGGACTGTTCTTTTGTGTTTCCTGAGCTGTGAACGTTGTTCCTTCAGGCATTTGTTGTACAGAAATGGCTCCGCTAACACATGAAAATAATTTGATTTCTTTAACAAAGCAGCAATATAATTTATTAATCCAATTTACATTCAAAATGCTCTCACTTTATTCTTATTGCTGAAGTTGGTTATCACTGTTCTTTTGTCAAACAAGTTAGAGTAGCTGTGGTTGATATTTTTGGCCAGCGCTGTGACATTACACTGGATATCTGCTGAGGAGCTCTAGCATTATGGATATGTTAAAGTTGCAACATCAGCATATGCAGAGGCAGCTGTTTTGGTCCTATTTTCATAGCAGGTTCTCAAATTCAGGGCTGCCATGGATGGTCAGGCCCTTGGGGTTGTCTCGGTATGAACACCTTGGACGGCAGGTTTTACTGGGTGTCTGGAGAGAAGTTTCCTCTAGTCTTTCTGCTGTGGGAGGATCACAGCTACCCCAAATAATGCCAAAAAATTGAGATTTTAAAATCCCAGAGCCTGGATAAGTCAAGAAGTATCTTATCAAACCCAAACTGCAAGCTGTGAACTCTGCCCACAGGACACTGAGTGAGAAGCTGAGTAAAAAAAGCATGTGTATAGCCTGGTGGTGTGTCCAGCCTCATCACCAAGTGATGGGGACTTTCATGTGGTTCTCTTTCAATTTATACTCCCAAGACTTCCCTTTTGCCTTGAAGGGGGGCAATGAATCACTGTGCCTAAGGAAAAGCAGAGGGAGTAACTCTGCAGCCTAGCAAAATTGAAGACGCTCTAATAATGGAAGACACAAGTTTGTGTCCCTGTGGCTTATCTGGAACGAACATTGAATTATTTCCTTGGGAATGTTTCACTTGATAGACTTGATTGACTGGCAAACCTTCAACATGATGGCCCAATTTTCAAGACACTTCTTTACAGTTAGGTTAATGGAGATTGGGAGAACCTCAGACTCTCTGTGGATAATTTTCAACTCCTGCCTCCTCTATACCTTACTGACTACTTGAGGTAGCCTACCAGGCACAGGGAATGCCATTTGCAGGTGTGAATTGTATGGACAATCTGAGCTGGCTAACTTGAAGGATTTATGTGGAAGGTTGCCTGCCAATAGGTTTAGGTGAGAAATCCAGAGAATGAATGTTACAGGAGAAATATATGTACGTTCTCAAATTCTTTCATCATAATATCATAGCATGCACAAGCTGTGCTTAAGGCTTGCGCTATGCAGGTGAACATACCGCAACGCAGAGACTGTGTGCCTCATACTACTTATAGAACCATATCTTCTGTTCTTCCTCTCTTCTCATCAGTATGGACAGAAGACTTCCCTCTGCAACTGAGAGCTCTGTAAAAGTTTATGTGTTTAAGTGGCAGTCCTGAACTGATGGCCTCTGGTTCCTGCTATCAACAATATGCATCTTTTCTCTATGGCTTCTTGATGAATGCATCAAATAATAAATTTTGCTTGATGGTTGCGGAGGGCATCAGTATTTTTCTCTTCTATATTTCAGTTCTTTCCTCAGAGATAGTAGAGGAATAAAGCAGATAGACCCCACCTTATAACAAAAAAATGAGTTATTCTTGAGATTCTTCTTTCTTTGAAGTTTTATTTCCCCCCAAAAAAGTGCCTGCATCTTGCTATATCCCAGTCATTTGCCTGCCTTAGACAAAACCTCCTAACTTGATATTGGAACCACGGAGAAGCATTTGCATTAAGGAACGGAGTAAATGGTAAGAAAAGTTTCCAGTGCAAATCTGAGTTTGAACTTCTAGTCTATGAATTCTCCTGGCTGATCCATCTTGTGTAACAGATAGGGTTTGCTTGGTGCATGCATTTCTTACTGTCCCCTTCCCTAACATTTGAAATTGCCTGTCATGCCTGAGATTGAAGAAGTTTATCGTATTTCCCAGCCTTTTGAATATACACATTATCTGGAAGCTATTCTGTTTTCTAAATCAAATTCCATTGTAATCTAATGGCTGAAGAGGCTCTGCATCCGCCAGATGAACTACACAAACCACAGCATGTTGTCAGTAATGACATTCAAGCTGTACTCTGTTCTCCTGTTTAGTCTGGGAAACCCGTGGTAGTCTTTCACAGGCCACAGGGCTTTAGACTAGATGGGAATAAAACAAGGAATAAGGTAGATGGAAGCACAGCAAGCCTGATGGAGACTTTTCTCCCAAAGACAGGGAAGGGATGTGACTTTTTGTCTTCACAGCATCACTTTACAAAGATGGTTTTATGCGTCTGATTTACATTGCAGCAAGTTGTCTCACGTCTAGACTTTTGAGAGAGGTAAACCAAAAGCCAGTGGTGCACATGCACCTGAAATTTAGGTAACAAGCTTGTTTGAGTCCAATTTTCTCATCCACCAATTAATTAGTGGCTGGCTCCACATAGTGGTTTCTCATGTAATTCCACTGAGTAGGGGTTTGGTGTTTGGTATTTTCTGTCTCAAAATAGCATTGGATTAGTTTTACAGTGAAGTGCCATTTGCAAGCCTGAACAGTCTCGCAATCTTTGCCTTTGCAAGTGTCTGGACAGTAAAGTAGTGAAAGCTGGCTGGAGTCCATCAGGTTACTGCCAATCCCACTTGAGGCTGGAGAGATTAGGGATTAGAAATATGGTTGTGTTATTGTGTACATTGCTGAGTGTGGCATCAGGTGTCTGCAGAGATAGGGATAACATATCAGTGAGTGAGTTTGCCCTCTATTACCTTAAGGGTCCATTGAGATTTCTTATTAAAAAAAAATACATTGCAAAGTGCTACGTGTATGGAAGTATTATACCAACCCAAGTCAGTGTCTGGCACCTAAGAAATAACCATGCACATCCCACAGCTTTGGCTTAGTGGTCATACAACAGACAAGTGTTTGCACATTGTTATGGAAAAGTACTTTGACAGTCAGAACTCTTACTGCATTTCCCTCTCTGGAGCCTTCTTCCTGGTAGAAAAGATCTCTCAAAAGTTTTAAAACCTCCTTTCTGCTGCAGCTGTCTAATTTTCCTCAACTCTTAGCTATTTAGCAGTGACTGGAGACACATAAACTTATCCCTCATGCTCCTTCAGTCCTACAAACATGATTGATTATCTCCAATATTTCTCTGTGTGTCAGAGAACATACATGCTGATGAGATGTAGTCATTGACCTGCACTTTTAGGGTGCTACAATGCTAAAGATACTCATGTGAAACACCTTTCAGAAGCCAACCCACCTATCCCCTCATTCAACTCATCATGAGCCTATACTAAAGCAGAGGACTAAAAGAAGAAAAAGGCAAATGCCCCATTTTATTCCTGGCTTCCAGCTTGGCAGGTGACCCTTTTCCTGCCCAGCACCTGCCTGCTGCTCAGCCAAAGCCCAAATTATTGACAGGGCTGCAGAGCAGCTCCAGATACAGTTTGTTAAAGTTCAGTACTGGAGCTTCACAAGAATGCCCTGGCAAAGGAAAAAGGCCAGAGGGACTCTTGGACCTTGCTGATTGTTTACTTGTTTCTACAAAGCCCTTGCCAATATTTATTTCACCATCTGAAAGTGAATATTAATTTTCAGCACTGACTGAGGACTTTTAAATCTATGACAGGCCTGTTGAAGGATCTTATTTCAGAAGTTGTGATGAATAAAATGTTTTAGACATTTTACTGTAAGATTTTAGTTAGTATGTGTGTGCTGCACAGAGCTGTGTGATTTTTTATCTCCTCATTATGCTATGACCTCCCCGTGCTACTCAGAGCCTTTGATTTCAGTTGTGTAAGCATCTGTGTTAGCCTGAGAGGAAGCCAAGCTGATCCACACAAATAATGCTGGACTTGTGTACTGTAAAAAGCATGACTAAATCTGAATCAGAAACTCTCTGACACCTGTTAACAACAAGATGGGTTCCTGTCTGCTTCCAATTTTGCAATCTGGTCTCTGCGGGATGTGCGGAGTTAATTGTAGCTTTCTATTAAAACATGATTCAATAGCTGGTACCAACCATCATTTCTGGGAATGACATGTACTTCTGGGATCAGCCAGTAAGAATGGAGACTCTGATCCCCCTTTGCAGGTGTCAGCATATGTGACTCCGGCTTCTGAGTCTTCAGCTCAGAACACCAACAAACTCACTCCTTGCACTGAGTGTCCTGCTGTTTCTGGTAAGCTCTGTCTCAGGATGCAGAGACCATGAGGCTCTAGGTGCAGGGAGTTGAATGGCCCTTGGTCAGTCTGTGCCTGGACCAATTGTCAAATTAAACAAGGCGATGCACATCTGTTTAAGAGAGCAGCGGAGGAAAGGAGAGAGGAGAGAGAAGTAAGATTCCTCCTTCCTGTGGATGTATGTATAATGCATAAAGGCAAAGTCAGTCAAGATCTAATGGGGTAGGACAAAATCTTGTCTGACTGCATTGTGTTAACACCATCACCAGCTAGTGCTTGCCCTCTTGAGAGCCAGCTGACAGATTGCAGCTGCTCAGGAAGACCACAGTATAGAAACAACTGCTGTTCATGTGCATGGCCACGGAGTGGGACCTCAGGTTCTGGGATGTAAGGAATCATATCTGTCAACAGATACTGCAGCAAGCAACAGAATGGCAACCTGATGACACAGGAGGAATAACTGACATGGTGAATGTGTATATGTGCACATGCATCTGGGTGCTGCTCTTTTAAGATCTTGTCTCTACCACAGGGATTTTTGACAATCTGACTCAATTGAGAAGCAGATGGGGTTGCTTTTAGCACTTGTATTTTCTATGGATAGAAGTAATATGCCATAAGTGTGTGCAGGAAACATCCCAAACATCCATTCCTACAGAAAATCAGATTTTTATAACTGCATCTTTTTGAAGACAGCTAATGATAAAAGTTGTATACTCAGTTGTGCCCCTATTTCATTCCAAGTTTCACAGAATGCAAGTGTGCAGTCTTAAGTTTTTTATCTCTACATATGTCCCTCACTTGTCAAAGATTTTCAAAAGGACCACTCTTTACAGAAACTAGTCTAGTTTGCTAACAAAAGAGAAAGAAAGGCAAGGTTCAGCTTAGTGCAAAATTCACTCTGTAATCACATCCTTTCAATTCATTGATGCACAGGCTGTTCAAACACCAATAGAACAAAAATAATTTATTCCAGATATTTGTAGAGGCACAGTTAGCATTTAGAATAGTGTTGCGAAAAGAAGCTAAGAACCTGTATGTTTTAATTTAATCTTTGATCTACAAACTTGTGTTAAAATGAACAAGAAAGTCTAATGTATACACAAGCGCTGCCATAGGTGGACTCTAATTGCATCTGTGAATCCTCAGAGTGCTCAGCTGCAGCTGCATACACAGAGCTCGTGCAGAAAGCTGGATTTATTCTAGTCGCCAGCAGGCCAGTCATGTGGAATGCCGCTTTGTCCTAACTTAAACTCTCCATGCTGCTGTTGAAAACATGCCTCAACAACACACAATTTACTTGGCATCATATGGAAGTGGAGACTGGTATTGCCTTCCTATTTCTCCCACTTTGAGGCAGCCAAGGTCTTTGAGCCAGCTACTGGTCTTGGGCAGAGTTTTCCCTACCAGTTTTTTCCTTCAATATGCATGGCTTGTTTTGAAACTGCCAGGGCTGTTCTGACACTATGCAAACCCACAGTTAATGTTAGGTCAGCTATGTCCTGCAATGGCAGAAAATTAAAGCCACTGCTGTGAAACAACTATGCGCTGTTCTTCCTGAGAGCACTCTTTACTTTCTTCTTAATAGTGGTGCTTCCCAATGTTGCTGCCAATGTAGTAGTAAATGTTTTATGCACCCATCTAGCGCTGGCAGAAAGGCTGCATTTTGAGCAGTTTGCACAGAGAGGCATGCAAAGTAAAGCCATCAAATTAAGCCCTGTGTTTGGAGTCCCCATGTCTTTTTAGCAAGGACATCCACACATGCACCTGCACAGAGACAGTGCTCAAAATAACTCAGAATTTGGGTTAACTCTCAATTAAAAATGTAGATGGAAAATCCTTTCTTCCTAAGAAATGCCAGTCTGGCAGTATCACTGGACCTGGGGGGAGACAAAATGCTCCTTTGATGAAGGATCTTTTCTAGGCTGTGTGACAGACTCCCTAGAGAGCCTGCTACAAGGCATTTCAGGCAATGCTTTCCGTAACATTTTGCCCTGATTTGGGTCTACTTACTGCCATTGCCTTCTTCTTGTGCAGGAGTAAACCCCTTCTAGGTACTTCTGAAAAGCCTGTGTTGTGGGCAGATGCACACCGAGGGAGATCCCTACCTCTGCTGAGTTTTCACACGCTGCCTCTTTTATCTTGGTCTGTCCCATCCCATTAGCTGCCCGCTACCATGAGCCAACCCAAATGCTGCCCTAATACCCTCTTATTCCGAAAGCTTAAGTCCAGCCGTGGTAATTCTGCTGGGCCAGTGCTTCAGGGAAAACTGGCAGTATAACTCATCAAATGAACTGAGTCATTCTCCATGTATATCCTAAAAGGATTATGACTGATGGTAATTGTTTGTAATGAACAGGCACCCATCTTTTCCAAAAGATTAACTTCCATTGCACAAGGGTGAGGTAATCTGCACAGGTTTATATCATATTCCTTGCTTATGCTCAGCTCAATTTTAAGATACATCTCTTTCCTCAAAAAGCTCAAAAAATACCTAGCTCTTGTCTTTATTTCTAAAACCCCAGTGGATTTGTTAGACAGATGCATGGCTAAAGCAAAAGGTTATTTCATATATAAAATGTAAAACAACTGGTTTGATAGCCCCCGGAGCAGGGAGAGGTCCTATTGACATGGAAGGAAGCTGTTCTGGGGGTGAAGGTAAGAGTTCTGTGCACCATTAGAAGGGCCACTGCACAAATATGGGACACCGCATAACCTGACCCTGTGGGAGGGATAAATTAATGCACACCCTTGATGGCAAACTTGTTCTGGGTACCATTCCTCTGAGCATTGCCCTGATACACAGTAAGGAAAGTGTTCTTTGATGCACGTATCTTGGGCAGTACCTTCTGCTAACATAAATGAGGGAGGTTGGCATCACTTCTGAAGCTCCTGATCTCCTTGTAAGAGTGCAGAAAGCCAGCAGCTGCCACACATTGCCTCTCAACCACTCATTGTCTCTCCTGCAGTGTCCCACAGAGAGGAGGCTGGAGCCTCACCATGCTTTTGCAATCCTGCAGTGCCATCACAGCTTGTTTGCTGCTGAGGAAAGGGCAGGAATGAGTAGCAACCAGTGCTGGCTACAGACACGGAGTAGCTGTACTGCATGGATGTTCCCAGGGCTGCAGGTCTGCATACCCAAGGAGCTTATCAAATTATCCTTGGACCTACATCCCCCTCAGTAATCAAGGCTCTGCGGGCTGTTCTAATTACAAACTCTCTTTATCACAAGTTAGTAACTAAGCTGTAAGCTCTCAGACTATGGCAGCACACTGTGGCAGCATTCTTGGAGCATTTTGTTCTTAGAGCATGTGCTATTTCTATGGGGTTTGTTTTTTGAAGAACAGAGATTGCAAATAGTAGGAGAAACAATTAAAAAATACACTCAGGAGTTCACTAGGCTCCTAAAATGAAAATCTGACCTTCTTTATAAATTTTATTTCAATATTTTTTCACCAACCAGTCGCTATGTATTTCAGCATTATTACCTGCTTCCCTTTTATCACTGTGGTGCAAGAGTAAAGTCAGGATAAGAGAAAAAAAAGAGCTAGTGGATAAGCTGTTACATGTTGCCGTTTCTGTTGTCTGGTTTTGAAAAGTGTCCTCGCATTTATTAGGCAGAGAGACTTTCAAATACCAAGTAAGGTGGCCCATCTCACCCCTTGGTCTCCCTCCCTGGGTGCCTTGTGCCTTCACTCACACGAGCCCTGGCAGGCAGAGGGCAGAAGTTGCACACCAGCGTATGCAAGTAGTTGTGCTCATTTCAGCAACCTGTTTTCCTAACAGTCCTTTGGGGCCACTGCTTTTCCGTCCTGAGAGACTTAGGGTGGAAAGTGACTCAGGGCATTTCTGCAGCCATGCAGGCACACACATGCACACAAGTGTACTTCCCTGCAGTAAGGATTGGGACTCAAGTATTTAAAGGATCAACCTAATAAGCTTTGGAGGTTCCCTAAGTTATGGAGTCTAGAGTGTGCTTATTTTTTAACTCTTAGGAAGTGCTGTAGCAGTTACAGAGGGAGGTTTGATTTCAAATCAGAGAACAGAAGGAGCAAATAGGAATAAAATAGCATTAATGTTTTGCCACTGGATTCAGTAATAGTAGTGACATCTAATTAGTTCTCGTCACCAGAGGGCATTGGAGGACAAGCTGATTTTTAGAAAGCACGAGGCCTATCCCTTCAGTTAAAACAGTGAATATGAATGATGCCAGTGAGCTTGAGACCTCCCTCTCCTTGGCACAAAAGGAGCAACTCTGGCAGAAGCAAAGAGAGAAGGGGGCCGTGGGTTTGCCCTGTAAAGATCTGCAGGCTGAGGAGCATCTCCTCAGTTTTTCCCCTGCAGCTACACATGCATCTGAGGACAAGTTTGAGCACAAATTAGGAACATGACTAAATGGTGCTTCAGAGATTGCTGTGCAGCCAAGTCAGAAGTGTGTTGGCTCTTGAGATGCCAACCACTCACCAGCAAAAAAATGCCAACACTTGGCAATCAGCCTCTTGGGGTCTCCAAGTGGGTAATTTTGGAAGACAGAGTGCAAGAGAGGAGAGCAAACAGCCTGGTGACCTTCCTTCTGGAAGCAAGGGTCTGGAGGGGCAAATTTGAACTATCATGCTGTCTTTGTAACACACCTACAGCATACGTGGAGGCTACAAGCCTCTTTTAGGCTCTACCTGTTTCCTTCTAGCTCCTAGGCTGATTCATTAAATTCATTTCTATGTTAAATACAGGCTCAGAGGTTTACAGCAGGAGCGGATTTGCTTAGACTGTCCTACTTGACTCAATGATACCTCTTCAGATTAGCCAGGGAATAAAACCAATCTGAGCCTGGAAAGAGCAATGGAAAGTTCTTACTTTGTCTGGTGCCAAAATGGCAAAGGTATTTCAGTTAGCAGAAAGAGATATCCTGCATTAGCATCAAATGACGAGCCTTTCCGTGCATTATGGACGCTTTCAAATGGGAGGGAGCAGGCCAAGTGGCCCTGGTCTCATCACCATAAAACAGCGATGCTAATTTATAAACTACGACTGTGGCAAATTTATGCTCCATGTCAGATCCCCGAGGGTATGAGATCATTGATTTCAATTAGAGAGTGAATACTGCTGTGTGACAGTCAAAGGCCTTTCAGTCAAAGGCAGGGGTTCTTGTGCTTTGCAAACAGGGTCAGCTCAACACCCTAATAATAATGTTCCAGATTATATCAGGAAATGGTTTAATTCAGATTATATTTGACTATGTTTTTCTTTTAGACACGTATTTTTTTTTAATTCCAATGTTTGCTTTCCTTCATTCTTGCAAAATGCTACTCACCTATCACAGTCAAGGGAAAGAGGGAAAACAATGGGGTATATTTATTTGCTGTTTTAAATGCAATGCCTTGTCAACTGTACAAAATACAATAATCAATATATGGATCTTTTCAGTACATCATGTATTCCACAGCATGTCTGCAGTGCCATAAGTGATGCCTCATGCATTTCTCTCTAAAAACCAGGTGGACTCCAAAAAATGGGTACTGAAAGTTGTCACATTGACATTGTTTTGGACATTGGGAAAGAAAAGGAACTGCCTTAAGCCTTTACAGAGAATGCATCAGGAAGTTTAAAATAAAAGGGATCTGACATGAATTCATTACTTGTGTTGATACCAGGACATGCTGCAAAACAAAATGCATCCCATTCTCTCTTCTATATATTACCTTATTCAAAGTTTATAATCTGGAAAGACACAATTTTTTCATAAATACTACAGCCTTAATATTTTTATATAATCAATAGAACAAGCTCAAAACCACAAAAAGCAGGGATGCAATGTGTCTGTTGGGATTTCTGTTTTTTGCACTGACCTTAATACTTTCACTAGCATGCTTTTAGCAGGAAAACTATTTCAAGAAATGCCACATTTTAATTTATTTTTAAACTAAATTTTTGTATTTTAAAGGACATTACAATATTTTTCCTCCATGTAGAATTAGTGTTTTAATTTCAAAATAGATAAATGTTTGGAAAATTAATCTTTTCTGCCCATGAAAGAGTTAACCTCTTTCTTCTATGCTTCAGGGAAACATGGGATTCTAAGTGACAGGTAAAAACTGTCAAAGAATGCTAAGCTAGCAAAAGCCAAAAATGAAATTTTGGTTAAGAAATAACACAATAATACCCATAGGAAATTCAAACCGGATGCATTTCCAAAATTACCTGAAATGTTTTTGTTTCCTTTTGAACTAGCATAAATCAGTAATGATGCTGAAACTATACACAACTTGAAGTACATTCCAATATTCTCTGTCCATGGCCATGCTGTGCTTATTTCAGGTTATGAGGATTTTATAACGCTGCTTATACAATCATGCCCACATATGGTAATGCTCCCATAGCTCTATCCACCAGGGAAACTAAGCACAATTTATATGTTGATGCATTTGAAAGTTAAGATAGTTGAAATGCTACTTCTCTACATGCAACCCCAGGTTTTGTCAGGTAGGCATTCCCCCACAATTTTATTTAT
Organism: Grallaria varia; assembly: GCA_013396735.1. Classification (NCBI taxonomy): domain Eukaryota; kingdom Metazoa; phylum Chordata; class Aves; order Passeriformes; family Formicariidae; genus Grallaria; species Grallaria varia. The sequence goes on along the minus strand of VWZG01002624.1, from coordinate 633,760 downwards.
TGCTCTATTTATTTCCTCCAGTCATTTTTCTTTTAGATTACCTAAGGAAGGCTTCCTAAAGGTGCAGTACCAGCTGAAAGGCGACTCTTGGACCTCCTCTGGGGCAACAGTGGGTCTATATGGGCTTTGTCACAAATTTTGAGAGCAGGAAGTAAATTTGCCATGGACAGACTTTAGATTCTTTCTTGCTTGATCCTTTCTATAACACATGTTGACAAAGTGTTGTCATGTCTGAAGGTGTTGTAGTGCCTGTGTCATGGGCAAGGGCTGCAAAGTGTAAGCGCAGAAGGAGAGCAAGGACAGGAGCAGTTTGCACATGCTATTGACTGCACAAAGAAGAACCAGGCCACTGAAATCCAAGGAAGTGAAGTGTGTAAGACTGGTTAGGAATAGGCAGAAATGGGAAATATGGTATTTCCCATTGATGCAACATAGAATGTGCAGTTTTCCACAAGCATCCTCTTCCTCAGGAAAATAGCTAACTTATTTTAGGAGATGAGGGCTTTTTCTGTCAGGGGAATGAGAGAGTGCTGTGGAATAGAAGGAAATACGATTGCCATGGGCATCAGGGAGAAGTGCTACACACTCATCTCAGAGGCCCGGGATCACAATGGAAGATATTTATAACTCTGTCTCTCAAGAAGATGAAAGTACTTCTTATGCTGAGGAAGGGAACCAAAAGCATTAACTAAAAATAAATGTCCCAAGTCAATGCCACCTATTTCTACATTCCCTGTTTCAGAGCTGGCTAAATGAACTATATCAAGAAACATTTGGATTGCTGAAAGAGTGATAAGGCCTTTCTGGAATTGGAATGGCTTTTCCTCTAAAATCTGCTAATTTATCAGCTGTTTTCTGTGCTCTGCAAGATCATCTCTCTCTGAGTTGATAAAGGCAAATCAGTCAGCATAAGGATGTTAGCTGACCCGGACAGTGACAGGGTAAGGTGACTGATGCAAGTACATGGTCACTGCACTCCCATGTTGGTTTAACTCCTTTGAGCCTCCATGTGAGCATTACCAGGTTGTGTATTGAGCTGACACTCCTCCACTTCTGTTCCCACCAGAAAACACCGAGGGATGTTCAAGCTGAATAAGGCTGAAAACTAGCCCTGACCAGGCTATGTCATTCAAGAATTTCAAAGCACTCTCCACATGACTTTGCAGAGTTTCATGGAAGTCTTGATTTGTAAGCTGTTGAACCCAACTGGGGTGTCCAGAGCCATGGCTGAGCAGGTGGAGTTGGGAAACTTGCTCACATCTCTGTTTGGTTACAGAACAGTCTGTGGGTAGAAGGGGTGCAGAGTAAAAGAAACAAACAAAACCCCATAGACGATATACTTTTCTCTGGGTTGCTGTAGATTCAGGACAGAAATAGCTGACAGTTGGTCACTACTGCACATCATTTCTGTCCTGGTTTGATTTCCTAAGCTAAGTGAGCCTGTTTTAGAACTTGTTTTCTTTCCCTGAGGAACTGCTGGGCCATATTCTCCTGTTCCTTCTCTACTGGTGCAAGCCCACAGAAATGCAAGCTGTCCCATCCTTGCAAATGTACCTCTCTGGTGCAGTGCCTCAGAAGTGGGCCTTCATTCCTATAAAGGTCTTCATTTCAAGGCCTTTCAGTGGTCTTCATTCTAAAAAGCCATTTCACAAAGGTTCTCCTTAATAATCCCTGCTGTGGAAAACTGGATTTTACAGTGGATTCAGAATCTCCATCTAACTGCTTTTAGACTGAGATTTTCATCTGTCTCAGCAGGAAGATAAGTGAGCAGATGCTGTGCAGGCAATATGCGTTAGAGCTGTGGTCAGAATCCACCTCTGCATTTAATTCCTATGGATCACAAATACACAAACAGTAACTGGATAGTCTAAACAGTATAATAACAAATTCACTCTGCGTGACAATCACCTGCTGAACAAAACCACAGATCTCTCTTGCCAGCCAGATACATGCAGGCAGCCTTCGCTCCCAAAGAGATAATTTCTGAAAGTAAAGGGGAGAGGCTTCTACTCAGGAAATTCCAAGGGTTTCTGTGGCTGAGCCAGCAGAAGGCACACACCAGTAGTTCTGGCATACCCCAGCAGAGGGCAATGGCAGATGTCCGTATGAATCTGGCACTGCAAAGCACACCTACAATAGAAAACTAAGCGCTTCCCTGCCTATCAAACCTTGTCGGGAGCTGGGGAGTCAGTTGGTGGTAACAAATGGAATAAATCATATCTAGAGTTAAATCAAGGCCCAGGAGAAGATATGGCAGCATGTAACTAGCCAGTAGCATGGATAAAACTTTCTGGATCTGTCCTGAGTGACAACAGTTTGTTAAGTAAAGAAAGGCTTCAGCAAGATTTTCATTATAAGATCAAAACCCACGTGTGCTCTGGCTTTCTCGCTGTGCTCTTTTAGAGAAGGCAGCTAAGTGAAGCTGTATGTCTTCTTTGGCACATCTGCAAATGCAGACCAGAAAGACTGAGCTGGAAGTGGTTGGTGTGCAGGAGGAAATGGCAAAGAGATAAGGTGGAGACTCAGACATCAGGAAAAACCCTGGCTGCTTTATCTCTGTTCAGGGAAGCGTTTTCATTTTGAAATCTCAATGTTAGCCTTAAGGTTCTCCTGAAAGGGACAGGAAGCGATTCAGAGCAGACTTTGTTGGGTATACATGTACATAAATGCAAGAGCCACAATTTGAGGCTGTCAAACCTGGCCTCTCTTATGCTGGATTTTTGCACTTCTAAGTATAAAACCTTGGATGCCTCAGTTTGGGGCTGAAAAACAGAAACATCCAGAACCAGCAACCACTTTAAAAAACGCCAATAATATTGCATGTCACATGCAGCGAAATGCAGTGACCATTCATTAATTATGCAGGCGTGCCACAAAAGCATAAAATAATATCTATTTTGACCAAGGAAGGATGTGAAGAAATGTTAACAGATCCTTTCAGGACAATAACCATAAATAACAAGTAAACAGCGACAGGAGCAACTGCTGCTGTAATATTGCTGTCATTTGTTGTGCCTGCATCAGCAGGCGCTGCGAGGGAAAATGACTGTCGGAGGAGACAGAAGTATGTTGCCAAGCAACACGAGACCCCGGCCAGGGGACCCCCTCCCCTACTCAGCAGCAGACAAAGATTCCCAGTACAACTGCTCTGAAAGCTAAGCCGGCATCCATCAGGGGAGAGTGGACATGTTGTGGAGGGAGCAAGCAGGAGAGGGGAGGAGAGCGGAGCCTCTCGCTGGTGAGGAGAGGCTGCGGAGACCAGGAGAAGAAATGGCAATGGTGCCAATGAGGGATGCAGAAAGGAGCTGAGGGGATAGACAGGAGCCAAGCCAGGATGGAGAGGCTGACCTGGGAGCATGGAGGATCCGATAACCTTTGGATCAAACCCACCTCCAGTATGAAAGGCCTGGACCTGAGTGGGACTGCCCCATCTGGAGAGTGAGACGGAGGAGCAGAGAAGAAAGATACTCTGGAGAGGTTCTTTTCTTTTTGAAACGTGCCCGTGTAAATATGGGACTGACAACATCGGCTACTTGTGTTATTTTTCTCAAGGGAGCTGACATCTAGGCCCTGCATGCTCCAGAACCTCCCAGATGAGTCTGGAATTCAAAGCTCAAGGGTGGCAGTCAGACACCTGGTCTGATTACTCTCTCTGCCATTTACCTCCTCTGTTAGCACAGCCAAGTCACACAAGACTTTCACCTGAATCTCGGGGAATTGGACAGTCCTCTTGATAGAAATCTGGGAGCAGCTGAATGTGTAACTACAGCAGGCACCTTGGAAGACTGTCAGTTTTTCAGTTATGACACTGACTGGAGCTGCTACCTTGCCCCAGTAGCTGGGGTCCAGCAAGCATCACTCTGTCCCCAAAAGCCAAGATTCACCACTAGCGTTTCAGAAAAATTGAAGATGCAGGCAATAAATCATGGCACAGTTGTGACTGTCTGTAACACAAGCCATGCTGAAGAGCTGACCAGGCTGGAGGGCCTGGCTCTCCAGCTTCCTGAGCAAATGCTGGGATCTGCCTCATTGCCTAAAGGCATCAGATAATGTTGAACATGAGCACAATTTACCTCCTGCTTCCTTAGCACAGCTGATTTCCACAAAGATGAAATAAAACTTCTGTATGGATGAAAAACCTGCTGTTGAGTGGAAGTGGTTCACTAAGTAAAATAGCTGTTTGTCCAAGGTGAGGAAGTCAGAACACAGCAAGTGTTATCACAGATCTACAGGTGTTGTGAAAGGAGACAAGAGATATACTGCCAACACGCCTCCAAATCTCTTGCTGAATCTCCATTAATCCCCCACATCCCAGATATCAGAGCAGTTACGTTGGCCTGGGGATCTGCTTCCAGCTGGTCAATACCAACAGGAAAATCTTTAAACCTCCTTTTGATCCAGAGATAAGTCATGCAGGCTCGCAACTCGCAGACCAGCCCTTGGTTCTCCCAAGGCTACCTGCTGCAAACTGGAGAGACAGAGCCAGCAGCACTGTGTGTTCTGACATCTGGAAGGATCCCTGCCTCACATCTTCCATCACTCATTAATTGCTGAAATTTGGATTATACCTGTAGTCAGGCAAGATGATCGTATTAGAAAGAGTGGCTTTTGTGTCGTGCATTTCCTCTTCTGCTCCTAAATGAAAGAGGCAGGGTTTGCAGAATTCATGTCTTGGGTTAGGCTGTACCTTGTCTCTGTATATTTACTGCTTGTTCCAGAAGCATTCGGGTTAGGAGGAGGAGAAGGTCTGAGACATGGGAGATAAGGAACATTCGGCCTCTACCCAGTTGCATGCCCCAGGTATTTCCTGACCACCACAATCACAGCTTTTGCACAGCAGTGCAGGTGTGCCTGTGGGTGCACCATTTTCCTGAAGGGGTTCTCCTAAGCCATTGCACTTCTGAGCTCCTCAGAGCTGACACCACATGAAGACTTTTTTTAAAAGTAACCATGTTTTTTAACAGAAAAGCACAGTTTTAACAAAAGACAACCCCACACTGTAATTACATAAAGGTACTTTTTATAATAATCTACACTTCTGGATTTGCTGTTACTTTGAAAGCCTGCTGTGATTACACTGGGATATTATGCAAGATTGACACAGTTTATGTTTTTTATACATCTGCAAAAACATATTATTCTCCATTGCTGTCCAGAATTGCATCCCAGATACATCCTTGCAATGACCAAAGTGAAAAAATGTAGTGATCCCCAATGGCCATAAGGAGATCCAAGAGGCTTGTGAGCATGTGGGAATTCATGGGCTTCAAGCACATCAATCTTTTGTACACCCAGATGAGAACACTGTGAACCAGTTCTTTCCTGACTTATACCTGATATTGATGGAGGTGACATAAGGCTGTAGAAGGTGCAGTTCAGGAAAGAATCCAAACCTCTGGCAACTACTCTAGTTAATCTTTTTCACTCTGCTCTGACACCACCATCAAAAATAGTCTGATCTCATGCCACCAGTGTCCAGAGCATGGGGATGGAAAAGGAGGATCTGTTGTGGTAACACTGCCACAAACCAGGGACCCTGAACAACCAGACATTAAACGGAATTGTATAAAGTGCACTATTCATCCTTCCTCTGAGACCTCACACAGAGCATGCATGAAACAACCCCAGACATGGGTTACAACTGGTATTTAGGAGGCAGAAAGGGGAACAGTTGAAGAAATAGGTGTATTTTCTTCCTCTTTCACCTCTCTCATATTTCTGATAAATTTATAGCCTTAGTATGACCCAGTGCCACACAGGCCCATGTTCTTTGTAATACATTGTTGAAAAGCAGAGTAAATTAATAAACTGCAGAGCCCACTACTGTTACTGCTGCTGCTTTTGATACATGAGCCAGCCTCATACATTCTAATCGCATTGATTTACCCTATAAATGTTTCCAGGGAAATATATTAGAGTTCAGATATGTTTTCCCTTCCAGGCAGAGCCTCTCTGTTCTTCAGAGCCTGTCTTCTAGGAGGTATTAAGGAATAAAAGACACCCCCCACCGCCACTTGTGACTGGTCTTTAAGAAGACACACCCCATCACAGACTGAATATTGCCCTTTGCAGCAAAGCTCTTTTCCACTCTTCCAGAGACAAAAACTGAGCAGCTCTGACAGAGTAACTCCATTAAAAGTGCTTATTTGATCACTCTGGTTTCACACTCAGAGTGCTTTTGGTCTCTCTGCCCCAACCATCTGCTTTCTCGTGACAGCAGTTCTGCCACCCTGCGGGGATCTGCCTTAGCTGCTGGTCAGAAGTAGCTTCTCTGCAGGGAGAAGAGCAGCCCCTTTGGGGAGGTCTGCCAGGGACGCACAGGTCAGCAAGAGGCAGGACCACGAATTTGCCTTAAATCCCAGGATTACACAGATGCCCAGCTCTGACACCAAATGCCTCCATTTCTACTGCAGTGAAATACAGTTGGAGAAGTTTGTTTTCTCTGTAGAGCACACATACAAAGTACGGTGCAATAAAATACCTCTTTTTCAAAAGAGGAAAGACCTACATCTGGTAGGATGTCACCAGGGTCACTGACTTTTCACTGCTCTAAACCTCTCTTCTTGCTTTGGAGAGAGTTTTAAACAGCTGCAGAAAACACATGCATTTACAGCATCAGAGCTAAGGAAAGCAAGTATGAAATACATGCAAGTGAAAGAAATGCAAAATCAGACTGAAATCAGACACAGACGAGGTATCAAAATGTCCTGACATAACTTAATAAATAGCTTAGTCAATCGTGGCATCTATTTATAAACACATCATAAAATTTTGGGCATCTGAGGCACTACTTGTATTTCCAGAATCATAAATAAACCCAGCCTTGTTTTGTATGGGATCTTACTTCCAATTCTAGGTTACACCAAGAGGAAGCATAACATTGGCTGTGGACTGCATATGAGAAAAAGCATTATAAATCTATAGGCAACAGCAAACTCTCTGCTACCAGTGAAAAGTGAACAGTGTTAAGCAGACTCTACCTCAGCCATAATGGACATGTAAATTAGAATATTTCTGTGGATGTAATGCTGTATTCTAAATTGTATTCCTGCCTACTTTTAAGTCAGTCTTTGCCGGATTTTGCATATCCATTTCCATTCTGAAATTCACATCTTTTGAATAAAGTTAGGAAAAAACCAATGACTTCAATGTCATCTGGTCTTTAAAAGTTTTAGTTTTAAACCCTTGTGGTTTTAACTTTTCTGTCAGTTTTCATTCACATCCCTCTATCAGCAGGGTGACAATGCTTTGAACAGTTCTGAGCCAGCTGCTAAAAACATAAAGACTGTGTGGTTAAAAAGTCAAACCGATGCTACACCAAGAACTGCACGTAAAGGGCAAAAATCAGCAATTAAAGAGTTTCTAAGTGCAAACATCCAACCACTGTTATTACAGTGTCTGCTCCTCCAATCTTTAGAAAGAACTAAATTAATACCCAAGAAATAACCTTGCAAAATTTGGCAAGGTAAAATAACTGATTTAAAGTATTTTTTTCCTGTGTGTTACCCCTTAAAATTAGCAAGTTTAACAAAAGGCAGTCAAATATCCCACTTTAACATCAGCTGGAGGCAAAGTGGACAGATAATGCAGGAGCCACAACAAACATCACACTGGTTTTGTTCCAGTGGTCTCATGGGACCCTAAAGCCTAATGATATTAAGCTTTAGGTGATGAAAAAATGTTCCTTGAGAGAATTTCTCCCAGTTTTAAGATGAGGCTTAAGCTATAGGGACTGTGCTCCAGGCAGTAAAACTGGGGAAGATATTTCTCTCTTTCTCAGTTGTTTTACCCTTTGAACTATGCCGAACAACTCCTTTCTGCATGCTGACTACTTGTAAAAGTTGTCGCCGTGTCACCCGCCACAGCGTTTGCCGTACGTGCTCGGCAAAACCCCTAAATCAAGCACAGGGACAGTACAAAGCTCTGCTCCTCCCTGGCATCTCCTGCACCTGCTGCTTTCAAGGGGCTCTGCTAGGGATGGACACAGCCTGCACCGTACCCGAGCCTCGACAAACACAGAACAAAAAGGCTTGGCCTCCAAAGAGATCGCGACTGGAATCCAAGACATAAAGGAACAGCTGAATCCACAGAGGCAGGGAAGGCTGGTTTTGTTCTCGCTGTGCTTTCACACAGGCAAGATGCAGGCAGGGCTGAACTTTTCCAGGAGCGAAAAATGGCCGTAATTTTGCACTCCCATTTTAAAAACTAGTCTGTTTTGTTACCAGGGCAGAGCTTTGTTGCAATACTGAACTACAATTTTTCCTTCTCGCTCACCCGAGCTCTCCTATACATGCATCCTGTTTGCACACGGAAACTGCCTGGGAACATGGCTGGTGATTTAGTTTGGCTCGCGGCTGTCTCTCTTCTTTCCGCCTTCCAGCAATGTAAGACAGAGCTGTGAGTTGCGTGGCTGGGGTCTGGGGAGGTTTCCACCGGTGCTGAAGTACTGGAAATCATTTTATGATAAATAGGTTGCTCTGTAACTTTAATTTCTGAGAACTCTGAAGAATTTTTTCACAGGAGCATTGTTTACCCTCTCTGTAGTCTGAGAGGAAGTTGGCTCAGTGGGACAGATTACTTTTCCCTGTGGGGAGAAACTAATTTGTTTTCAACTCTGTTGAAACGCTTGTTGAATTTTTGGAATCATATTATTATCAGAGCATTTAGCTAGCTGTAAAGTTACCTAAAAGCCACATCGTGTCTTGGTTTTGATTCTTATTTAGGCACCTATGCAACAGAAAACCTTAAAAATTAAAGTAAATTTGTGACATTGAATACACCGATGCTGGACTGAAAGCACTGCAAGAAAAAAAATGTTTCCAGAAGCAGAGATATATACTTAGCATCTGAAACGAAATAAGAAAGCAAACTTTTACACTGGGTAACAAAAATATGAGACATTCCATATTATGTTCTCATCACTACATTTCTTTAAGGTCTACATGGATTTATTTTATGCCCTGCAGATATGTCTCTGAGAATCAAGGAATTAGGCTGGCCAGGGAAGTAGTGGAGTCACCATCCCTGCAAGTGTTAGAGAGGCATGTGGATGTGGCTCTTGGGGACATGGCTTAGTTGTGAGCAGGGCAGTGCTGTGTTAACAGTTGGACTTGATGGTCTTGGAGGTCTTTCCCTACCTTAATGATTCTGTTCTGTGACTAGAAGTGGGCGAGTCTGAGATGCTGTTTTTGCTGTGTATCAATCTAAAGCTGCAGCATGATTTTTAATGCCTGTCACTATTTTCTTTGAAATATGTTGATTCATATAGTTGTGTTTACAACAGGGAGCAAGATACATTTTGAACGCATTTGCGCAATGCGATTTAAAGCAAGTTAAAACTAATTTACCATTTTTTTCAAAATATCTATAGCATTGTCAACTTACCTAGCAACCTATTGGTGTGGCTTGATTTTTTTTTTATTATTTTTATTTTTTGGTTCTCAAAACCTCAGCTATTGAAATAACATAGCAGAAAGAGACAGCTTGAGAATCTGACTCTTCCAGTTTAAAAAACAAACAAACAAAAACAACAGGTCAGAAGGCAAATAAAAAGCTCTGAAAATGTACATTCTCTTTCTCTGTCATCAAATCAACTACAATATACCCCATGATCTGTTTCTATCTCTATACGTTTGCTTCTATCTGATGGCAATATTCATCACTGACTTTCAGAAAAGTTCAGCTTGCCTGCCTTGATTTTTAACATAAAAGTGTGAAGGTTTAAAACCAACCAATCAGAAAAACAGATATTTTTCAGAAAAAAATTGCATCTTGTAAACTCAAAAAGTTATGCAGATACAGAAACTGTGAAAGGTGTTGGAAAATACCTATATTCTTCCTCATAATGGATAATCCATATTAGTAAAACTTAGTTAAAATCACGGACAATATTATATAATCTTCATTTGAATTTACACTGGCAGTCTGACATCAAGCCCAAAGAGAGATTTGTGCAAGAATCTGATCAGTTGACCTGATTTAAACTCTCACAGCCTGGTGTACTTTCAGCGTGCTTTCCAGCATGGGTAATCCAACACAAATTATTTTATGGGAGTTCAAATGAATGTTGTGAAACCAGTGCTGTAAGCATGTGTTATAACCAGCTCCTGCAAAGGGAGCAGCCCAGCGTGTGACTGTTTGCTGTGAACATACACAGCACTCCATGCTCTGTTTGCTCTTCTGTTTATTTTGCTGAGCCTCCAGCCCTTAGTTAGGAAGGTGCCAATGGGCGATACCACCTACCTGAAGCAGTGAGGGAAGTCAGGTTTCACTTAGCAGCCAACAGAGGTACAAGATTTAGTGTCTCAGAACCAGGAGTTGTTCAAAGAATCAGGTCAGTCGAAGATTAAGTGGTGCAAGAAATGCCCCGGGGTAGAAAGGAGCAGAAACAATGAAGGAAGTGGTTTCCAGTCATGAATCCAGTTCTAAGCAGCTGAGATTTGCTTGAGAGTTTAGTGTTTTGTAGGCTGATGGGAATACATGGGAATTCAATGAAAGGGCAGAATGAATCCCAGTCACTGAACCAGAAAAGAGCAGGGACACAAGAGTCCCACTGCTTCTCTAATTTGAATCATCTCTCTGAACTAGCAACTTCTAAAATCACTTTGAGTAATTCCAGGGCCTAGAAAGACATTATTAAAAAGTGCTTGATTGGGTTTTTTACAGGTTGTTAGGCCAGGCCATACTAATTAATATGCACTATCATACACTATGATAGAAGTAGCAGCCTCTCTGCAGTATTTTTACACTTACAGAATGTTTGAGCGTGACATTCCTTGAAAGCCTGCTTTGTCCCATGTTTTCAGAGTGAAGGTATTGATTCAGTAACCATAAATGCCACCTGAAGATGAAAGCAAAAAAAAAGGCAAACAAAAGCAAGTCAAGCTGACTGCAATTACCTCAGGCATGCAATTTAGCCTGTTAGGATTGAACAACTTGATACAATGAGAAGAAAAGGCTATGAAAACCTTTAGTTACTCCTGCTGCACCTTCTATGAGAGGGGCAGAAGAGCTCACCCATTGCTTTGTTATTTACTCTAGCCCTTGTTAAACCATCATCACAAAATGTAAATTTGGAGTTACATTGCTACTTCCCATTCACCAAGTGGGAACTAAAAGGCAAGTCCTGTGCAGATAACAAAAACCCCACAGTAATTATTCCTCTCCTGGTTGGCATCTGTCTTGTTCTGCACGCCGGGCTCACCTTTTATTACAAGATGACAGACATGACTTTTGTTCTCCTGTTACATGGTGCCACAGCTTGGCTTTCTCTGGTGTGTAAGAGCCCACTAGCGCCCATTCGAAGCCAAGTTCCCATCAATCACAGCGGAAGCCACTAAATAAGTTGGATTTTATGATGAGTGGCTGTACTCTTACACTAGCACAACCTGCTTGTGCTTGCAGTTAACCAGAGTTTCCCGTTGTCCCGGGCTCTGCTCTTCCAAGCAGAGCCTTGTTGACCGAGCAATACCAAGGCCAAATCACATTACATCCGAGGCCAGGGTTGTACCACAGCCTTGGTGATTTGCTTTGGTCAATTGTACTGAACAAACAAGGATGATTTGGCCCCTACGGTGCCTTAATCTTCTTATTTTCTCCAGTGAGTTTATTTTGTCCAGCATCCATTCAAGGATTTTTTTAAAATTTTTTTTTTTTTTTTAAACTGATTTGGATGCAATGAGCTGCCTTGGCTTGCCTTAGTCCCTCAGCAGAAAAAACCTGGTCCCAGACTGATTGTATGCCTTGAATGGCTCATTGCAGCCAGAGAATGAGGAGCATGTTGCTGGTTAAAAATGCTCACCTGCCCCTTTAACCAATAAACCAGGCACGATTTGCCAGCATGTAGTATTTGTAAAAAAAAACAAACCACAACAAACAAACAAACAAAACCAGATCGTTTTGAGAGTGACAGAAGTTAGAAGGCAACTTTTCAGTTGTTTTCAGGGAAAACATTTCTCGAAGGTAATTCTTGTTCTTCCATAAATTCAGTTTCCATGAAGCATGTTCCCTAAATCCTCTCCGCTGCAATTCTCCCCTTCCGAAAGTGCTGCAAGGTGGCAAATAACAGATGAAACATCAGGCATCATCACCAGGACCTTGCTGGATGCAAATACAATGAAAGGTCCTGTAAATGTGCCTTATAGATAGCTGAGCTGCCCCGACTACTTTCTGGAGAGAAAGGTTGAGGTCACTTGAGCATAGCCTGTTATTACTTGTACAGGGAGAAGACAGATGGGAAAATGTTTTGGGTTGAGGGCTTTGGCCACGAGGCTGACATGAGCGATGCAACGGGGCAGCACAACTAATACTTCTAGCTGTATTTTAGGATAAAACGTATGTTCTAGTCTCCCACCCCAGACAAGCCTTTTTAGTGGACTCATCTGGGTGCCTGGTTTCTGGATCCAGATAGTTTAGGTGCAGGGTAGGCAGTGAGCCTTTCAGGGTGGCTATGACATGGCCAGGAAAATACCTTGGAGATAATAATAAGTCCACGTACATAAAGGGTTTTAGAGGCAAATAGGGTGTTGTCCAGTGGCTCTGCTCTCTGTGAATTGCCTTTTGTCCCTGTGACAGCCTCTGTTCAGCTTTCAGGGGGTGACTTCTGCAATGAGGACATCAGTAAAATGAGCTATGCAGTTACATGTGGGATGTGATCCTAGGATGGTGGTCAGAAGTGTAGAGGTACTGTTTGATTGATTTGGACTATTTGGTAAATAACTGATATTTGGTAAATAACTGACAGTCACTGTAAGGTTAGTAATCTGTCTTTTTCACGGCATGGCATCGGTTCTAAAAAATGCTTTTTACAAGGCAGGTAAGTACTATCAGCTCCAGTCAGTGGAGGAGAAACAGCCTATGTTCCTCCAATGGGTAGCTCCCAGAGCTCTCCAGTAGATCAGGTGGAGGGCAGGGAACAGGATACATCAGTTGCAACTCTCTCTGCTCTTTCCAGTATACTGAGGTGGAAGGATATTAAGTCCTAGCTAGCGTAGCAAATGCAAAAAGAGAATGAATATATTTCCGAAATAACAATTTCCCCCCTTTGTCATGAATGTCACTCTTGAAGATTAGATCTAAATGTTTGCAAGGAAAAACTAGTTTGTCTAATATTGGTCTCTCTTTTTTTTTTCCCAAATGAAATGGAAAAAGTTGAAGAACAATTATCTCCATTAAAAAAAAAATTAAAAATTGTGTGTTAGAGATGCAACTGAACTGAGGAACTGTGTCATTTGTGAGTTCTTATTCTGGCTTGCAGGTCATTTTGCTTGGCTGGTGGGGAAATCAAGAATGAAGCACAAGATCATGCCCCCAGCTGTCACTGGAGCTCCAGAATTTGACAGAACATTGCGTGCACAGTAAGTCTAGAGATCCATAAGATGGTAGCAGTGAATAACAATTCAGTCCAGAAGAGAAGTAAAAACTTTGTCTTAAAAAGTCGCCTTTTCTTTTCATCTTTTGCTCAAAAGAAAAAAAAAAAAAGGAAATGAACAGATAGGGATGGCTTTTCAAGTGGTTCAGCTATTATTTTTAATAGTAATGGTGTAAATTCATCTCATCTCACACTCACTGCTCAAATTCTGTTCAGACCAGGCAATCAGATTACCCAAACTTAAGTAGGGTCTGAGAGCTAACATTGTAACTTGGGAGATGTTCTGGATCCAGCAAGCTGTGCTGTCAGCTCTTGGACTGTGACTAACATCAAATGTGGAAAAAGAGCAAAGAAAAACTTTGTCTTCACAGTGGATAATGGTGGAATAGCCAATCTGGGAAGACTGTATTTTTCTAAAGGGCTTCAGTTTGTGATTGACGAATGATCGGGTGCAAAATTATTTATATTTATTTCAACTAATCCCCTCTGCTGTAATTGTAGTTACTGTAGTGGATAACAATAACAAGACACAGAATACATTAGACAACTTATTAGATAACATGATATGTTAGCATAATTCCTGAAAAAGAAATTAATTCAGAACAACCAAGAAAAGATATCCCAACAAAAATGTTAGTGATGATGATGTCCACAAATGAAGGTCCTTGCCATAAGAAGTTCTGTTGTGTGCTGCTGTGCCTGATTGCACTTTATAAGGGCAGCTGGCCTCAGCAGAGCAATCCAAGCTGCCTATACACAGTTCCATGCTTCCCCTGGAAGTCCTGGGAATTCTGACCCATGAGATAAGTAATTAACATCACACCCATGTGCTGGAATTCCTGCCTCTGCTGCCCAGGCACTTGATTTAGGATTATTTGTCCCATTTATTTCCATGTTGTTGGGATCCAGAATTTGGCCTACGTTCAAATGCCAGGAAAATATTTTGAATAGTTTGTATTGGAGATTACAGAGGAGAGGATTTTAAGAGCACCTAAAGCTGCCTTAACTGCTTTTCCTTTTCCTTTCCAGACTAATATTCTTTCAAATTTATTCTGCAGACAAAACTGTGTGGAGTTTTACCCAATATTTCTGGTTGGCCTCTGGACTGCAGGATGGTTTTTTAATCAAGGTAAACACTTTCTGCTTTTATCTTGAAATGAGGTAGTTTTACGTAACTTTTAAAAACATTTTAGTTTTATCAGGAAGTAGGCATCTTTTCCCCCTGCGTTTAATTACATTAACATGAAGAATGCTCGGTGGCACTGAAATCCCCACTTAGTCATGGCATTTTGTATAGCCCCACCAGCTTTCGCTTCCCTCTGCAAACCAAGGGGCATAACACATTTATCACTCATTCAGGGGATTTTCAGGGTGCATCATTCAGAAAAGCAGCTTCCAGATGCTTCCCACTAACAATTACTGGCACATTATGGGGCAATTCTCAGAGAACATCAGGCAGAGCTGCCATCCCTTGGGAAGAGGCAGCCTGAAAAGACTCAGGTCAGAGCACTGGTGCCTGTCTGATGGAGACAGAGCTCAAGACAACAAACCTGTGTGGTTTTACATCCTCAGTGAGAGACACCACCACTGGGCTGTGACTCATTTTCTTGCTATGGGACACAGCACTGAGCACTGAAGAAGCACAGTCACAGCAGCAGCTTCTTCAGGTATGCAGTGGGGACTCATGAAAACCTCTTCTGTTTTCTCAGGCACTTAGCACAGGGGTATTCTTTGCCAAATGTTCTGAACTCAGACACCACAGAGCTTTCATACCTCTCACTCTGCTGGACTGCCACGTTGGTCCGTGATATCTCCTGACAGTGATGGGGTGGTCATAGAGCTGGAACCTGTGACAGAGCCTAACTTTTACATTCCTCTTTATTAACCTTTTCCCAACTAATGTTTTAGAAGCATGAAGTCTGTGGGCTGTTGAAATGACAACTAGCTCATGCCCATCACTCTCCTTCCTGAACAACTTCTCCCTTTTCTATATTGACTCCAAAACAGTCATTTTGGTTTGGAGCTACCTTATAGACAGAAGTCCTATTGCCATTGTAAGTCTGCTGTAAATCCAAAGTAGCAACACTTAAGTCAACAAACTGGATATGAAATAATACATGTGTTCATAGAGAGAAACTTGAATCAAGGAGAACACAGTTGCTACCCAGCAGCACAGATGCTGTCACAGGTAAGAAATGAAGGATGACGATAAACTCCCCTCTAAGTAATTTTTCAGCTAATTCCCAGAGGTTTGTTTGCATGAGTTAGTCCAGGACCCAGTGAAAGTTTTAGAATACCCATACACAAAATTAACAGGCACTGCTTAGTCCTGGATAATACAACTGACCTTCATAAACTGCTCCATCTCTCAAATGGAGGTGTCTTTGTACTCTTCCCTCAGGGAGGTCAGAAAGCTCACTTCACTACAGCTTTCTCTCATGTCCTTGGATAAAAGCTCCTATATAAATGCAAAGTAGGTTATTAACAACATAAATAAGATTCTCTTTCCAAAACAAACACTCCCCTTCAGCATGAACTATCATACCAATATGAAATGACAGTGCCAGGTCAAGCCACAGTGCTCCAACCCACTATCCTGTCTCTGGGATAACCACCAAACCAGGGGGGATACAGATTCCTGTCCGTTCCGGAGTTCTATTTTCAGGGCATTATATTAGATTTTGGGGGTTTTTTTGGACAGTCCTATATCCACCCCTCTCTGTAAATCCATATCAAGAGCCTCCTGGAGTGAGCATTTAAGAATACATGTATCTCTTTGGAATGATTCTTTCTCAAGATAACTTCCCAGAGTAAGAGTAGCTATGAAAATGCTCAGAAAAGATAACTAAAATGGTTAACTCTCTGCAATCCTTATTTTTTAGTTTTCTAACTCTGTTTCCCACCCTATTATATTTTCCTTCTTAGAATTATCTTCCTTTCTGGGTGTGTTGTACATGTTTGCCCGCTACAAGTACTTCCACGGTTACATCCAGTCTGTGAAAGGAAGGTAAGGAGTCAACAACCAAGTGCAGGTTAACAGCTCCAGGCACTGGTCTAAAGCTGGGCTGAGAGCCAAGGACTGGCAGTGAACAGTGATTATAACAATGCAACATGTGTAAAGTGTCAGCAACAGGTCTGAAGCAGAAACCCTCGGGGAAGAGGGATGGGTGTTACAGCAGAAGCCTAGGTTAGGATGAGCACATGCTGCAGGTCAGGAGAGAGAAAAGGTTTGATGCTCACCTTGTGGGCACCTGCTTTGTCCTGGCCATAACTGACAATCAGACTCAAAGAGCTCTGAAAACAGAAGCACAGAATTGCATCTCATTGGTATGAGAGACTACTCGTGCAAGGCTTGCACCACGCCTGCCTGTCTGCTATTTGCATTTTAACTCAGTTTGTCACATTAAGACCTTTTCTCTAGCCATGCAGGTTGCACTAAAGGAAGCAAACAATCTGGCCTCGTAGGCTGATGAACCTTCACCAAATAGATAAGAGAACAAGGGTTCAGATAAAAATAAGTTACTGATTGTTAAGTGCATGGCATCTCCTGGTACGAATTCTGCTTCAGCAAACATGCACACTGGCAAAGCGCTCTCCACTGTAAACACTGAAACACATGGTTTATTTCTTGTTTTACTGAAGCCACTGCACTGTCTTCTGTGTCCTGACCTAAGACTCTCTTCCACCACTCATTATCAGTCATAAGAAGAAAATAGCAAGACACATGCTTGCCATAAAATTAAAAGACTTGCAACATCTTTTAGAGGAAGACAGAAAACCGTCAGAATATTTAGTAGTGAATGATCCTGCAGCATAAAAATACTGTCCTACGGGGCTGTTTTCTGTGGCTTGTGTACCAAAGTTACCATCCTCCTTCACTACAGCTCCACCAACCCTTTACCCACTTTGGAAGAGCTGTTGCTTGAAAGAAGGGAGAGGCTATGTTTTCCAGAGTAATATATGGAAATAGTTTTATATTTCCCGGTAAGATATGCAGTAATTCAAATGGTACAGTGAACACCAGCCAGAAGAGGGGGAACTGCTAAGGAAATTTGGGGAGCAGAAATGTAAATAAATGAAGAAGCAGAGCATAATGGATTTTTTTTTAATCAACAAACAAAAAAAGTACTTTGTATAAAAATTTTTTCCCATGTTTTACTTCAGTACTCTGAAACCAATAGATTCACCCTCTCAAGGAAGCCATAGAACAGTGGCTGGCTTCGCTATTAGACAGAGGTTCACACATTAGTGAGACTGATTTCTTTGCATCGAACAGAGGGTGCCAAGAGCCAGCCTTGGCAGCCCTGGGAAATGGCTTTGCTCCCAAGGCCTGCCTGGTGCTAAACTCCACCACAATCTTCAACTAGCAACAGGTCAGCACAAGTCCAGAATGCAGAAGCTCGCCCCAAAACATACAACAAGCCTCCAGCAGGATTAATAGCAAGAAAGTAATCAGCCTTCACACTGAATCTCATTCTGGATCACTGACTACAGGCCTGCTAGTTATAAAGACAAACCTGGTCTGCAGGCTCAAAGAAGTGGCTACAGCTAGGGCTAAACTAAAGACTTCTTTCATGCTGTCTTGAAACTGAGAAAATCCTATACTTCACCATTTTCAAATCTGCATCTAGCCAGAAAGGCTACTGATACCAAGAATTTAGACACCAGTGAGATTCTCAGGCTCTTCCTTTCTGGTCCAAAAATCTCCTTTAAGTAATTTTTCAGCTAATTCCCACAGATATATTTACATGAGTCAAAGTGATAACCAGTAGCAGACTTCCCAGCTCAGCAGAAGGTACCTGCCCAATAGAAGTGGATATAAGAGCCATGCACACCTTTCCCTCACTCCCGAAGACTTCTCTCCCATACTCCTGCATCTGGAATTGCAGTGAAGAACTCAAGCTTTTCTGTGACTTTACCTTCAGGTCCTCAAGTCAGGGGATGAGGTAGCCTCATGAATATTTAGAAAGACTGGGGGAAAGTTTTCTGATAGAGAGGATCTTAGGAATCTTTCTTCTCCCTACCAAAAGTTATGTGTGTCATATGAAAAGTCACAGTTTATTCCTCAAACACCCCAAGGTAGTGTTGCAGCAGTTGGCCCTGTCTGATTCCACACACCTCTTCCTAACTCTTGTGGACAGGCAGTTTCACTGCAACATACCATGCACAGCTTATAACAGTGTTTTTCTGCTTTCCACTTCTAGGTTAACAGGTTTTTACTTGAATGTGATAATTCTAGTTTGCTTGATAACCCTCGGTGCAGCTGGGGTTGTTAACAGCTTTCTGGATGAATACCTGGACTTCAGCATTATGAAGAAAATTCATAAATTGCTCTGAATACTGTATTTTTTTAACAACAAACACACAAACAAATAAATAACATGGATGTCTTCCCTGAACACCAAAAAGATGATGAGCTGCATGTGAATAAAGCATCAGAGCTCTTTACTAACAGCCATTGCAGTGTAAAATGCATGTTTTTCCTGAGCTGTTTACACTCTCCTTTCCCTACACTCTTGAAAAAGACAGTAAGACAGAATGCCTTGTCACATCTACATTTGCAATTAAATGTTCTCTTTCCCCAGTACGGTGGTGCTGCAACCACTAAACAAATTACATGAAACTAAACCCATTCATACCCTAAGTAATTTAGTTGCAACTGGCACTACAAGCATCTGTCCATCTTACTCTGTGTCCTTCAGCTTTGCCATTGCCTCTGATGTCTCCCTTCACTCCTCTTCATTTCCCCCAGAAGTGTCAAATGTAAAAACACCCTTCCATGAAAAATGCTGCTGTGAGGTCCCTGTTTTCCAAGTGTATCCAATCCCACTGCTGTATAAGCGTGTATGGAAACTCTGCTTTCCCAGGAAAACACTTAAAGCTGCACTTGGCCTTCTGTTTCTGTGAAGGACTTTTGGTTTTATACACATGTTTACAATTCAACTCAAACACTTTTTTTTTGTAGAAGCGAGGCATTCCCAGTCCTCACAGAAAGCCTCCTGAAGACAGGCTATATCCACAACCTGACACTTGTGAAGGGGAGAGCCAGAAGTTTTCTAAATAGTGTGCTGAGGTTGATAACATAACCACAAAATACTTGAGAGGTGGATCATGTCCATAACAACCTTTGATATTAAAAAAGGTGGACACATAGAGACACATTGGGGTGGTTTGGAATGACATGATATTTAAGGTCCTTTCCAACCCAAACTATTCTGTGATTCTACAAAGTTAGCCCATGATAAAAAGACACAACTTGGTGCCTGCAGGTAGCAAAGGTCAAAATGGTATTAGGAATAATGAAACTAAACAAGTACAACGGTGAAAACTTGGGTCCAACAATGGCTGCAAAGATAAAAAGGACAGATGATGATGGCGAACAGGTTGGAACTGACACAGCTGTGGAAAGAGCAGCTCTCCATCACTTACCTCCAAGGAGAAAGTATAACACGGCCAGATTTAACAACCACAGAAATCATCAGGAATTTTTCCATTAACTTTTCTCTTATGGGCTGAAAGATGGAAAATCCACCTCCCCACCTGCCAGTGATGCCTTCAGTCAGTCACAGGCAGCAAGAAGTGCAGCCTCCAGAACCAAAACCAAGGCAAAGCTCCAAATCATGTGACAGACTTGAAATACAGATTAGAGGAGGCCCAAAGGTCACTAACGGTGTTCAAATAGGTCTTTTTTTTCCTCTGAAATGATTCCATTCCAAACTTACTTGGTGTAGTGCTTTGCTGTGTTTAATAGACAGCTTCCCATACCCCATCTCCTCTCCTCTCCTCGCCTCTCCTCCCCAGAAAGAGAGAAACTGCTGTCACACACAGGGACAATTTCACACATCAAAAAAGGCAGGTGTGGGACTGCAAAGCATCATCCAGCAACACCAAGCCAGAGTGCAAGGGAATAAACATGAACCCAACATTTCAGGAGCTCCACCAGCAGAATTAGGCCTGGAGTTGAGGATGCCACCTGTCTTGTAAGTCACAGCTTTGTCTCCAGTACACCAGGGCAGAATGTTTGTGATGGAAAAGTGTTAAAGACTGACTCATCTATAATTAAAAACAAAGCACACCTCTAATAGATGGATGCTGGCAATATCAGTATGTAGTGTGGCTCTAGTGAGAAGCACACCATTTCCTGCCTGCTGATTGAGGAGTCAGTACCAGGGTGCACATTCAACATGCACTGTGAGCTGATGCAAATGTTCCTGTTGCAAATGTTCATCTGTTGGTCACAATTAGAAATGATGGTGGTCCCCACTGCAGACTCAAAGCCAGTTGGTACCCAGGGGCCTCTTGCTGAAAGCATCTTTTCTCGGCAACATTCCCTCTTCCAGAACATGCTGAGTGGTAACTCTAGCAAGGTGCTCTGATCTGGGCCAGTCTCCTTCTTTGTCCTTCCTTATCCATAACTTATCCATACTTAGAATGATAAATGTCTTAAACCGATGTTAGGGAGAGAAGGGGAACCTCACCTTAAAGGTTGTACGCGGAGCCAAGCCACAGTGACATCCTGAACAGCAAGCTGTGTGAACAGAGGTCCGATGTCTGATCCCTCACAACTCCTCCGTAGGCTGGGAACATGTGGAACGTGATGTCAAGCCTTGCAGGCTGCATGGCATGCTTACCTTGAACAGGTCATGTACATCCAACAACTCTACCGCCACATTCCAAAAGGCTTCTGACAACACATTTCTCACACTGTAGTAGCAGTAGATGATAGAGAACTACTCTAAGTATGTTTTTTTCATGCTTCCCCAGTTCCCCCATCTCTTTTCTCTAACTTCTAAGTCCAACCCAGCATCTCCCTTCTTTCACCCCACCTCGTCTCCTCAGATTTCAGCCACAGGACTCCTAAATCCTGGAGTCTTCAACTTGTCTTCTCCCCTAAAAGGCCTTCCCTACTCCCTACTTTTGTTCTGTACACAGAATGAACACAAAAGTTTGGAGCTGCCACATCTAACAAGCCCAGTTATAGACCAACTCCTCCACAGCATCTGCCTGAGCATCCAGCTTCCCTCCCCTCCCTGGAAGATCACTCATCAAGGCACAGGAGTGGGGCAAGAGATGATCCATATACACCAGGTATATGAGTCAGATAACCATCTTTTATTTGGGTTTCTTTTTGTTTGGTTGGTTTTTTTTGTTTTGTTTTGTTTCTTTTTCTTTAAAAGTGGTATGTTAACATCAGGTCTTTCTCTACATTTTCAGAGCTCTGTACAGGTCTTAAAAGGAAATAAGCAATGCTTAATGTACAAAGTAAAACCAGAAAACTAGAAAAATCTGAATAAAATGGAGCAAGTTGCTGTCAGGAATACAGTACAAATTAGTAATTAGACATCATCTGAAGTGCAATACCACTGCAGTAAGGATGAGTTAAGGAGTGAAATAAAAATACTCTATTTTAAACAAACAGTATATATATATATATATATTTATATGTATATATTTTACAGATAGTAGACCCAGTGATATCTGTAGAATTGTAAAAACATATTTACAAATAACTTTTTTTTTTAACATTACATATACATCAGCACCATAGGAAGAAAGAAGAAAAAAAAAAACAACCCCAGATCGCATAAAATCTAGTCTCTAGTACTTGATCCCAGTATGGAGTATTTGGAGGAAGCTTTACAAAGACAACAGAGACTCATCTTCATGACCATTTATTCACCAAAGCCTGTGTCTCCCTGATGCACACGGACTTGCATTTGGCTGCTGCGTGGTGGTTGTCTTTCTAAACCCTCCTTTCCCAGCTCTGTGTTGGCACCCGAGGAAGGGCTGCTGTGCCATTCCCAGAGGTGTTCCCCACCCAGCAGGCTGGCTGCCTGCCTCCCCATCCTGCCACAACTCCATTGTACCGGGCTGGACAGATGTGTGCCCCACACACCTGGAGGCACGCCACCCTACTCCCTTCAGGGTGCTGTTTCTCTCACTGCTTGCCTATCCCTTCCATTCCGACTAAGAGGTGCTTATGCACAGGACAGACCCAAAACTTAGGCTGGTGCTCCCTTCCAGGGAATTAGGGCCCAACCTGGCTCCTTGCTGAAGCAGCGCACAGGCAAACCCGGGTCGTCTTCAACGGGAACTGCAATTGGTCCTTGTATTTTAAAAAGGGGGTTGCTAAAAGAGATGCAACTAAAGCTGTTTCCAGAAATTCGGTGGCCAGGGCAAACTGGATTGGCAGCTCACCTTGAGCACATTAAAAATGCATCTTGTCCTGCCTAAATCGTAGCATTTAAAACAGGTAATTCCCCTTCTCTAGGTAAGCTCTGCAAGGGGATACTGTGCAAAAGGGAACCGCAGTGGGGTGCTGAGATGGTTCCAGGTCCATTCACTCCCAAATGTGATGCATTTCTGTGCTCCACAGCAAAAGGCAGGATGTGAAACTGCAAAGTGCTGAGGCCCTCAGCCTCCATGGGTTTCAAGGGCTCGGCACTTCACATTGCCGAGCCCAAGGAGAGCAGCACACGAGGAGGTACCCACAGCTGGAGGAGTGGTACTGGTAGTTGCACACTTTTGCTGCAGAGCACAGCTTATGGCTCACAGAGGCCAGCACTAGGTCAGAGGGTGCCCATAGTTCTGGACTATGGATCATGTTAACATTTTATACGCACCACTATATAACCTGGTAAGCAGCTCGGAGCTGAAAACACTAAAAAGATTAGAGGTCTGGGAGAAGAGCTTACCTCAGCCTCTGGCTGCAGCTTGGGAACTGCTGATTTACACACTCAGAATGGCTGGTGACTCAGTATTGTGCTAGATATATCACAAGTTCATTACAGGGCCGGTCAGCACTGGTCCACACAGTGGAGGTAGTGATACATTGCTATTACATAAAACCTCAGTTGGGCAGACCCCACATTTGTAATACCAATTATTTTACCCATTCATGAATGGTCCTTACAGCAGTCCTTCCCTGACTCCTGTTCTTCGAATACTGCAGTGAATTTTATTCCAGCAAATGAGAGAGATTACACCAAACATCTGTTTAAAACTGAACACATCCCATCAAGAGCCCAGATCCCGGGGTAATACTGCCTGCCAACCTTGCACTTTTCAAGAGGGGAGGAGAAACTTATTCTGTGTGCCAAACCCTCACTGTACGTTTTCTCATGCCTGTTTTCTCCTCCCTTGCCTGCCCCTTTGTGGCTCACCTGAAAAAAATTGCAGGCAGCTCACACTGAAGGACTGGAAGGGAAGGAAGTGAACTGAGAACATACTGGGGGGGAAGGAGAAGGAGGGACTTGCGTAGGACCTATGCTGATGTCTCTTGGTACCTCTTGGCCCTCAACACCCCCAGGCAGACAAAGTGCTCTGACGGGGAAGCACTATTGCAAGTCCCAAAGGAACTATGTAGCCCGTTAAGTTAATGCACCCACCTAGGCTGTCTCCAGCAGCAGTCTCATAATCAAACTGTCCTCACAACACTGCCAAATTTATGTTCTCTACACTTGTACTGGAGTTTTATCACTCTGCAGTGAACATGGTGACCTCCCTGTGATTTGTTTGGGTTTGTCAGGTGAGTGCTGCACATTCTCTTATGACAGCCCAGAGCTGGCCCCATGGGCCTGGCCATGGCTCACTGAGACCTGCCTACCCCTGGGGTTAAGCTCTTACCGACCACGGCTTGTGTGATCACCCATGGACACCTGTGGGCTTTGCTCTCGGGTGTTTCACCTACTTCCCTGAAAGCTGCAGTGTTCGCAGTTATATGAGGTGGGAGACACTGGGACCACCCCATACCACTGTGCAATGAAACCTCATTCTAAGAGGGGAAAGAACAAATTTTCCCAACCAGAGGCATCAACTGGCCTTTCCAGTTTCCCCATTCTGCCCCACACAGAGACAGATTGGGTGCTGCCACGCAACAAAGATTGCCTGGTAGAATGCCTTGAGATGCCGATGTTTTCATCGTCCCCTGAATCTTCCAAAGCTGGCTACAGATCAGCTCAGTTTGCACAATTAAAACCAAAAGAAAACAAAATAAACCCAAACCAAACCAATTCAAACAAAAAACCCAACCATCCAGGGATGGGGAGAACATCCAGCTCTCTCTTTTCTTTTTCAAATGTAACAACCAAAGCTCCAGACTGTACAAGCCCGTTCACTGGGGGTTTCCAAACAGCTCGTCAAGTTCTTGTATCCACTCATCCCCTGGTCCGCTCTTAATGATGGAGTCCACAAGGTCTGCACCCTCTGCTAAACTGGAGAATGACCCCCCTGCTCCTTCATTACTGTAGTTGTAAGAGATGTCCTGAGTGGGATTCCTCTCGTATGCTTGGCCTTGGCTGCTCTGAGCGAAGTTACCACCTGGCATTTGCTGCGTCGGGGGCTGGCTGAAGCCTGACATCGTGGGGACCCCTTGGCTTATTGCTGGCATTACCATGGGCCTGGCCTGGCTGGCTGCCTGTTGCCCAGGCAGTGGCTGCAGCAACTGTCTCCCCAGCACTGGGTTCAGGGCTCTTACTGTTCCACTTGTGTCCACCACTGTCTGATTAAGCCCCTGTGGAAAATGCTGCTTGGACAGCCGTGGCTGCCCAGACTGCATCGCGTACGTGGTGCCATTATTGAAGGGCCCCATTTCACTGCTAGTCCTTCCAGGGATGCCTTGCAAGCCTCGCTGTTGCCAGTTTTGTGTTCCTTGAGGGACAGTCCCCATCAGGTTCTGAAGTCGTGGTGCTTGTGGCCTTGGTAAGACCTGGCCCACAGGTCCTTTCATCTGCTGCTGATGCTGGGGAAGAGCAGAGTTTACCAGCATGTTCTGACCAAAACTGCCGACCATTCCCACCGCTTGTCCGGAGGCAGGCTGCCTTGTCCCCTGGCCTGCATTATGTGCCATGTTTATGCCACTTTGGTTTGGGTGCTGCAACATTTGGCTCATCCCTGTGCTCATACTGTACATTCCCGGCTGGCTGGAAGAGGTGTTGCTGTAAGGAGCCATGCCCATATCCGACTGGCCCGCAGTCGTGGGCAGCGTGCTGGGGTTCTGGGAGGGAGCCATGGCCATCATGCTCGCGTTCTGTGCCATCATTCGGGATGTCCTCATGTTCTGGAGTGCTGCTGCTTGGTTTCTCACAGCTGCTATATCCTGGGGCGAACCTACACCAAAAAGGGAGGAAGGTAAGCAAAAAACCCACAACTCTGTAAATCTTAATTAACACATCTTTGCATGAGAGAGAATCTGTAGGAGCCTTTTGCATCACAGTAGGATTTCAGATTGCTGTGTTTTCTGAGTGAATAACACAACCTTTCATGTGAAGGTTAGCAGAGAGCCAGAAGGTTACCCATCTTTGGGAGATATGCTTGCTCCCTAATGTTTGCTGCCTTTCAGAGACTACGCATTCCCCACCTCACCTTAGGGCAGCCCCTGTCCTGACCTGCCAAATTCCCTCTCCTGGAAGGTGTGAGCCAACACAGCCCCAGTGTTGTTCCTAAACAGGACCTGCTGATTGTGTTGTGTATTCAATTGGTGAAGCGGGACACTGCTCAGCAGAGGATTCTATTGATGGGGGTGAGAAACCTGATTTCCCTTAAGGCCTAAAATGAGGCTGGCAAGGTTCAAAGGCCAACGATTTACTCAGTAAGTAATTCTCAATTAGGACAATTTTGGGATGCGTACCCAAAGGGATTCATGACTTCAGATTCTTGAAGAATTGGGGCAACACGATTGTACTAGTAATGCATGATTATAGCCAGGGTTGCCTCCCTGCTAGTAACCTAATCAAGTAGCTAAGCTTGATGGCCACAGGAGCTGCAGGGCTAAAGTAGCCTTTTTTCTTACTTTGATAGGAGCAGAGATTAAATTTTTTAAAAGTGACTCAGGAGTCAAAGACTCCTGTCAAGAGTAAATGTGAGCCTTTCTTTTTTGTGTGTCCTTTTTCTCCCTGGGAGAAACAATGTGCACCCTCCTCCAAGAAAACAGAAAAAATAGTCTCTAAGACTTCAAAGTTGTGTATGCCCTGTGATTCAGCAGCACTTGTCCTCTTCAGCTACACCTAATTCAGCTTCTACCAAGCAAATGGGAAAGCTTCCACCAGTTTTCTTCAATGACAGCAACGCAGCAGAACTTCAGTTTATCATTTAGAGCTCTCTTTTAAATATCTCCATTGTCTCTCAAAAGTAAGCCTTGAAAATGGAAATGTCAGGCTCAGAAGGCCAATCAATTTTTTAATAGCTCAGGAGGCATAAATGAATGGATTTTCTATAGCATTGCCACAGATTAAGTCTATGCAAAGAAGAAAAATTGGGGATTTGTGGACATTTAAGGCACAGACAGTGTATTAATGAATCAATACTATAAGCACATTTTACTTCACCTTAGGCCAGTGATGGGAAACCAGAAAATCCTAACCTTGTTAAATTCCGCACCGTGGCAAATAACTGAACCATGCCTGCATCTTCCTTTCAGGGGTAAGGGGGAGCTATCGATTTCTGGGGAGCCAATATTCTTCTGTATTTACTATCTTTATTTTTAAAAAAAATGACCTGGAGCTCAGATTATGCCATGAATCCGTTGTAGGTTTGAGTCACTACCACACTGAACTAAATACAGTACTCTGCAGGTGAAGCTCGGAGTGCCTGAGGCACACAGTTGCTCCTGGCTCAAATGTTACTAAATGCAAGGTACAAATATAACGTGGTTCCTTTAGGAGTTTAGAACTGTACAACAGAATGTGAATGTTCTTAAATCAGCCCCTATTTGCTGTCCCTCAGTGGCAGACAACACACATGAACATCTGTGGAGAGTTGGAGAATACCGGTCCCTGTTATTTATGTGGGTGTGGTTTCCATGAGAAATGGGCCTGGATAAGGGAAGTGCCATTTCCATAGTTTTGCACATAATGCAGAGGATGGCTACCTCTCCATTTTGCTGCAGCACAATAAGCTTCTGGAGGATGCTTTTAGCTCCAGCATATAGATAAATGAGACATTTTGTAACATGAAGAGAGACCATCTGGATCTCACTCGAACAGGGCACACGTAGCAGCAGCTTTTAGTTTATCCCTACTATCAAACCACTTGCTTAATGATTGGCACTGGGGTCCCCTTGATTTTTCTTAATTTACATAATCTCCTTCAATGATTAGAAATAGTCTCTTTTTATGACGACTCCAGCAAGTGCTTAAGATAGAGATCATGTTCAAATCTTAATGCATCTTTAGCTAGTTTTTAATTGAAAATGGCAGTTGAAAAGCTCCTAAGGAGTCACTAACAGCAAGTGGTTCACATATTACTTTTGTTAACTACTGTGCTTGGTGTTAGAGACAGGAGATCAGACAAGGAGCAGTTAAAAGAGAGATGCAACAGATTTAAAGATTTCGGGCCACCTTCTGATCTCATTTACACATAACTTACAGCACTGGATTACATTCATGTGACTAAATAGGAAAAAACTGTGAACTATTTAAATTAGCTCATTTATTAAAATTGCTCTGTCAGATTAGCCTAAACTCCCTTCTCTGTTTCTTTAAATAATACATATGAAGGAAAGGTTTCAAAGCAGCATTAATGCAGAAAGCTCGTACGTGTGCATCTCAGCACACACTTTCTCATTTTTTAAGTGAATTATTGGGGGGAAAAATCATTTCATACAGAACTTATGCTGCCAAAGGTAAAAATGAGATGGCAATTAGAAGAAGCCACTCTGATATATACCAGTGGAAGATGTGGTTGCCTGTTCATGTCCTGGGAACCAGGAGTGTTGCAGTTACATGACACCATCCTGAATGTATAGTGCAAGTGTGTGTTCATTTCATGTCTATTCAGAAATCATGGTTAGTGGAGAAATTCAGATGACACTTGGCACCTAAAATGCTCAGAATTAACTTCTTTTCCTAAGACAAAATTATTGTACTTACATTCTTCAGTTATGTGGGAGTAACTTAAAATTAATCTATTTTTTTTTGAGATAATTAAAAAAATCTCTATTTACATCTCAGATATGTCACTGTGCTTCCCACACCTGACATTGATCAGTCACTTCTCCAGATAAGGATGACCTCTCTGAAATTCTCTGCTCATCAAATTAGATAAAGTGGGGAATGAAGAGGGTTGAAAACAAGATATAGTGAGAAACCCTAACTGAAAAAAAACCCCCAACATCATAAGAGTGGAAGCAAACAAGATAAATCCATGAATGAATCCATGATGTTCAGATGTCAAAGAGGCAAAACAAATGTCAACTGAAAAAAAATGCAGCTTTCACCGAAGGGAGCAGAAAATAAATTATAAACCTAACTGAATACACAAACCTGGGCATTCCCCTGTGGTAAAATATGTGGTGTGTGCAACAGCCTGTCTTCCTCTTCTGGCACACTGGTTGAACCCTGGTTTTCACAAAACACCTGCTTTCACACTGTTGCTACAAGGGCATACCTTGACTCCAAAAAGTGGAAAAATAATTTGACTTTTACCTTGGAACTGGTTGACCTGTTGCACTGGGTACGGACTTCGCTGTTGCTGCAGATGCTGCCGAGGCAAATGTGACTGCTGCTGCAACTGCTGAAAACAAAGGAGGGAAAGAAAGCAGAAGAGAAAGAGATGATTAATTAATTAGTGAGCTGAGAACTGGTGGCAAAAGTACTGCAGCAAAACTGCAGTGGTTCTTATCTGGTGAACTGTTCCAGAGAGACAGAGTCATCTGAAGAGTCCTCCTCAGAGCACTTGGGCTACGTGGCACGTGGACCCCTTTAGGTTCAAAAAGGAACAAGCACTGAGGCTAACACCATCTCTCCTTACAGCCACTTCATCCTGACCCCTACAGCATGAACTTCACTGTCATCAGGCAGAAAGCAGAGGGAGGGAGATGAACTCACTTTGCTCGCCTAGGTCTAGGGGCAGCTGTAGCCACACACACTTTCCTTCTCCCAGTCCTGCCAAGGTCTAGAGGTTCGTATTCCTGGTACAAGTCTTTCCTCCACCTCTGCACTCAAAACAGTCAGCTGCAAGGAGTACTGCATCCTGACCCAGACACTGCAGCCCTAGGACCATCCCTGAGCCAAAAGAGAAACAGCTACTGAAGTGCATTTCCTCTTCTGCTTCAGTAAATGACATTTGGGGAGTGGGTGACTGCAAAATGCACCCCCATTTGATTCAGACCACATTGCTCCTCTGTGGTTGTTTTCTACGAATACTCATGAACAGTGTAAAACAGAATCAAGGGCTGATTATAAAAGCAGAGAGTGTTCACCAGAGCTTTCAGATGCTAAGGCATGCTCAGCTAAGCACTTATTAAAAGGACATGTCTTGGAGCATCATCTGCAGCTGTACAAATACTGTGTCCAAAACCATGGATGTGCAACAAAGGTAAAAGAATGGCAAAGGTGGGAAAGAAGGAAGTGCTAATCTCTGTGTTCATAAGTGTGTGTCACAAACTGTCAAAAAGAAAAAAGGAATCTTGTCATGCACACACCATCCAAAACCTAGAAGCCTGAGGACTGTGACTTCACCACTTTTCATCTCTGCCAGCACACCTGACAGCATCAGCCTTGTGGCTTTTTAACACTTTCAGGTTTGCCTTCAGCAGCCAAGTGACTGGTTCTCAGTTTTATGCACATGAATGGGCCCAACCCATGATGCATTACTGTATTCTCAGTTTTGTGCATTTGTTCATGCTTGAATCAATTCATGCATCTAAATATTTCTAGGAACATCCTTCCTGTTCATGGAGAGCAAATTTTTCGGTTTCTCAGGAGGAACAAGAGAAGAGGGGAAGGCAATCAGTTTTATTGTGGTTACACAGCAAGCACAAGTTCTAACATTAATTAAAGTTGACTTCAGGTCTTAAGCCATGTTTCCCCAGCAAGAGAGGAGAAGCCAAGCTCAAGGAAACTGCTGACCTATCACAACATTATCTAGGTTACATTAGGGAACTGCAACTTTAAATTTTGGGTATGATCTTATAGGAACTCAACAGTGTGACTTTCCACTGACTTTCTCCTGGGCTGCTTTAAAACTACAGCTGAATTAAGCATGCATCACCATTCAGACTGGATAACTTTACATCCATATTGCAAAGCTCAAGAGCTCAGGAAGCCAGGTCATAGGCTCCAATGCAGGCCTTCCACATTGCCACTTTGAGTGGTGGTTTCACTGTTCTCCCACTCCAGTGTCTGGTTTCCCCCTTGCTCAGTCTTTCCCTAGTGCTAACCTAAATGCTTGTACTGGCATGCGATAAACCAGATTAAGGTGAATACTTTATCTTTGCTCAGGTTACTTTTAACCCACATCCACTCTTTGTCCCAGATCACTGTGCAGCTGTACAGAGATTTTGCCAGTGCAAGACCATACTCAGAGCTTGGGGTGAGGATCTGTGACTGTAACTGTAGCTGTGTCTGCTTCTGCTGGAGTAAACTCACCACGAGATGCCAGGCTAAGAGCTAACTTCTCCAGTACCTAAAATCCCATGTGACTGACAAGTCCACCGCTGGGAATACGGATAATATTTGACGAGTTCACGGTAGGACTGAGACAGATGCCTTTTCTGTGACAACCACTGCCGAAATACCGCAATAGGAGCCACAGAGGGAGAATTACCAAATCCAGAAGCAAAGGCTGGTGCTGTCTGTAGTGCTCATGCCCTCATACTGGCGTGCACTGCAGCGTTCAAGACAGATGGATACCGTACCTGCTCCGCTAGGATCTGCTGCTGCTGCTGCTGCTGCCTTTGCTCTCGGAGGAACTGCTGTTTCTGCTGCTCTATTACATGGAGCTGGGCTCTCTGCTCTATCAGCATCTGCTTCATGATGGCCGCCTGCGGCTGGTTCCCTAGGAAGGGACCCCCGGAACTCGTGCCTGTGCCCACGCTGCCGGAGCCTGGTGGCACAGAGGGCTGCATGGGCCCCGTGGTCCGTGACAATCCTACTTGGTGCTCCTGTGCAAAGAGAG
This sequence comes from Grallaria varia, assembly GCA_013396735.1. NCBI lineage: Eukaryota > Metazoa > Chordata > Aves > Passeriformes > Formicariidae > Grallaria > Grallaria varia. The sequence continues at coordinate 602,496 of VWZG01002624.1, read as the reverse complement.
AGAGAAGGCCTCGTTACTTGGGGTGCTCCACAGGCAGGAGAAGTGGCAGCTCATTAAGCTGAGGAGGCACTCTGTCTCTAGGTGAAACACAGAGCTTGAGGAAAGGGAATCCTTGGGAAGATGCTCGTGGCTTGTGACCAAGCCATGGGCGCTCCCCACAGGGAACAGGTTCCTCTCTGCTCCCAGAGTTTAAACCCCCTCGGGTAAAGCAGGGGGTTTTGACTTTATAATTCATTAATAATGAAATAACGAAGCTGTGTGCTAGGTTTTCTTTTCATGTGGGATATGTAACTTGCGAGTCATGGTTTTCTACGCTTCATCACCCTTCTCGTCCCTTCCCTCTACTCATAACAGCATAACAACAATTTAAAACAGTCCTCTGGATTGAGGAGCCAAAGTGTTAAGTGCCCACAATGAACAGTGGGAGCCGGCAGCATCAATTCTCTTTACATCTCTCCGGAACCTCAGTTTGACCACGCCATGTGTTTATTCGGCATTTCCGTCCCGCAGCGCGGGGCCAACGTGCGCGACTGGCACCGGCTCCCTCCCCTACGCCCACCCCGCTTCCCCTTCGCCTTCCTAAGCCGATTTTGCTGCCGAGGGCCGGCCCTGGGGACATCCCAGCCCACGTCCCGGCGAGCCCCGGTCCCGCCGGCAGGTGTCACTGCCCGCCCGCGGGGCCAGCACCGGGAACGACCGGGAGCGCTCCCGGCACCGGCGGCGGTACCAGAGCCTGCCGTCTTACGAACCACCCCGTCTTTGACAGCCAGCGATCTGGGATCCGCTGTTAGGAGCCCTTAGCACCTCTTTAATGGCGATAGGGACTCGTTTAAAAAACCCCAGCTTGACCCGTAGCGCTTTAGCATCCTTTCTGCAAAGCCTGCCGGAGTGGGGTTTAGATTCACCGGCTTCATGGGTGCGTTTGAGTGCTGTCGATTATTGTGGGGTTTGGAACGTATAGAAAAGTGATCCTGCGGCTCCTATCCCAGCCCCAGCCGGTGAAAGGGTTAAAATAAAGGCTCACTTGGGAAATTGGGACCAGCCTTTCTGCATGAAGGCCGGGTTTTCAAGGACCCTCCCGAGGAAATAACAAAATACAATTTGTCCGCATCTTTGCTTTGCACAGCTATTCCCTGAAGGGCTCTCTGCTGAAAGGCACCTCTCCGATATTTAGGTTCTTTCCCTTTTTAACACCTGCCCTGGTTTGAAAGTTCCCTCCCCGCTCCTCTTTCCTCTCCTCCTCCAGTCCCACCTCTCGCTGCACTTTGCACTTTACAACCTGGTCAAGCACCTGCAGCACCCCGAGGGCGAGGGCTGGGGCAGCTCCTGGGGCTCCCCCAGGCTGGGGTCAGGGAATCGCAGCTGCTGAGGATCCTTCAGCTCCTCCTGCGCCGAGCCCTTCCACCCACCCGTGAGCTGAGCTCCTGCTTTCTTTGCTTTGGGGGGCACACGCACAGACATCAGCTGTCTCCAGAAGAGCTGATGGCGAAGGTTTTTTCCTACCACCCCCCCCGGCCCTTCCCCGACTTCTGATGAAGTCATCAAGCTCCCGATTGCATAACTGATACACAGGACTATCTTGTGTTATACTGGGAGACGGGCCAACCGCTTCCATTTATAGACAAAAGCAGTGCCACACTGCCAAATAATGGAGCCTTTGCAGCAGCCACTATTGGAGGGGGGGAAAGAAGAAGGGAAAAAAACCTGGGAGCCAAAGGGTATGCTGTGAAGTGACAGACCTCAGAGCTTCCTCTGCGAGCCTCGGTGCACAACTGCCTTTGGGGCCGCAGCCCAAGCCCTCTTTGAAATGCCTTCAGAAAAATCTGCTTCCAGAACCACTGTCCTGGCTCTTAATGCATGTATGGGTATGGCTGCGGGACAGGCTCACCCCATGGTATTGCTGCAGAAAGCGCTCCGTCCTCTACTGGACTATGTTATAAATTAATCCTGGAGTTTAAAAAGGAAGAAAGCTTTGAAAGGAGCCTCAGCAGCTGAAGTGAGCCCCGTGTGCTGTGCAGCAGCTGAAGGAAATAGGAAGACTAGCACAAAGGTGTTACTTCCAATGTTGTGTATTTAGTCATTTCAGGGTACACGAGTTTACCTACTCATCATGAAAACTTCCCATTTCTGGTTCTAATAACAAGTTTAAAGTTAAGCTTTCTTCATCTAGATCACCCTCCCATATGGAAAATTTCTTCTCCTTTCCTGTTTGTTTTTTTTTGGAGGGGGGCAAAAGCTCTTCCCAGCTGATGATGAAAAGCCCTGCTGACATCACTGGGAGCAGCCCTGAGTTGTGTGACCTGAAAATAAGAGCACAGCCCAGGCAAAATGTCTCTGTGGGCAGGAAAGTGCCCCCTGGCACCTGGGAGCAGAGTTCCTTCCCAAGAGCTTTATTTCTGCAGCCTGGCACTGCTGCTGATAACCTCTGAGGGGAGTGTACGGAGATGAAGCCCGGCAGTGTGGCAGGGAACTGGTGATCTACACGGCTGCCTCTTACAAGCCATGGCTGAGATGCAGTCTCACCACAGGAGCTGAGCACCGAGTCAAGCAACTCAGGCTAAGTGCAGCACTTACACAGTTACAGAGCTTCAAACCCAAACTAATCCAAGCTTCACTGACAACGCTCTTTGCTCCTGCTCTGCCTGTCAGCTCCTTCATCCTCCTACTGCACCCCGAGCCTTCCGGCCCCTAGACTTCCTGCTCCTCCTCCTCATTCCCTGCCATTCCTTTCTCTTTCCTACACCCTCTGGCCAGCCTCTGCGTTTTTCTTTCTCCCACAGCTGGCACTGCTGCTTCTTCCTTCCCTCTCCAGACACCCCCACCAGCACCCCGGCTACCTCAGCCTCTGGCTGCACATCACCCCTGCAGCTGCCTACGCTGGTGCCCAGCAGCCCATGCCCACAGTCTGACTCACCCTGTGACTCACAGGGATCCACAGCAGCAAGGGGATAGCCCAGCTCATTCCCCCAGGGCCCTATGTGTGTGTGGGCACAGGCAGGTAGTCCCTGAAGAGAGTGACAAGATGTCCTGGAATGGGACACGCAGGCTGTATTCTCAGCCTGTGACATCTGGGAAGACGGTACAGCGTGACCTCTGATTTTTCACTCTGGCTGTTTTTAACACCACCCAAAGCCACTGCGTGCCTCTCGCAGGCTGCAATCCTGAGAACAGCAGCTTGCACAGAGTTCCAGGCGCTCCGGTCGGGAACAGCGATGCTGGCAGCTCCTCTGCCAGGTCCCCACCGAGAGGCAAGCGAAGCCAAGCCAAGGGGCTGCTTACACCAAGGGGGGATGGTGACAAGGCCCCTCAGCTGTGCCACAGGGAGCTCAAGCACACGGGCTGGCCCTGGCTAAGACTCCTGGGGAGCCCTCCTGCCCCTGCAGCCTCAGCCACCCCACTTTTAAGGCAGCCCAGGGACAGAATCAAGTGCTCGGCCTCTGGGAGCAAAACTGGGCATTGAAAGAGCCAAGCTGCTGTTCGCTGGGCCACAAAAGGGCCACAGTTTCCAAATAGTCAGCATGACATCTCTGGTTTGTACAGCTACAGAGCACCCCGTAAGATGAACTTTTGTAGGGATCTGTCTGCTTACTTAACGCCCACACGGGAGTTGCCCCTGTGGATAATCTGATCCCTAGTTAAGCAACAGGAGAATAAATCCTGCGTCCTCCCAGTGCATTTCCAGGGCTCTGTGGAGAGACAGGATACTCCACAGGAGTTTAGAGTGATACGTGTGCATATGTATGTACAATTATGCACAGTAAACATAAGGGACTTTAAAAAGAGAACAAAGGGGAGTGAAAAAGATCTTTTCCTCTTTGTCTCAAATCTTACATGCCTCTTCCTTATCATGCAGCAATTTATTCCTTCCACATGTCATTCAATCTCCCAACTACAGCTAAAAGCAATCACCCAATTTTCTTCCAGAACTAGCAAAACGACCACCAGCTGATGCTCCAGGAGCCGTGCAGCTGGGTGTGGGTAAGCAAGGGCAGGGACAGCCAAGCCTACTCATCGACCCTCTGTGCCATGTAATCGGAGCCCTTGGAACTGGAGGAGCCACCTCTGCTCCTGTTGAAGGCTGGGGAGGCAAAGCAGCACCCCAGGGAAAAGGGGGATGTTCCAGGCAACGACTGGCAGAAATCAACAGAGGATGGGTATTCCACATTTAGGAACAAAGCATTTCCCAAAAAGCTCAGGGAAACACCGACTGGAAAGCAAGGTCTAAACGTGTGAAACAGCCAAACAGACATAATTCCCTGTACCATTTTGTTGTGTGTGAATGAATGAGATTCTTGAATATACCAAGAATAGAAGAGCAAATAGAAGCCAGGAGGTGACTTATCCTGCACACTGCATTGGAAGAATGATACTAGAAAAATGTATACAATCAGACATCTACATTTTAGAGTCAGAGCAGAAAAGAAGACACAAAAATTATTTGAGGCAGAAAGTGTCTGCCAGTGAGTGACTCAAAGAGCTCAATCCATTTAGCTTACCACAAAGAGAACTGAGAGATGCTTTGACCATAGCGTATAAAAATACCTTCATGAAGGAAGAAATCCCTTAAAGAGCTCTTTTATCCAGTGAAGAAGGCAAAACCAGATAGAAGGGCTGGAAGCTGAAAAGAGATTCAAATCAGAAAGAATCGCATTTTTACACTATGATTCCATTACCCATCAGAAATGGCAGATGTCTACATTTTGATGTCTTCAAGGACGACAGCCTTTCGGGATAGAGACAACACAGTGGTGTGATGGAATGACCTGTGACATACAAGATAGAACAGCACTGTCTCCCCTCACCTCTGCACAGCTCTGAGCTGCTGCAGAGGCCACTCTCCTGCTTGCACCACACTGCTGCTGTGCACACAGGCACTACTTCTGCTCTTAGGCACTGCATGTGTGTCTGCGTGTGTATGTCTGTATGTTAAGAAGTGGGGGGTGATCTCCAGCCTACTAGTGGGATCATAAATATTCCTCCATTTCCATACACTATGTCACAGTAAAACATTATTTCTACCTGGTGTTTTCATGGCAGTCCAAAAGCACATTCCTATACTCCCCCAGAAATGTTTCTATTAAATTTCTTGTAATGTTGTTACTTATTGTGTCTGGCAGGGATCTTAATCCTCTCTCTAAATCAGACTGCCCACAGCAAAGCCACCTTTCACAGAATGGTACCATCTGACAGACTAAGGGAATTAGAAATCCATTCATTTCAGACTTCTGAATTGTTTGGGGTTTTTACCTCGAAAGAGCCAGAGCACGGGATGAAGGAATGGAATATGCCAGTTCACCACTCCAGCAGCTGGCTCTGCAGAGCAGATTGCTTCACCCATTTCCTCTGTCATCCAGCCTCAGGGAGGGGCTGCAAACCTCTCCTCTCTCCCCAAGCCCCGGTTGCCACGGTCTTTCATACAGTATCTGAGCAAACAAGATCCCTCTGATGTTTGACACCAGACCTCTGCATGTAGCCAATTTGCTTTCCTTTCACCTCCCTTCGCCTGCATCTCCCCTCCCTGTGTTTTCCATACAGTTTATTCTGTCCACAGAACAAACAGGATCTGTCAGACTGTTACTTCCATGTATTTTTTTTTGTTTTCTTTTAGAAATTTTCTAATGTCTTCATTTCTGGTGACAAAGTAGGCAACAAAGGGCCCTAAAATGGGCAAGTGTTTTTCCAAAACAATTTAAGAGCTGAAGACTGGCAGAAGTTCATCTGAAAGCCTGCGAGGCAGAAGGGGCTGTCCTTCTACCAGCTGCCTCCCCACGGACCCAGTTTTGCTCCAGCACAGGGGTTTAACTCCACAGACCCTGAGTGCTGCTGATGGGATTCCGAAGGCAGCGTTTCAACAGAACGCCACTGAACTTCAACCAGCATAATTAAACCAGGCTCATTTCCTCTTTTACAAATAACAGCGCTGGCGTTTTCTCCCTTCCCCCAAGAAAGAAACCTTTGCAGGGGAAATCACTCCTGCTTTTCAGTTTTGTTTATCCTCAGTTTCATCAGATAGATCCATGGTGTGGAGCAGAACGATATAGTGGTTGGGTTTGTGCACTGAGGGAGAAGTGTTCACTTATCTCAAATAACTAGTTTCCTTGTAATTGCAATTTTTATCGGTCTTATTATTTTTAGGAGAAAACAAAAGCGGATCAGCCCAAATTCAAACCAAAATAGCCTCGTTACGTCCATACTAATAAAAAAAAAAAAAAAAGAGGGGGGGGGAAATAAGTCTACAAATACAAAAATATTTGTGAAGTGTAAAATGAAGATGAGATATTCTCATTTGCTTTAACGGCTCAAGCAGAGCCTCTTGCAAGGCTGTGGTTGTCACCCAGTGCCTGCTCCATCACCTATGGGATGTGAAGCTCATGCTCCTTGGCAAGGCCCCATGGATGTTCTCTATACAGTCTGTGTATGGAGGTGACTAGTGAGTGGGCTACCAGCCACCCTAGAGGAGCTGACACCTGAGCAGGCACAGAGGTTCTGTGACTCTGGCAGGTCTGTGAGGCAGCTCCTGGTGCTCCCACACAGTTCCTGCAACAGGAATAAATCCTCCCACTCTGCACTCTCACCTGCTCTTGAGCCCTGTGCACCAGTGTTCATGGTCCAGTGAAAACAAAGCAGTATTTTACATCATTTTCTTGCAAGAGTGAACTGATGGTGTTAATCAAGCCATTAATTCGACCTGCAGAGGGACCGGCTGCACAGACAAGTTTCTATGAGGCAAACCCAGGTGAGGTTTTACAGTGCATCAGCTACTCAGAGGTTACTCCCACGAGCAGCTCCCCTCCCGCAGGAGTACGGCACAGCCACCCGGCATTTGTGTTTCGGGGCAAGAGGACTGAGAAGCTGTTGATAGGTAGCAAAGCCAGCCCTTAACTGGCCTTTTGGCACCATCTCTGCAGCCAAGCTCTCCCATGAAGGTCCTCAGACAGGGCTCACAGCAGGGAAGCAAGGAGGGTGAGGATTTGAAGGAAACTGAAGTGCCCAACTTTGTATTTCAGGTGTATTCTGAAGGCTGTAATTCCTCCCCGCAGGGACTGTTGCGTGAAGCTGTGCCACCATGGCATTCCACAGCGTGCCCTACCACTCTGAAAGCAAGAGGCAACCTCTGGGGAGCAAAAGGCAGGAGGAGGGAGCCGAAAAACCAGCCCACACCATAGCTTTTCCATACCATACCCCTGCTGCCTTCTACCACAGCTGATGGCTTTCAAAGGTACAAATCAGCCACTCCAGAGGAGCTGCAACTTGCCCTCTCAGTGCCAGCTGGACTCTGCCTTGGCCAATTTCCTGAGGCTTCGGAAGCTGGTCCTGGAGAAAAGAGGAAGGAGAGCTGAGCTCACAGAGGCCACTGGACCCTGAAGCCAGATAGAAATTGCCCTGCTAAAGGTTTTAGCTTTAATCAGTGCACCCTTCAAGCCCATCCTGGAGAAGGAGCGAGGAAAGCTAATGTGAAGCGTAAGGATAATCACGGCTAGAGAGCCCCCGGGAAGAAGGAGAGAAGAAAAATGGAAGATGAAAGCAGGCAAATGGTTTAAACAAACAGTCACACAGGGCCAATGAAAAGGGGGAACAGAGGGAAAATGACACAATAAAAATAAATGCTATAAGAGAAAGAAAAGCTTCTAAGCACACACAGGGAAAAATGTGGGGCTTGGAAAAAGGAAAAGTATAAGAAATAGATGCTCTAATGGAGCTCTCTAGCAGCTAACACTCACCATTACCAGGCAGCCCCTTTCCTTCTAATGGCCCGAGCCTGTACCACATTATCACCTTGTACCCCATGGAGTTCACTGGTTGTTGAGGTATTTCAGAGCCTGGCTCTGGCTCACGCCTGGCAGAGACTGCCTGAAGTCTCCTGTGGAGGACTGCAGAGATATTTTTTTACTCTAGGTGAAATTTTGTTAAATTTCCTCTCAGTTGTTTTGTTTGAGCATAAACAAAAGGTAATTTTTTCACACTTAAGGGCGTTTTTCAGATCCTTTTCTCTGCACTGTGATAAATGAAATCTCCTTCACTTTTAGAAATTCCAACTTGGCACTTGTGTTGCTCCTCAGCAAGCGGCACGTAATTTGCCAAGCCTGAAAGAATCCTGGCTGAGAAATAAACGCAGTGGGCCATATGTTCTCCTTCCCATATGCAGAAGGCACCTTACTTCAAAAATTGGGAAGAGGCTGCAGTCGCCCCCATGGCATTGCTTTTGCCAAGGCAAAACCAAAAAAAGTCTACAGGAAATTTTACAGCAAAGGTTCTGGGCTCTGATAGAGTAGCCCTCTTTCTACAGGGCTCTGGGGACCTCCCCTGCACTGACCCTGACCTTGTGGCTGGCCTCTGGCCTGGCAGAGACATTGGAGAGGGGTCAGGGAGTGCGTACGCCACGTCCCTGGTGCTCACAGTAGAGCTGCATTGCCTCTAAGGGTATCTCCTGGCGCATCTGTGGCACACAGCTGCTCCTTTAACACCGCTCTCTTCTCGCTCATTCACACCATGCCCTCATGAGAGGAAGATCACACAGCAGAAGGATGGGGTGAAGTGAGGACTTCTCACTGCTCCGTGCCTGGACGAGACACAGAGGGAGAGTGTGACACGTATACGTGGTACCTCCGTTTTCTGGCGGGCGCCAGCAGTTAATGAGTGTGGCTGATAAAAGCCTTGGAGCTTATGAGCAATGGTCATCTGCACATATTCATGCATAAATTCCATGATCCTCCTCTGTCTGACAGCGACTTCAAAGAGCTGGAATGACTCGCTTGTCTTTGTTGCAGCCTCTCTGCAGGTGGGATTTCCGGCTCAAATCAAGAGCCCAATATTTCCATAAGGGAGCCGGCAGAGCCAAGGCAAGTGGTCCTCCAAAGCCATCTTTGTTTGCTGTGGTTTCACTTAACTAGCTGCTGATAAACTAAGTTGGTTGGGATGGCACAACAAGTGTACGATTTCATACACTGGTTCTTTTAACATCCTTGAATCCAAGCAACACTGATCACCTAGTTCCAGCACTTGAAACTCTTTTGATTTTTCTTCCACCTTGGATGCGGTCTTTGTGTTCCCATTAGCCTCCTGGCCTTTGCTGTGACACTCAATCATCTTAGTCCTACTGAAAACTGAGACAAGGTATTTTGATTTGGGCTATGCCCAGCTTATCTTCAAGGTCTTCAACTTCAACATGTCCCTTGCTGTATGGTTCCCCCTTTATTTATATGACTAAGGAAAACCCCACAATTGAATTAATTTCTTTTGTAAGGCCTAACTCTCTTCAGCTTTTGGCAGACTGAGTGTATTCCTAGACTTCCAGGTCTCTAAGGCCTAGCTTGCTTTGCTCATCAAGCCCTTATTATGCCATCTGAGGCTTTCTGGATAGCCCTTCTGAGACAGTGACTTATCTCTTAAGCTTTAAACCTCCTCTTTCTTTTCCTGTCTTTTTTTTTTTCCCCTCATTCCTCCACATCAAGAATGCTTTTTTGCCTCCTTCTGTCCTGCCATCTCCCTAATGCATACTCAGGTTTGCCGGCTTAACTAGCCCTCCCAGCTGCAATCCCAGCTGACCTTTTGCAGCCTTTGGCTCACTTCTCAAACCCTTCCTTCTCCTGTCTTTGCTGGAGACAGGTCTTTGCACAGGATTATGTTGATATCTCTCATGAGAAACTTAAAGCAAGACATGATCTTCCTCTATCCCCGCTCGCTTTCCTTCACATGCTGCCTGGCTTTCTGCTCCTGGCCACATAGGTGGTGGCCTCATCAGTGGTCCTCAGCCCTTCTGCTTGTCCTGGCAGCCTCACTGTGTCCTCTCTTCTCATCTGTATTGCCCCCATTTGCCTTTTCCTTCTTTGTATCTCGCTCTCCTCTCACTTCTTCCCCTTGTAGCACAGCATGCTTTATTTTCATGCTTTTAAAAAAGAAAATAAAATCCAAACAACCCTTGACTCCTAGTGACTCTCCAGCTCTCACCCTCTCCCTCTTCTCACTGTCATCTCTAAGGTTATTGCACGTGCTGCTGCTGATTTATATGATTTAGACTGAATTTAGTCTCCATCTCCAACCCAGATTCTTTTCCAAACAGGCTTTCGCTTCTCGCCTGTCACAGAACCAGGATCGCAGAGTTTCTAATATCCTTTGTCTGGCTGCAGCTCTGCACTACAATGCCAGGCTTGCTGTCACAGCCTGTGTGAGTCTTACAGCCTGTCAGTTCCTGCCGGAAATCTGGTCCTCCTTTCTCCATGCTCCTACTTGACTCCAACACCTTCATTTGCTTGCTCAGTGTTATTCAGTCTAGTTCATCACTACTCACCCTCTCATCTGCTACCATTCTGGGGGGTCTGTGTCCCTGTCCCTCATCTCTTGTCCCTCTCACTCACATCTCAGAGCTCACCCTTTGCACACTTTCAAGGACCTTCTCTGCACCAGCGACTCACCGCCCTCCCTCTCTGTCCCCGGCCACTTCCCGTCTGCTCCGACTAAATTCATGCCCTGCCTCTGGGATCATCTTGTGGATATCTGTCAGCCCAAGCTCAAAGTAGGCTCTCATCCAGCTCCCTAGGTCCCCTCTCTTTCCTGTTTCCTCAGTCCCTGTGGGCAACACCATTGCCTGGCTGTCACTCAGCCCATAACCTGGTTGTTATCTCTGCCTCCATGCTGTGTGCAGTCCCACGGCCAGGCTCCCATCGCCTCACGCCCTGACGGCTGCGATCGTGCCCTGCTTGTAGACAGCCCGAGTGCTGCTGTCCAGGTCGTTTTCTTTGCCTGTCATCTTGCCTGTGCCACCTCTGTCTTTGCAGCTCTCTCTCGGATTCCCCTTCCTCTGGATTTCCACATCCTCCTTTGCTCTCAAGTTGAGCTGCAGCATATGCCACCTCACGCATCATCTCTCTTTCACTGCCGAGACTTTCCATCACCCCATCACAACCCACTCTTTTCCACATGTTACATTTGAGCTAGAAGTGCCTTCACACTTTCTTCCCTGCTGGATTTCGTTCTTGGGAGGACATTCTTCAAATTGTACAAATCTGGCCATGAACTCTGCCCCCACTATAGTTGCATTTGTCGAAGTTTGCAGAAGTTTCTGTCTCCATGATGTCCAGCAGTCTTCTGTTTCCTTGTACTCCCTGGTGTGTTTGTCTCTCTGCGTTATCTCTTATCTTACACTTAGGTTGGAAGTACTGGGGGGGAAGGAAACGTATTTACATCCTGCATCTGTGGGGAGCCCAGCACAATGAGTCTCCTAGACTGGGACTGCTACTCAGGGCTGTCACCCACCATAGCGCAAGCAGTTACAAATACAACTTCCATTTGCATGCAGCCAAACATGCTATTTTATATTCCGTAGGTGCAAAAACACCAGCATCGCACCGTGCCCTTGCTCCACTTTTTCTTCTTCTAAAGGGCGTAGTATAAGGTTGAGATATTGTATGCTGAAAAAGCCAGGAAATGCTAAGTTATGGTTCCCACGGCAATTGTAACTCAGCCCCAGATGGCACGGCACAAAGGTTATCACCGTGTACAATAGCAGAGGATGCTGAACACATGCAAAGTGACCAAATTACTGTCATGGCAGATAACCAGGTCTTTGAAATTCTGTGCAGGTAAAAATCTTAGGCATTTACTGGGCTTTTAGCATTTAATTCTAGAAAGGCAAAGTAAAACACCCAATAAATAAAAGTCGGAATTACCCTGTATAGTAACTGGTGCCAGCAGTAGCTTGTAGCCTTCTTTGCAGAGACACAGCTAATGGCAACAAGAAATATTTCCATTACTTTATGAGCTCTGGTAGCTGTCAACTGAGAGAGGGATCTGCCGATCAGAGAAATCTGGGAAGACATTGGTGTGTCAGAACAAGTGAAAAGACTTGACACAGAGGGCACATTTTTGTTGAGCAATTTGCATTAGCACTTCCGGACAAATTCTACATTTCACATGCAATTCACAAACCAACAGCAGCACTGCTAATTGGTGCAGTTGCCACTCAACTGCAGTGCCTTGTTTGAGCTATCACTAACGCGAATGAAGACTACAGGCTTTTTTTTGAAAAAAATGCAGCAATTATTTTGCAGGCTTTGAGTTGGGTTCCCCCTGCCCCCACTTTCATCCTTGTGATTTCATTATCTCAATAACTTAAAAAGGACATGGAATAGAAAAATGCAAACCTCAGAAAAGTCCTATTGGAATTATTAATTAAAAAAACCAAAACACCACTGTTTGCAAAGAATGATGCCCTTCATTAATACACCCATTAGCCCTGCCTTCTCTGTGAATTTGACCTTGTCTCAAGAGTGCCAATGCAAAGCTACATGTGGATCTGAAAAAATAACAGTAAGTGGCAGAGCACTGGTGACTGAAAATCCCAGCCACCAAACCAAGGCTGTGCTCTGCATGAATCTAAAATGCTGATGGGATGACAGAATCTCCCTGCTCCCTCTTAGGTGGTATTAGAACTTATTTAACTGAAAACAGGGCAGATCTCCCGTCTGTCATTCTTTATCTTTTGTGAAGTTGAGTCTCCGGTGAAAAGAAAGAGCAACCATACTGCAGTTTTCTATTACCACTGCTCAGAATGCTCAGGCAGCTGCAGCTCAGCTGAAGGAAGGTTTGGCTGACTCCTTTTCGTAAGTTAGAGGGCTATTTTTAGGCAACATTTCCTTTAGGCCCCTACAGTGCAAAATCCAAAGGAGCTGATGGGATTGGCAGGTGCATAGATTATCAGTGACCTCCTCTAGCTGAGCATTCACATTTCCTTACTACATTTTTTTTTCCATAATGTGAAAAAGGGAACAACGCACAATTAAAGATCTTCCAAACCAGCCTCGATGTCTTTTGTATTCAAATGCTCAATGAGAAACCAATGTGCAATAGCAGAAAAATGAACAGCACAAGAAAAACTATACAGATGCACCTAGAGGTAAATAAATCTAGTTCTGAAGAACTTGATGTTAATGGGGTATTTTGGTTGCGTCTCTACAGATGAATAAGTGTCTGTAACATACTTTCATTCTGACCCTGATCTTTCTGCAGTTGCAAGAATCCCATCTCTTGGGATCTCCCTCTTGGCCCCATCCTACTGAGGGTCCAGCCTCACTATTGTGAAAGTCAGTAGCAAAAGCCACATCTTATCCACATCTCCCATTCTGTGCCTTCCTCAGAAAGAATAAGAGAAGCTACAGCTAAGCCAGCACAACTCCCAATCCTGATCATGAGGAGTCTGAGTCCTGGACATGGATGCAATTTTATTTTCTGCAATGAAGTACAAAGCAGGCTGTTGGGCAAAACCCTGCAGCACATCTTTCTGGTGTAAGTAACTCTGCTTGGGCTTCCTTCTGCCACACCCTGGGTTACAGGCTCAGCAGTCACTTCCCAGTGACTAAATCCTGATTTGCAGGCCCAATTATTTTGAGTATGACTACACAGCCTTCTTCTTGGGAATTGGTGCTGTGCACACGCCCTGCTCCCCCGGCTGAATCGGTTGGTATTTGGGGAAGCAGGGACTGGCTGGGAGCTCTGTGTGTGCCCTGTGCCAAACGTGGGTCCCGGAGCATCCCATCAGGTGAGCCGTGAGAAAAGGGAGCCCCTGAATTCCCCATTATGGGGGACATGGGTTGCCTCCTTCCTTCAAGGTATTTTATCCTTTGTCTGTGTTCAAAAGGCTTTGTCTGGAGAGCTGATACCTTGAGCCCTTCACAAAGAAAAGCAAACAGTGGCTCTGTGAAACCACGGGCTGTACTTCCCAATAACAGAGCAGGGCTCCAATTTACCAACACATGGTGTGGCCGTCAGCTGGGGTTCTACAAAAACCGCAGAAGGTAGCTTTGGACCTCTTAATATCTTATTTCTGATATATGGAGGGACTGGGGAGTTTGCAGCTTCCCACCTGCTTAAATATAATTAACTACAAAACATCAAACATATGCATTCAGCCCTTTGTAGACATATCATTACCTTGTGTGTTCATGTAAGGCACATCTGTAGCACATTGGCAGTACACCTAGTTAATGTGTGGGAGACTCCTAGGTTCAAAGCCTCCAGTGTTTCTTTTGTTCTCTAATGAATCCTTCTTTTGTTTAGCTCCCCCTCCCCTAAGGTTGTAGCTGTAACTCTGTCATTAGCATCTTAAAAATCTTTTCCTCTAAAACTGCCTACAACACTGCAATAGGCTGGGAACATAGTAGGAAGCACAGAAATGAATGACAATTCTTACTTCAGACAGGTTTAACAGGTCTGGGTCACTTTTCAGCAACACTGTTGCTTCATTAGCAAACTCGGCAATCAAATATTCCCCTAAAAATCATACGAGGTGAAATTCCTGTGTCATATCCCAGCTGGGTAAGCTGGTTCATAATCTTTCACATAAAAGATGCATTCATGGCTAATAGGAGTGTCACAATTTTTCTATCTGTGGACTCATATCTGCTTCTCAGTGTCCAAAATCAAAGCACTCAGGCACCTCCATGGTAGCCCGATAAAAATGCAAGCTGTATCCTTTGGGTGGAAACATTTTGTTGAATTTTCACTGAATTTCAGCTTAATGACCCCAAACCTGATTTGCTAGATACTATGCATGGAAACACACACATGGAACACTGAGATAGCCCTGACACACAGACTGGCAGCTGTGGTGTCCAGCAGAATCACCGTCCCTCCTGGTGCTGGCATCTTCCTGGGCCTCACCAAAAGGCACCAGGTACCAACAAGTTCTAGGAAACAAGTAGCTGAAGATGCTGTTAAGAAAATGTTACTATAGATAGGCACAAAACCAGAAAGACTTCACCTGTTTGGCTGTGGATGAAGTGCAGTAAGAGGTTTGCCTTTAGAAAAATGCCAGGCTCTGGGTTACTGTGCTTTCAGTGGGCTGGCCCCAGTTCTTTCCAAAGTTATCAGGCCTCATCTCCAAAACATCTTAGGGACTGCCAGAGATGGCCAATGATCAGGGCGTGATTTGGGGCATTTCCTCTGTGAGAAACCCACCAGCCAGGCAGGAAGGCCACACCACTGGCAGAAACGTTGTGACTCTCCTGTGCTGTGCTGCTTACACCTCTGGGCATCTCCAACAACTTCACCACAGTGCTCACACTTCCATGCCCTGCTCTCAGGGTAACTCTGCACCGTAGTAAAGCAGTTCAGCTGTATAAAAAGGTTTGGGATTCTTAGCTAGCATGTTGACACGGATCTAACTTTGTCAGACAACTCCAAGCTGTAAGAGAGTCATCAGACTTCAGCATTCAGTTTGCCACTGCAAAAACATCAGCTTCTTAACAAGCACAACACATTAGCAACGTGCATTGTTGCCCTATATTCATCAACGAGCATTATTATTTTTATTTAACTGTAAGTGGCATGTTTTCTTTGCTGGCTTCCTTCCAAACTCATCTGTTACTCTGAGCTGAGGGAGTAGTATGTGTTTTCCCTGCTTACGATGAGACATTTCTCTCATAGAAGACATAAACACACCACCCCGCCCAAAAATGGCATAGAGACAATGCACAGGGACAAAAGGACAACCATAAATAAACCCCATTCTTCCCCTCCCTGACATTTCAGAAACAATCCTACAGCAAACTCCAGCTCCATTGGCTAGCCACTAAAATCAGCAAAGATATGAGCTAAGGCAGGGCCATAAGCCTTCAAAAGCTGCTGGGGGAAGTGGTCCAGGGAGCTCCTGGAGCACCCCTGTCTTCCTGCCATTCCAGCAGCAGCCTGGGAACCTCTGTCCTGTAGCTCTCCACAGTGACCAGAAGTGCAGTGACAGCCTTAGTTAAAGCTGACCTGGAAGCACCCTTCCTTTGGAAAACCAAACTGCTCCATGCTCACACAGATCAACAGCCTGAGGACGAGGAAAGCTGCTGCATTTTCAGTGGGTGCTGGGCATGGACACAGCTGCTTACAAGAGGAAATGACTGAAGATTTACAATGGCAAAATCAAGGTGTACAACCTGGAGGACTAATTGGCTGTTTCCCGTCTCCTCAAAATATTTTCCTCTGGCCTAAAAATAAATCCCATATCTTACATGAAATGGAAGGGGAGCACACTGACTGTTAACAGCTTGACCATGATAATATCACCTCTCAAAATTCAAGCAGCAAAGGTATTCCCATTCCCAAGCTTGTACTCGGAAGGACCACTCTGGCTGTGTGGCACCAGTTTGGCACCAGCGATGGTATGTGAAACAAACCAGTGTCTCATTTACAGGTTTTTCCTGTTATTGCCCCTTGCTAATCTTGGACGGCTTCAAAATTTATTTTCTCGTCTTCCTTAAAGGCTGTGGCCATGCTGGCTGGTAAAAGTGAAAACCTACAGCGTTTTTGCTGCAGCCAAAGTCATTGCTGCAGGATGAAAACCTTCATCCACAATGGCCTCGGCAGCCAAAGCCGAGCGTGGCGCTGCAACGTGGGTCACACAGCCTTTTCTAGGGGAATACAAACAGGGTTAGCACGGAGAGGTCCGAAGATTATTTAAATACCAACACAAAATTAATTGCCTAATTAATTGAACTAGGCCTCACCTCCTGCAGAATAACCCGACCTGTTCAGGGCTGGAAAAGGCTGGCGTTGACACTGCCCTTGTTTGTTTGGCTGCGTGTCAGCCCGGCGAGGTATATTTAGCTTTAGCGCGCTCGCAGGATTGCATCTCGCAGCTCAACAGGAAATCTCTGGAGTCAGAGCTAAAGATATCACTGCACGCTCAGAAATTTACGGCCAGCTGTAAAAGCGGGGCTGCGGCGGTCAGGGCACCCAACAGCCCTCTTTTAAATGAGCGAGGAGGCTGAATTAAACACTTCACTGTGCCGAGTTCACGGCAGGCACGGAGCACCCGCGGAGCTAAAAACAGCGACAGAAGGGGCTCTTCTCTTGCTGGGATAATACTGGATTGATACACCCCTTTTACATCCCTTTCCCATTCCCAAGCTCGTGCTCACGTGTAGATGGGAGGGGGGGGAAGTCTGAAAAGGGGGAACTGGGGACTAGCCCTGGAGGAGCACACAGAGATCTCCTCCTCCTCCTCCTCCGAAGCTTTCAGAAATTTTAACAGTTGTCAGATCCATTTCAACAGAGATAAATCATAAAAGAGATCACACATCTAACACAGGCTTTCTTTTCCATAAAAAAAAAAAACTACGCATGGGTTGCAGCACCAATTCCAGGGCAAGTGAATGGACAGAGAATCCTATCTTGCCTGTGCTTGATGTTTTTAAGTGCCTTTTTGCCCAGTGCTCTCATGGCTCCTGAACAGCCTCTCTAGCCCTGGGCAAGCATGGGGCACCTCAGCCACAGCCTCGCCTAGTGCCTCAGTCTTGGAGAATGACATTACTCAGGGGAAGAATTTACTGAGGATAATGCTGAACTGATACTGATTTAATGCTAAAAGTTGAAATGGTTAAAAATTAACCCAGGTATGGAAACTCACACCTCTGTAAGGTCTCTCTCACAAAATCAGTGGATGTCCCACAGTGGCAGCACACCGGGTGAGCACCCTGAAGAGCCTGTGGTACTGTAAGCTGGTGCCAGCCGTGTGCCCAAACAAGTCATGACACCTGGTTTGGTTCAGTCACCACCATGGAATACCAGGGAAGAGACAGGGCTTTGGAGCAAACCGTGACTAGTGGGGTGATGTTCTGCAGTGTCTCATTTGTGTGCTTCGTGTGGTGTTTTGTAAAGCACTGGAGTGTAATAACTCAGCAAAGCTCTGAGGCACACTGAAGGATCAGGCCCCTCCACTTCACCACAGTTAAGGCAGGAACATGACCCAGGACCTTTCTCTACTGAGATAATGAAAAGGCAGGATGCAAAACCAGCTCCTGTTTTCTGTTAATAAGTGGTTTCTTACTCTATCTTATCATTTTCTCTCAAGTGATGGCTAGCTGACTGTTTGCATTTCATCTCAGCTTTGGGAATGCTTTGTACCGTCCAAGTAATTCAAGTCAGCCAGAGCACACCTCTCTTTGCTCAGTGACAGTACAGCTCTGTATGTTTATGAAGCAAAATCAAAAAGGAGTAAATGTAAACAAGCTGTCCCTCTTTTGAAGAGCTCCTCCGGATACAGGGTGTTGTGTCGATAGCAATGTAAGGAAGTACTGTGGCCTGAGGGTCCTGCATGCCGTTGATACCAAAAAAAAAGGAACTTATTTCAGAGTCTTATTTAGATCAACGTGTTTTCTTTCAGGCAAAAAGCCTGGGGTGCCACCCTGCCTCCAGCTGACTGGTCTCACAAAAACAGACGAATTTCTTTGCCTCCAGACAGGTCATTAACTGGTGGATTGACAGTAGGTAGGTGTATGTAGCCTTAGGAAGTATGCAGGATTTGTTTTTATTAACCCTACACAGGAGTACACTAGTTGTATGGCTGACTTTGACAGCCCAATGCATTTACAATCCAGATTTTGGACCAGCCACTCCCCTGCCTGATGCCTCAGCATCCCCACTCCCTACAGTCAGAACAGCCACAGTTCCTCTGATTCCACCAAACTGCCCTGACCCCAGCAAGGTGATGGGATCCAGGGAGCTACAGTACCAGCATGGTCTAGTCACCTAGTTACCCTCAGATAAAACATTTCCTCCAAAAAAAGCCCAGAATTGTATTTCTTGTCTGTATGCACCTAAGCAAACCAACAGGCAAAAAAATCTTCCTCAAAACAGAAGAATGAAAATAAATTTCTGTGCCATATTTGACTCCCACTTCCTTTGAGCAATGCCACTAAAAACATAGGTTACGGAGCAGGAAGGCGAGAAGACGGCAGGATTCTTGGCTAAAAACAAGGGATTTGCTGATGCCCAGGCAGCGCCAGCTTTTCTGGATGCTGAGACACACTCCGTCTGGGTGAGATGGAGTGGCAGAGCCCCATGAATCTCTCCTGGCTGTTGGGAGCTGACAGCTCTGTGTTCCCCCTTCAACGAGCTGCTTCCCCTTTGTCAGGTGTCATTTGAGCGCCACACACCGCCGGGCACACACTGGGCCCCTCCTTGCAGGCACCTCTGCGGTCACTCTTGGAAGATCTCAGGGATGCTGCTGAGCAGGGGCTGGCGGTGCCTCTCGGGCGTGTTACATCACCAGTACCAGCTCATTGCTGGATCCCCCAGAGGAAGGAAAAGTGCAGCAGTAAACAGGAGAACCCCCACCCCCCCCGCCCCATCAGCAGGGAGCAATCCTGCAGATCTCCCATGACTGGAAGGACTGAGGAAGGTGTGGAGCCCTTCTGCACCAAGGCTCTGGTCCAGCTGCTGGAACGCACACCAGGGTACATGGCTCCTCAGCCGCAGGCTCTCCTGGGGCGGCTCTTCAGGATGGTGACAGCTTGGCAGAGAGATGTGCTGTGTTCCCAAAAACTTGCCGTGCCCAGTCATGACCCGATTGGCAGACGACGGGAGTCAAGCCACAGTCCCCTGGGTATGCACCAGATGCTTTGACTGCAAAACCACTGCCTTAGTTAAGCTGTCTATGCTTTCTATTATGTGATGTACCTTGAGCTAAAAAGGCTCTCCTTGGATAATCCCAGCGATTTAGAGCTTTATTGCCAGGAGTGCTCTCTGAGGGCACTGTTTAGAGAAGTGTCATGTACGAGCGACAGGATCACAGAAGGCACTGATGGAGAAGATCACCTTGCCCATCCCTCAGCTCCCATGAGGACCTTTTAGTCCAACACACAGGAATTACTGTAACGAGAGAAACTTGCAGCACATCAATGCTCTTTAACAAACAATGAAAAGCCTGGGAAGAGGAGGTGATCAAGAACTTTGTGATATACGCCCGTTAGCAGACAGGTCCTTCCAGAGACGGCACGGAGAGTGTTCTTGTTAAAAGCCAATTGAATGAGTGACATTTGAAAAAAAAGAAACGTGTGTCACTTTTCCACAGCTTCCCCCTGGCTCAGTTCAGACAATTACAGCTTAACTACCAGGGTTAAGTTGAAGCCTTCCATGGTGTCAGAATACAAGACAGAGAGGGACACTGTCACCTTCTTCAGGTATTGAAATCTCATTTATGAGAAGGGAAGGCATCCTCTGCCAGCGCTTGCTTTCACATCTGGAAGAACTGAGACAGTACAAAGGAAAAATGTGGTGTTTTCCATGGTAGCCTTTACCTCTGGTCTTTCAGTCACATGGATGCTGGAAGAGGAGCCTACTCAGAGGCTCTGGGGTAAAACTGCCTTGCCATTTCACAAAGGGGGAATAGTGCCTTTCCTACAAGCCCTGATGAGCTCCATCGGAAGCTTCCCAAGAAAGTTTCCATCAGAGCCATCCCCATGCCACCCACAAACCTGCCAGCTCCCTGACCAAGGACCGCACATGCCTGTGGGTACAGGCTGCACTTGAAATCACATCCTTGCATGTGCAGTGAGGTGCTGCTTGAGCATTCTCCCTGGATGAGATCTCTGAAGCTGCCACTTGGCACTGAGAGAGGGGACCTGGGAGCTTACCTTTAACCAGAGGTGCCTACTCACAGACACAAGATGCCTCTGAGTTTTGTTCAGCTCCAAAGTGTTGTTGAGGCCTGACAAACACCTCTCAGTGGGAAGGAGAGAGATAGGTAAGAAAGTGTTCTGCAAGCTTCTGCAGACTGGGAGAGAAACGCCCTTCTCATACTCCTGAAGGGCCTAAGAAGGTGGTCAGACTTCGATTGATTTGCAATGTACTGACCCACATCAAGTTCTAAGTGCCACGGGACGATCTGGCTCCCCAGAAATCACTGCTTCTGCAAGAAACTCTCGAAAGAGCAGGATGTTCCTGGTTTCTGGAGTGCTGCAAATCTCAGTGCTGCACCTCTCTCATGTTTCAAGATCAGGAGATGGTCTCTCCTTCCTCCACCAGGCAGTTCAGGACAGAAAATACACTGCATACAGAACCTTCCTTAAAAAAATACAAAAGCTGTAGTGAGACACTCGGTCACCTGACTGCAGGAACAAAAGTCTTGGGATAAAAAACAACAAACAAAATCCCAAGGTGTGACAACATTGCCACCCTACTTACACATGGCCAGATTCTAAAAGGGATAAACAGAAGAGATGCCATTTTCCATGAAGAAGTCTGGGAAGGCAGAAACTTGAAGCAAAATCATCTGGAAAGTTATTAAATTTATTTCTAGCACTGCCAACGTAACTAAATGTTATGATGGCATTTAGTCAGGTTTAGAAATGGAAGATATGTTTTGCTTCTTGTTTAACACCATCTCCTAAGACGTTTTCCCCCCCAGTGTTTAAGTGGTTATCCAGAGCATTACAGGAAATGCAAGATGCAGCCCTTCACTTGCCCAGAATCCACTATGAGATCCTGAACACATCCATACAATGGGGATGACATTTCCAGCATGTTGACACAAATGTGCATAGTATTATTATATATCACAATATATGTTTCACTGTTTTCAGAGCAAAATTTGTTCTTGGATGCCTTCACAAAGACCATGCCAAAAACAATGGACATGCTTGTACACTTTCAAACACCGGCCTTTGGCTCCCTAAAGGGAAAGTTTTTGTTGTTGTTCGGTTTCCAGCAGAAGCCTCTTTCCAAGGGCACAGGGAACCACCCTTCTGCAAAACAACAAATTACGAGTGTTTCCCTCAACCACAAATGCGCTCTTTGGAAAGCTGAGAAGACTCATTTGTGAAAGCAGGGAGGGACTGCACCAAGGCCTCGGAGGAAGTGTTAGTTTCTTTTTCTCATGTTTCTCATTTTTAAAATGATCTGCCTCTCCTCCAGGTCATGGCACACATCGTACAGCTTTAGCTCAAACTGCTGTCCACCTGTATCTCTGCTTGTGAGGTTCACACCTCATTTCATGAAGCAGATCCCATGCTTCTCACCACAAGAGATGTGGGAGTAAGCAGTAACCCTTCATGAAGAAATAAAGATTATGAGGAATTTTACTGCCGTGTCCACTTTCAGTGCAAAGAAAGGGAAAGGTCAGCTGGGTGAGGGAAGGGGGAAGAATAAATTTTTACCTTCTAGGGCAGCAAAGCCACAGTAACCTTCTGTTCAAATCTTCTACACGGTGCATCTTTGTGCCCACTACTTTCCACCCACTCTCAACAGCTCCCTGTTTTAGCTCATGGCCAATCCTTGCCCTCTCCTACCGTCCAATATCAGCCTGCAGCAGCACATAAAGCACACCAGGATTCTCAGGCTCAACGAGATATCTGTTTCCTGGGAGTTAACATGAAGGCACACACGTGGCCCTCTCCTTCACACCAGCAACTTGTCTGAATGAAATTTGTACTGAACAAACCAGTCCAGACAAAAGTCAACAATTTAGGTACCTGAGATTGCAACCAGAAAGAAGATGGTAAGTGACCCAATAACACCCAACTATTGCTGTCACCAAAAAGCCTTCATTTTCCCCAAAAACACCTCTCAGAGACTGTCTACCCATGTCATTTTGATACACTGTGTACACTGCTTAAGCAGGTTTCTGATGCTCAGCATTTTTACATCTTCTATACCACTGACTAACACCTTCTGTAGAAAATGGCTTTTCCCAGATGAGGCCATTTTAAAATTTGGAGTGCTAGAAGGGGCAGGACAATTTGAAGTCCTTTTGCAGTACTGGGGTCATCTGTGAACCGCCTGTTTTGAAATAATAGTCTCACTCATAATTCATGTTTGCAAACATCCTTAATCACTGGGTACAGTGTTAAACCTTAAAATAAGTACCTGTGTCAGAAGACAGATTTGTGCATGTGGTCAGGCCAAGGCTACTGAAAGGTTCATCAGACAGATTGGTTATGAAAAACAAACATCTGCGTCTATTTACAGGTTCACATACCCACCAGTTTGATTTTATTTTCATCCGCAGTGTGATCTTCCATCTATATTGCCTTTGAAATATGAATCTGAAATTTTTAGTTGGGGGACAGAATTCAAAATAATTTTTTACAAAATTTCGCACTCTGGAGTTTATTTCAACTATTGATCCTTAACTGTGCTACTAAAATAATGAATCATAAATACTGCTGGCAGTGGCAGCAATAGCAACAGCTGCAGGGAGACATCCAAACCCAATCCACACTAAGAAAGGAAACAAGTCATATAATTTCCCTCTTTCTCCTTTGCTTTCTTTTCCCATTTTTTACAATGGATTCTGCTGTTGTTATTGTCCACTTCATCTTTTGCTTCCCCTGTTTCTTTCCACAAAGGAGTGTGGAGGTCTGTAAGAGGTTGGAGGATTTCACATCACCCCTCCGCTTATTTTAGGCTCTGGCTGTTACTGGAATAGGTAATTAAATCCTAACAACGGGGTAAGAAGAAGGTGTCCCTACCAACCTTTGCTCTTACTTTTCCATACATCTTATGCTTTTCGGGCCCATCCTGTGCAGGGACAATAAATGTCTATTCAGGTAAATGTTAGTCAGCTCACCTACCCCACTGGACACCGCTTTAGTTTATTATCCTTCCCTCTGTCACCTCGCATACTGCTGAACTGGAAAGCACAAGCTAAACAGTGCCTGAAGGATGAACACACGTGATGCCATCGTATTCCTCCTCCCGTGAGTGCTGGGTCTGCTCTCTAAAGCTCCTGGTCTTGCTGATGAGGTGCTTTTCCTTGGCTAGTCACACAGAAACCCACCAATGTTGCATTGTGGTCTCTTCTGGCTGACTTATCCCTCACACCACAACGGGACCCAATGGCTCCTACTAAGCCCATAAAACCCCAGGTACATGCATGTTAGAGCTCCAAGGGAGAATTACAGCTTGTGGAGGCGAGACAAAATACTTAATAGGTCTGAAAATGCTTGTGAAAAAGCAAAGTGCAAAAAAAGATGAATCTTTCTGTGACCAGAGGCTGGTGCAGCCCTGGAAAACAGCCATCTATCTGTTTGCCCCTCTCCAAATTAGACTCAAAAAGTGAGTTTCAAGAGAATGACTCAGCGGGAGCTTTTAGTGACTGAAACACTAAATCTGTGACTTTCATACAAGAGGTAGGAACAGTCCTGTGCAATCTCTGTGCTGGGCTGATTACTGGATATTTGTTCCCTGAAACAGCCGTGGTAAGGAGCGCTACAAAGCTCACATCTTGGAGGAAAATGGGTGATTCACTCTGCCCTCCTCTGCCCACTGAATGGACGCCACTCGTGGCACTAAAAAGGCAATGTGCAACCTTGTGGGCTGAGGAAACAGTGACTTTATTTGCAAACTGTGGCCTCATAAAGTCCTCTTTCACAGATGGGCAGAGCTCGAGCACAGAGATTTACTTAGACTGGCACCGGGTAAAAAGTTTTTATCGAGACGTCTTTTCTCTGGAAAATTACCACTTCAACTGCATCACAACAGGTTCCTGTTTTCAGAGGGAAAAGAATTAATAAGTTTTACCAAATACTGGGAAAAAAAGTACTTCGAAAACAGAACACTTTAGACAAATCTTCAAATTTTCAGCAAAACACTTCTGCATTTTTCAAGCAGAATCACTAGTTTATACAGAAGAAAAAACTTACACTGTATCCAGCAGTACTCGATGACAATTTTTGTCCAGTGATACCCCCTAAGCAGAGTCAGATGGATGGCTTTGTTGGTGGCTCAGCATTTAACTTGATAGACCCCTATATACAGACCCAAGCAAACAAAATATCCTTGTGCAAACAAGCATCTGGTCAAGCATGTGCTGACCACTTCTAGAAGGTACAGCAAAACCTGATTCATTTGGTGACAGAAGTGCATCTGCTCTGTAAAAATTTATCAGTACTATAAGGTGACCATTAATGTAATGCTTACTTCACAAATGTAATGATTTCATGTCATTAAAGGCTACCAAGAAGGAAACAAGTAGTCCTGACAAGCCACCCGTTAGTGATTACAATTATGCAGAGACATAAAATGTTCCCTATTGGCACTGGAGGTCTGACAGCCTGCCTCTAGCCAGCTAACAAATGCTTTGGGAAGGACTCCACACAAACCAGGTGAGAACAAGAACAAAAACTAAGGAAGTTCAGAAAGGGACTATACGAAAGAGGAAAGGAATTGCTGAGGGGAGACGACTGGGTTGTCCTGAAAAGTCTGCCTCAGGTGTCATCTGCTGGGCAGGTAGGTGGGAATGGGCACCACTGATTTAAAATATTTTATCCACAGGGACTCTCTCTACTGTTAATAAAGAAAACATTGTTTGCCACTGGCCATATCCTCCTACAACGAAGTCAAACGGGTTTGTCCAAGCCCTGGTGCAAGTGCCGCTTGAGATCTGGAAGCTTCAAAGAGCTAAATTTCATGACAGTCTTCCACTTTATATATGTGTAGAATTAGTTTGAAGGTCTTGGAGGAAGGGAGACACCAGCTGCCACCTGGGGCACATCAGAGGACCAGAGCCCTACTTTGGCCATTATGTGTGATTTTCTTTGCACATTAGGAAGGCTGATAGAGGAGGTTCCTTTCCTAGATACTCGTGAGCTGCATTTTTTACGACAGTAGTCTGGAATCAGGTTATGGTATTGATAATTTACCCTTTGAAGCGAAGCAGCAGACAATGAAAATACATGTTATGCTGCTAGTTGCTCTCCCACAAATGCTTTCCTCTACAGACACATGGAAGCATGTAAAAATAAAGCAACAAAATTGCTCCTAAATTTGAATTTTTTAATGGTCTAGCTAGGAGACTTATCCAAGGGCACTGTGTTTATCAGATCTGGATTCCTGACAGGAAAATGCTGTAGCTGCCTGGTTTCTATTAAAAAAAAAAAAAAATAAAAAAAAAAAGAAAAGAAACAAGTAACATGCCTGTGCAGTAAAAATTATAAAGACTGTCCTTCAGAGCAGACAGCGAGAGACCTGGCAGTTCTCTCTGGCTGTGTAGCTCAGTGTGACTAACACGACCAAATGTCAACACATGCTCCCTAAACCCTCACCCAGACTAATCTAGCGGGAACTGTCCTCGGAGACGAAGAGGAGTTTCTTAAATCAAAGATCCAGGCAGCAACGTGATGGATGCGCTGCTCCAAGCGGTGTGCAGCACGGCCACGCTGGGCAAGCTGATGAACAGCCACCCAGCGCTGATTAGATCCGCCTGCCCCGCTGCCTCCGTGGGGACAGTGTCACATTCCTGCTTCCCAGTGCAGGAACACGCTGCGGAGACTAAGCCTGTGCCGGCACCGGCTTCCTCCTGCCCGAAGTGAAGGGCTGTAAAAATCACTTTGCCTCCTCATGTGCAGTCAGGCTCTGCGTCCCCCTGCTAAACACCTACGTCCCTGCCTCCTGGCTTTCCACGGCGGGACATCCAAAACTGACAGGCTCCTCTGGAAGCAGCTCTCAGCTGCCACTCGCTACAACTGCCAGGCAGCGTTTGTCAGGGCGGCTGGTGGCAGGCCCCTGTACAACTGCAAGTGAATGGGGCTTCTGTGTGCCTTTCATGCCATGTGTACAACTGAAGTGCAGGACAATAAGAATGGAAACATTTTGCCTGTTGTTGACATCCAACTGCCTCCTGGAGGATACAGTCTCCACCAGACAGATGGCTAATTTCTTTACCCTACCCTCCTCCTCCTCCTCCAGCACTCCAGTGTTAGTATGATGTTCTGCCCCTGGAGTGAAGCCCTAATTGCTGTCAAATGTTCAGAGACAAAAGTGGTTGTCTACATATCATTCATGCAAGTGTTGTTACCAGGGTGTGAATTAAACAGCAGAAGCCATTTGTCAATTGACTCCAACCTGAGCCATTTCGCTCAAACGCTGGCTCACGTTTTAAAGGATCAAGGCTGACAATTTTTATTTCGGTGCAGGCAGGGACTGTGTGCACCAGAAGAAGCAGCATCATTCACTGAAGGACCCTCAGCCGCTCTGCCTTCATTAGGCTCACAAAGGACATGGGGTGCTCTTTCCCCTGATCATTCAGAAATCCTCCCACGGAAGAAAAATGTTCATTTTCCTTTGTCCTCCCCAGCTAAAGCCAAGTGGCTGTTCAGCATGAAATGGGCGCTGAGCACAAAGCCAAGACACAGAGTTCCTCATTTGTCTCGTTCACACATAAGACATATTTTGGGACCGACGAACTTCTTGTTTCCCGGAGACGCGGCTGCCATTGAACAGACAGGTAATACTAATGGCCAGACGGTGACAGTCAGCTATTGGTAGGCTGATTAGATGCACATTCATTGTCAAATTATGTTGTGTGACAGCACAGGCTGCTGAACACCATTTTAACATGCAGAGTAACTCCTCAGGAGGCTCTTCATTATGCATTCAGTGGGCTATTTTCAGACTAAACAGCATGTCAGTGGCTGTGTTTATCCCTTTCCACCTGGGCAGAGGAAACAGTTCAATGTCCCTCCGGGGAATTAATATATATTACAACCCACACGTCGATTCTCCTCAACAGACAGAAATGGCCAGACATATTACTTGTTCCCAGAAAATATCGAAGTCTTGACAAAGAGGGATGTGTTCAAGCAGAGTCCTCAGTTAAAAGGAAGCCAAATTCCCCAGGCTCAGCATGAAGCCCTGCCTGCTCTCCCTCCGTGAGGAGGTGTGCACGCAGGAACAGCACATGGACACGCACAGCCTCTTGCCAACAGCTTCTGACAGCACGGCGAGAGGGGCAGGCTTTCCCTGGGTCTGGAATGGTGCTGCGAGTCCTGCAAGCCAAACCACAGCAGTGTTTGCCCCAGGATGCTGCTGACTGCTGCTGGGCTGAGCAGGCACCATCTGCAGGGCAGCTCAGGGTGGCCTTCCCACTCTTTCAGTCTCCTTCCCAGTGATTTACTTCCACTTGCTGCAAATACTTCATCTCATGCCCTTTAACAAATTCCGCTAGTGGCTTCCTGGGAATGCATTCATGCCCATGCCTGTAGCTCTACAAGAGTGACTGAAGAATATAAAAATCAGTATTCTTGCCCTTCTTTTTCTTCCCTTAACCCACACAGCTTTGAAAAAAACTGGCACCTGCAAGGAGGTACTGTCCCCAAGCCTCTGGTAACAGCTGGGAGTTTTCCTAGTCCTAAGAAGGCCAACAAAGAGCAATAAAAATGTTACAGGGATGCCCGTGGTTTTCTTGCTAACGGAGCAAAGGGGTGGAACAGGACAAACATGACCTGGCTAGATATGGTGACAGCCAGGAACATCGCTGCCAGGGATGGCAGCGAGAAGGGGCAGGGGGGAGGGAGGTGGGCAGTGAAGCCTCATGGTAGGGGAGTGGTGCTGGGGGCAGGTCTTCTTCTTCTTCTTTGAGAGCTCATGGTCCGGCACAGATGGGGAGCTGCAGAGAGGAAACTGAGCCCCGAAGGCAAGACACCAGGCCTCAACCCACCTCAGTCCCACCATGTCAGGCTCCAAGCAGGGATTCAAGCCAAGACGCTGACTCTGCCATTTATTTATTCCCAGACTTTTATGTGGCTGCTCTGCAGTACTTATCAAGTTTGGCATGGTCCAGGCTCAGAGCAGTGTGTGATCCAAATGGAGCCACTGCTAATTAAACACCTCTAATTAAACATAGAGACATGGCTGGTGGTTCTTAAAGTCCCTGAGACACAGACCACTAAAAGCTCAGAGAGTCTCCTGGAGAAAGCTCCACAGCCCTCTCACATTCCTCTCGAGACCCTGGCTCACACCGCCCACCCAGGATGGGATGCCGGGCCTGTGGGCTCAGGCTGGTCACTGTTAGGTCCTTAATGTCCCCCCTGCACCATTTCTAGCAGCACACACATGGCAGGGCAGCGAGGGAGGAAGCTACATGTGTTTGGTGAGCAGCTCTGACATGGGACATCACAAGGTCAGCGGTGCCCCCTCTTCACCATTAAAACCTAAATCGAATTTGAAATGAAAGACTCTTTATTAGAATTGACATTTCTATGGTGCCTGCCCAGCTGATTAGAAGTAACAGCTGTGAAGCCAGCAGTGAAGAGGCCTGATATCCCAGAAGCTACAAAAGCACTTTCTATCCTGCTTCATTACTGATTTAACAGCCACAAGAAAAGATTTAGAGCCAAGTTTCTGCAGACTGTGAGGGCTACGCAGCTCTGCATAAGCACCTGCAGTGGCCCTCTGGGGCTGGGGCACACACCAGGGATGCTCATGTGGGCACCCATGGGATCTGGGAAGGTCTGCTGGCACTTGCAGAAGGTGGAGGTGAGCCCCAGATGCTCCAGGCTGGGCGGTGGAGGGTGGAGATGCTGCCGGCTGCTCTTTGGAGGCAGGGCTGTTGCTCCTCAAAGTGATGGCAAAGCACATTTGGGAAGGCTTTCTGTGGCAGACGAATATTGAATTCATTATGCTGCAGGGAAAAACTGAGAGGTTAAAATAAAATGGCAGCAGGTGCATCTAATAAGATTACAATGTTCCTCTGGGATATACTGGGAGAGCAGGTTCACTGTGTACTTTAAACCAGGCTATACTGTTGAAATCAACAGGATTTTAGTTGCAAAAGGCAAGCTAATTGGGAATTCAATTCGTGATCATTCAGGTATAAGGCATAACACAGCCAGAGATGTGCTCAAATGAAATCTGTTTGATCCGAGTTAGGAAGAACAAAGCGGATGTACCTCCTGAGTACAAATGCATGAGACCTGAGTATGGAGATACAGGTGGAAGTACACCTTGCAGAGATTTCTGTACAGCCATTAAAAAGACATTCCAGTGAAAACAGAATGAAATATGTAACGCTAAAATACCATTTAGATTCTGAAGCTTTCTGCTTTAATTCCTCACACAGCCTCAGAGGAGGGGCTAGATGTGCTAGCATATTATCCTGAACCAACCCAGCAGTTCTCAGATCTGTAGGTTACAGATAACCTTATACAACGCACTGAAATAAACATTCCACTTTATTTTACTATATCTGTAAAAAAAAAATTAGAACAAACTGCAATCCTGCCGTGTTGCATCTAAACAGAACCTGTACAGCCACCTTTCAGATGTGCTTATAAGACAGAACTGACAGTCTGAACAGAGGAGATGCTCCGAAGATCCTACACAACCCTTCAAATAAATCTCTGAATTTCTATTTGAACCAATAAATCTGGCTCTCCAAGTGTCAGCTGGTAACACACACATCTGTCAGGATCCAAGTGCTGCAGTCACAGGGTAAGCTGTATTCACAGCTGGAAACTTAGCTTAGCAATTGCTCGCATTTAAGTAAAAGATAACCCTGGATTATGCATTTTACACTGCAGAGGTTAAAAACAGGACTGTGGTTTGGGTTAATGCCAGTATAGTGTTTCTGTGTGACCTCCAGCATATTTGAGGTCTGTAGTTATATCCCCTCTCCGTTCAACCTCCTGTGATGTCCAGGAAAACACTAAGGGAAGGCTCTCACTGCAACTGGGACTCACCCGCACAGCTTGCAGACACAAAAGGTGACAGCTTTTACTGTAAAAAATCCTATCCTATTTTCTGTGGGCAGTTTCCAGCTTTGGCCTGGGAGCACAGGCTTGCTCAGCTTTGTATCACTGCACTGACTTGCATGTCAACAGCTGCAGTTAGTACTGACACATGGTACCTATGGGGTCCCACCAGCCCTTGGGAATCTTTCAGGGCTCAGGTTCAGAAAGCATCTCTGAATGTTTCACCTGAAAAGATGGCAGAGAGGTAAACATTTTAGCTGGCTGAGTAGAAATAAATATGTTCCTCAAAACAGCTGCAGCTGGACCATGTGCCAGCCGGAGCACTAGGAAACTCTACAGGAAGATACAAAGAAGAGTATTTTAAAATCAAGCAAGTAATGAAAAACTTTTCAGAAGCGCTTCAAGGGGCCACATTCAATCAGTTAATGGAGATAAACACTCATTTGACTGTAAAAGAGATGTAGATCCTTCTGTACTATCAGCCAAGGCTTCCCAAAGCTGTGTTCACAAAGAACTACTCACTTGGCTCTCTAGGAGGTACCTGAACACTCTGACTTCAGCAGCCCGGGTCTCATGGGGGAATCTGGTCCAGTTTTCTGGACAGCCATCCTCTGAGACAGCATCCACGCACTCAGCTGACGTAACAATTGAAACACTTGCCAGCTGGCCCTAGGGCAGCTGGAGAGAGAGCTTGGCCCTTTCTCCAGGACATCCTCCTTTCCTCTCCAACTGGGGACTCCCACCGTCCCTCACCCTCCATCTCTCTCCCCAGTGAAATTGGAGCCACTCCCACATGATCAGTCAGGGCTGGGGAGGGATGCCAGTGACCAAATGGCACGGTGTGGCACTCAGTGAGGCTCTCCAACGGGCTGTGTCAGCTCACCTTCCCCTTTCTGCGTGGGGGCTGCTTGCCCGTGCCAGCCTGCAAGATCAATGAACCACTCTGCGATGTGGGAGTGCGGCTCTCGACATGACAGTCCTCACTGAGCGACACAAGGGCTTCATCACTTCCATCACAAGTGCTTCAGTGCAGGAAATCATCCCTCCCTTACCACTCCACATGGGAACTGCCATTTTTTTCCACCAAGTCAGCAGGTTCCTTAGAACTGAGACCCGCTGTGAAATAGGGTGCGGATGCAGATATTTTTAATACCATTTTATGACTCTTAACAGCTTAGCCTCAAAAGCAAGGTGCTTTTTACTTTTGGTTCATTTTTAAACAGCAGGTAATGTAGTTTAGTATGTTTTTCAAAAGTGGTAAGAACAGAAAGGGAAAAATATAGGCAATTGGGAGGATAAATGGAACAGGAAACGGAACGCAGGAATCTGCAAGACAGTACGTACTTTTCACACAGAGCTGATTGGCGTGAACCGGAGGGTTTAAGAAAGCAAGAAGTATGGTACCAGAGAGAGAGCAGGATGCCACTGCTGACACAGAGGTCTTTGTCCCTACCTTCTTTCTCACCCTTGGCCCTTTAGCTATTTGAGTCCCAATTTTCCTAAAAGGGAAATCAAGTGCTTTTTTTCCAATAAATAGGAGGACAATTCCCTGCTGTCACTAACTGGTGCTGACCACAGAGGGGGCCTGGGCCAGCAGGGCTCCCCCAGCTCGGTGCAGCGTGCGTGGGAAGCAGGCTGAAATCCTTGAGTTCCCCTGCAGCGTGCAAACTCCCTCCTCTTCCATCTGTCAGTCAGCTCTCAGCCACTGAGGAATGAAGCTGGGGCCGTGTCCATCCCATTGCACTTCCACAGCGGGCTACCTGTGTGGTAGGGAGAGCTTCGCTGCTGGAAAAGCCTCTCTTGCACGGCTGCAGTCCATTAAGGCAACTGCAGTCTGTGCCAGTTCCCCTTAATGTGCTGGGCTGTGAGCTATGGCAGTTCCGGAGCTGATTCAAAAATGATTAAGTGGCTCTCGCTCCAAGGGCAGCTACTTTGGGATCAGGGACAGATGACAGCCAGGCACAGCAACCACCTCCACCACTGCACGTCAGTTCACACACATCTATATGCCAGGGCCCTGAGAAGGAGGGAGGGTCACTGAGAGACTCCACAGGTCGCAACAGTCTGTTTTTATGCAGATCCTGTCAGGTACATACATGTGTGTGGCACATACATGTGTAAGGTCATGTGCCACCTCTAATAAGTTGTTCTCTCATACACCTTAACCCGTTCCCACCCACAGACAAGACTCACCTCTTTTTTCTCACTGTTGCAAATGATCATGTCCTCTTAAAGAGAGAGAAGAGTGCCTGTAGACCATGGGAGTGGCAACACAAAAAGGGAAGGATGCTGCTGGCTCTGCGTGCCAGGCACTTTTGGAACCTGGGAGCCAGCAACAGGAGGGGGCATGGTGGGCACACATTTGTCCCCTCTTCTCAACCCAGAGCCTGTACAGGAAAGGGTACAAACAACTTGTCCAGGAGACTGACTCCAGCTGCCAGTCAGCCACGCTGGCTGCACTCCTTTGTTCCTCAGCCTTTCTCTTAGGGCCCTGCTCAGAGAGAGGCTGAAACATGCTCAGCAGCTGGGCTCCATGCCCACAAAGAAGGAAGGGAAGGACATGTCTGATATACTGGCAGAGCAGCTTGTTTGCAGCTAGAAAAAGAGGTCATATCTGCTCTGGTGCTCCACTGGAAATGGAAGTGGGCTTCCCCTGTGGATACCAGTGAAATAAGTGGGTGCCACAGAACCAAAGGGCACAGGCTGTATTTCAAAACTAATAGCTATTGCTGCTGAACAGCAAGGTAGCAGGCACAGGGAAATACAGAGAGCCAGCAGCACACCTAGGAGATGCTGAGAGCCAGCATGTTGCTGGTCCCACACCAGCGGCTCTCATGCCACCATGCAGCTCTGCTGCCCAACTCACGTATCCCCCACATAGCCCAGGCTGCAGAGGCTGCTCCAGCCATGTTCCGAGGGATGGTGGGCTCAGAGGAGAGGAGCTTGGTCCAGCATGGCCCAGTGGCAGAGCAGGAACACAAGCGAGCCCTCCAGGCTCCCACTCTGCCCCTTGTGCCCCTCACCTTTAGTTCCCTTGTTCATACATACCGATTGTATTTTTTATATAATTTACATATTTATTCTTAGTTGCAGCTATGCCCCCAAAACTATTCAGGCCACTGGGCTTTGACAAACAGTTAAGAAAAGCTCATTTTGAAGCAGCAGTTACAGATTTACCCTAAATCCAATAACAACTATACCCCACTGCTTCTCCCCTGAAAGCGAAGGGGTGAATTAAGCGATGCCCTCTTCATGGAGCTTGCGGCTGGGGGCTGCTCCTGCAGTGCTGCTTCAGATCCCTGTTATTTTATTATCACCATCTTTTATGACTGCTCAGGGAAAGCGCAATTGCAGCTTTGCGGCTTCCCGGAGCAGTTGTCCTCCTGCACCGCTGCAGCCAGCAAGCTGACACCAGGAGCCCAGCACTCTGCTTTTTATGGCCATTCCAATTCTAAGTGGAGCAACAAGGAGCATGCAGAGTCATGCTCCAACCCAAGGAGATATTAGCTAATTGAAATTGTGCCGCCACTGCACTAAATGCTAGTCACTTAAATCAATCTCTTCCTTCGTCATCTCACCTTCATCTTGTTCTCTCCACCTTCCCTCCCCCTCTCCTTCTCAGCCCCTGCTTTCCCAAATTCCGCTCTCCCCAGATTCCCCCCTCCCCTCGCCCCGCACCGTCTGACTTCTAATCCCTCTAAGGCAATTAAAAGCAGGACCAACAACAAAGGGAAGGTGACAGGAAACCCCATTATTCATCCTCTGCAGCACACTCTCCCCTTGGGATTGCAGCACCCATCCCTGCTGCAGGTAGCTGCCCCCAGGCCCGGGGCAGGTGGTCCCCTCCAGCAGGGGTACCTGGGGTGCTGTGGAGTGGCTGTGGGTGTCTTCCCCACTTCCCTGCACCCAAGAAGAACTCATCCCTCTCAGAGCAATTACCGCAGATGATTTATGTGGCCAGTCAAGAGGGCCTGCCAGGGTTCTTATTTCATCTCTGAAAAAAGGAACTCTGCTGGAATTTTATCAGGGAGCTTGGATTAAATTGACAGCTGCTTTTTGTTTTGTTTTTAAAGACCTTCCCTTCAGAGCGCAGCATTCTGCCTGGATCTGGGGGTGGAAAGGGGGGGGATGAAATCCAACACCATGCAAGGGTAGAAGCCCCTCCTGTAAGAGAAAAATCCAATTTCTTCCCTCCATATACATTTTAAAGTGAGGCTGTTTTTAAGGAGCTGACATGTGCGAGTGATCCCCACTCCCACTGACTCCAAACCAGCATTTTATTTCACTTCACTGAAGCCACCAAGGCAACAGCTTTTCCTCCCTGGTACAAGCGTCTGTTGGGCTGACAGAGGGAAACGACAGAACCTCCATCTCAACAAGAAGCACAGTCACCGAATTCATCTCAAAACCTTACCAGCCCCACCACAAACAAAGCCTCCCACGTGCCGTCCCGTGTCCACAGAGGCACACGGATGCGCGGAGAGGGAGATGCGTGCGGGCAGCCAGGCAGACCCGTGGAGAGATCCACGCATTAACATTCAGGAGTGCACGGATGGGAAAGGGGGGCTGGATGCTGGCACGTCGGCTGGCTCGGAGAGACCCCACACAGGCAGACATGCTGGGACACACCGAAGCAGATTCCGTACGGAGCACGCGGGCGAACACACGCCGAAGGGCGGCGGCGCGCACGCGAGAGACACGCCAGCAGGCATGCAGCTACAGACAACTCGCACGGCCCAAAAATGTGTCCACGAAGGCACATGCAAAAGCAGAAGGCAGAGACAGACACACAGACAGAGCTGATGGCAACTCCAGGCACTGCCAACAGCGAGGGGTATTAACAAGCATTTAACAAAGTCAGCTGCCTCTTGCCTTCCTTCGCTTCAGTGGCTGGTTCTTACACACCCTTTGAACAGATTTGAAAGCATTTGTTCTCTAGATAACACAGTTTGGGCTTTGTATATATATTTCTGGGGTAAAGTCTAACACAAGGACAAAAAACTATTGAAGATGCCAGCAGAGATTTCAGCATCAACGCTGAGAGGTCTAGATCTGCATGTACTGCCTTAAAAACAGTTCTGGGTTTGTACAAAGCAGCAGCCTTGTTCTCTGCACCACAGGGTGGGAGTGGGGAGGAGAACAGTATGTTAATTTTGCATTAAAAAAAGGGAATAGGATTACAAAATAGAGATGAGCAGTCCAATAACAATGCTATAAAGGTGACAGAAAGAGGATGCAGGGTGGTATGGTTCACACAAAGGAGAGGCGTGTCTCATGGCAAAAGACTCTGTCAACCTGAAATCCAGGCATTTCCCAGACACAAGATGCAGTATTTTCAATAAATTCACCTATCCAAATGCCTGCCATCACTTCTCTTTTTTTTTTTTTTTTATTTACATTTTCATACTTGTAGATGATTCTCTGCCTCCCTCAGTTCACAGTAGAGCTAAACATGCATTTGGGGGGATGAAAAACTATGTGGAAAAAACTCAGATACCAACAACACGCGTGCGCTCCTTCATGCACCAAGATATTAGACAGGATTAAAATCAAAAACACTGTTTTTCCTCATACTTTCTCCTCTTGACATTTTAGGTTTTGCCATCAACAATAGTAACCCTAACTGATTACAGAAGAAGAAACATTTTAAAGCCAGCTGGCATCCTATCGAATGCAAAACCTTTAAGCTACATGTGTTTCTTGCTACTCTGCCCACGCAAAACTGCATTCAAAAGATGCCACTTCATTTACTACAAAATGGCCACATTTCCTTACTTAGTTCTTCCTGCCTCCCATCCCCAATTTTCCCCTAAGTGGGCATATTTACAGAGACTTAATAGCTTCCAGCTCCCGTACCCCAGCTTCTTTCTCCCAGCTATAGCCTTTCTGCCTGTCCCCAGGCAACCCCAGCACAGGGGAAGTGGCATGGAAAAAGAATGGAGAAAGCAGGAGAGAACACAGCCTCTCTGCAAAGAGGCAACACGCCTTTGTCAAGTCCCTGACTCAGCTGCGCTGGCTTCTCGAGGCTTCCCAGTGGTACAGCAAGGGATGGTGCAGCCACAGCTGTACGGCGCACCGGGTGACACGCAGATGCATCTTCTTCGGCTGTTGCTGGGGAGAAATCAAGGCTGACACAGGCAGGACGTTCTTCGCGCTTGTAGAGGGAAGGGCAGAGTAAAATCGATGTAAGGAGCTGGTGGAAGTTCACTGCTGTGGATCTGCCCCTTATGGCACTCTCAGTAAATACACTTGCCACACCAGGCCCTCTGGTTGGCCGTGTGAGATGCTTGGAGCACTGCTAGCCTGGTCCAAGCCCCACATCTCAGAGCCTGTAATTAAGCACCTGAGGAAAAGTGGTGGATTTTTCCTAGGTCTTAGCAAAGTCTGTGACTGATAAAGATGTTGCTGCTCACGGGACTCGCATACCCTGACAAATCAGGCTGCTTGTATACAGACAGCTATCTAACACCGTAGGCCTGCGTTTGAAATCGTGAGTGTCAGTCATCTGCTGCAGAACAGTTGCCACTTGAGCCTGCAGCTGGCAGAACGCTCCCTTCTCCTCCTGAAGTCAGGGAGAAGGCTTAGGTTCAAAAACAAAGAAAGCTAGTAGCTTCACCACCAATCTCTTATACAGACTGCACTAAGACCAGTCACTCCTTCCTGCCTCTGGTCACATCACTTGGATAAACGAGAGCCGGGTACACTGTTAAACAAAGAGGGTTATGTTAATTTTATGCTAATTAGGTGCATCCATACAGCCCTGCTGTAGAATTGCTTCCCTCTGCCAGGGCCTCCTTCGCGCTGCAGAAAGGATGACAGGGGGAGGTGACAAGGCACAGTGAGGATGAGTGTAATGTGGGGAGTCCAGCATCACTCGGAGAAACAAAAAAATCCTGTTACTTTTGGTGGGTTTACTCCCTTTGTGGCTCAGTTCCCTCCAAGTGCAACCCATGGAAAGCCTGCCAAGATCTCAGCCCCAGAAATAGCATGTCAAGGAGCAGAAAAACCAGAGGGGAGGAGGAGATGCAGATAAAAATAGAGAGAAATGTTGATTGCATTGTTACTGCTTCAATTAAGCTCAGACACTTCAGCTTGATGAGTCAACAGCAATGACAAGAGGGCACAGAAAACAAGAGCAACCGCAATGCAAAACCAGTTTACCAGTCCCATTAATGTGGAAGGCACCGAGTTCCGAAACAGTCACTTTGATAGGGAAAGGAGGAACAGCTCTGACATTGTCCCCTCTGCTCCAGTCCCGTAACAGCAGCAGAAACAACAAAAAGGCGGCGAGTTAATAATGATGGAGCGTGAGAGCCGATGGCCTGGCTCCAGAGTGGCCCTGCCCAGCCCAGCATGCAGCACTGGGGCAGCAAAAGCGGGGCACTGGAGGCCAGCTCAGCTTGTTCAAATGGAGCCACTGCATTCTCCAGGGGCTTAAATCACGCTTGTGATCCTTTGTGTGTTTCAGCAGTGGCGGCAGAGACAGGGAAGTAACAGATGGGTATAATTACAGGGACCAAGGCACAGTCCCTGCTCCGCCACCCTGCGTGATGCACGTGGTCTCTACAGGAATAGGCTGCCTTGCATCCCTCCCATTAGCAGGGCTGACCCTACTCCCTCCCTCTCCCCGTCCATGCTCCTGTGAGCTGACAAAACAGGGATTTTGGTCAAGGCAGAGGTGTAAACACAACATATGTTAAGTGAGAGGGAGGACCAGTAGCACTACAGAATGAGAGGTTTCCATGGGAGGGCACCATGCCTGTCCCTCTCTCACTGTCAGAGACAAGCATGGGGCTGAGGCAGGAGACACTGGGGTGGAAGACAGACAAAAACTCTCAAACAAGCTTTGGTTGTGGTTTTCCATGTCACCCGCTACATAAATTGTCTCTAAGAAGAAAGAAAGAGGTGCAGTTGGTCATAACTTCAAACAGTCTGTCTCTTGGTGTCACCTCAGCAATCCCCGGGAAATGTTCACCTCTCTCTGTGAAGTGGTTTACAACACATATAACATCAGCATTTATTGCACTGTCTGCCAGCACTCCTCCTTTGACCATCACCATGAAAGAGATGCTGAGGAAGTCGTCTATGGAACTGCTTATGACCAGCAACAGTTCCATAAAGCTCTGCTCCACAGCCTGGACCGCCCAGGTTATCCCACCACGTCCCAGTCCAGGTGTTCATTCCACCCTTGTCCTGTCAGCATAACATAATAATGTAACTTAAAGGCTTTGTTAGCCCAGTATCCCATCTCTGACAGCAGCCAGCCACAAATGCTTAGGGAAAGTGTAAAGGAAGAAGGACGGATGAGCAGTGAGCCTGTTACCGGCATCTCTCCCAGCATCCAGCAATCAGGGGATTAAGAGCATCCTGTGCTGGTGACTGTGTTGATCTAGCACTCTCATTCTCAACTGCAAACCTCTCCTTTGTGTCTTTATACTATTCCTTTTAGACACAATCTCTGCAACAGCATGCGGCAGGGAATTCGGACATTAAGGAGATATTGTGCAGAAAAACAAGCAAACAAAAACCCTCCAAAACATTCTTTTGCTTTAGACTTGCTGCCCACTCCTGTGCTGCTGAAGTGCTCCAGAGACACTGCATTATCATGCTTTTTTCCCTTGACAGTGGGGAGTCTCACGTTTGGGGCAGTTCCCTGGGTACGCACCTGCCTCTTGAAGTTCCACCCGTGTCTCCATTGCTGAACAACTTTTCGAGTGATCCCTATCTCTTTGTCACTGACTAGCCAGCCATTAATTGTGGCAGGGATATACAATTTTAGGATGATGCTATACTTAGGTTAAAAAGGTCCCTTTTGAACCTAGAGGCCCATTAATCTGCATGGTTCTGGCTTCTTGCACCCGCTGGTGCTCGAGAAAGCAAAGTTCCAAGCAGCAGCTCCAGCTGCCTTTGGTTTCTTTGCCCAGGGGAGGAGGCATCCAGCTAACCTGGGGTTCACTGGGGGGGCATTTGGCAGGAGTCTGGAAACAGGCTCCCAGGCATAGCATGGGACAGCCTGTCCATGACTAGTCATTCCCCATCCCAAAACTCCCAGAGAACTCAGTTTAACACCAGAATTCTCTGAGTGCAGGAGAAAGGAAATGCTTGGGTGCTTCACAAGCACACTTAGGAATTGCACTTTACCTTCTCAGCTGGGGCAGGATCCAGCTGCTGAAAGGAAAATAGGCACAACTGGGAACACACAACAGCACCTGAGGTGAAAACCTGCACAACCCACAGCACAGGGGGAGATACAGTTATCTGCTTCCGAGACATGAGTCTGCCAGAGAGGAAAGGGGCTGGCATGGGATTAGAGTGAGCAACAATCAAAAGTCCTCAGATCTTGTGTTTGCACATGCATGGGGCCAGATCCAAGGTTCACAGTCTTTCTGGTAGCTATTCATCTAAACATTTGCATTGCCAATTTGGACAACATTTGTTAAAAATCTATGTTCAGCTCACAAGTGTCACAACCAGACTGTCCAAATAAATGACCCACTGAATTAATCACTTTTCTTAATGTTATCTCCTGATATTTAGGATTACTTCATGCCAGATACCTCACTGAAGAGAGGAGACTTAGGCTGGGGAGGAGTGCAGTGAGGGCTGCTCAGGGGAAGAGCCCAGCAGATATTCATTCTGTTTCCCTCCCCTGTGAGATCCTTTCCATCACACTACTGAGCACAACACAATTAGTGAAAAGGGCCCATTTTTCCTCCAGGAGCCAAGGTCCCAAAAAGGTACAGCTTCAACATCATTAGCAGTTCATCTTCTTAAACCTCCGGGCAGCCCCTAGGCAGATCCCCTCATGCAAACCCCACACCCCTCCCCCTTTTTGTGTCTGCTTATCAAACTAATGAAGCACATCTAGACTGAAAGGTCTTGAGGTAGAAGACAGCAGCTTAACCATGATTCAGTACATGTCTTTTCCCCTCCTCCTCTTTATCAAATAAAGCAAGCAGAATTTCCTACACTTAAATGGAAGGGAGGAGGAAGGAAGGAGGGTAAGGGGAGGGAGACATTTGTCTAGTAATTCCCAGCAGAAGGAGATGTCTGTTTACTTTCTTTGACTGAGCACTTGCATATTAAAAAGGCTCAGCTTCTTAGCGGACAGGATTTATCAGTGCCACATTTTCTACTTGATAGGGCAGAGCTGGCGATGCCTGCTCCAGGTAGCTGGAGAATAAAACAACTCGGAGTGACCTTCCCCTTGCCCTTCTCCATGCCCACTCTGTGCAGGGGAGCCAGCGGAGGATGCAGAGGGAGCTGAAAGCCGAGAGCCATGCGGTGGGGAAGGATGCTTTGCGTGCCATAGTACTAAAACAAGAACACCACTGCAAAAGCAATGAAAGCACAACAAGGCTCCATTAGCTTTTTTTCCATTCAGTGATATCCGGAAAGGCAATTTCCAGCTTTAGGTAAAAACACATAAACATCTTTTATCATGTCACTGACCTAAATATAGATGATTACTTCAAGGCAAGTGAAGACAAAAAAAAAAAAAAGGAGGGACAAAAAAAAAGCAGCCCTATTCTTATACCTTCAAAAGCTATGAAGCCCTACAAGCAGACTGCAGTAAAGAGGAGCAATAGATAACCAGTCAGATGTGAAGAGAGAGAGAGAGAGAAATGCATGTTCTTGAATGATTGTCCTGATGGACCATTATCCTTTGCCCAGCATTCATCTGCCCTGCTGACACAGGCCTAATCCATGCCTGCCTGGGTGCTCAGCTGGC
The DNA here is from genome assembly GCA_013396735.1 of Grallaria varia. NCBI lineage: Eukaryota > Metazoa > Chordata > Aves > Passeriformes > Formicariidae > Grallaria > Grallaria varia. Next base: position 561,534 of record VWZG01002624.1, on the reverse strand, counting down.
TCCTGGGCTGCCTCCTCCTGGCACCCTCACCTTTCTCCCCACAGCACAGCACAGCACCACAAGCAGGACCTTTGCTTTGGTATAAAGCCTACAGAGAACAGATTCAAACTGACAGAAGGTACGTTTAGATTAGATATTAGGAACAAAATCTTTTCTGTGAAGCTGGAGAGGCAGTGGAACAGGTTACTCAGAGAAGCTGTGGATATCCCATCCCTAGAAGTGTTCAAGGCCAGGCTCTGAGCAACCTGGTCTAGTGGAGGGTGTCCCTGCTCACTGCAGGGGGATTGGAATTAGATGATCTTTAAGTTTTCTTCCAACGCAAACCATTCTGTGATAGCTGTTGTCACGGTGTCAGCTCAGTCTTCCTTCTGCTGTATCAGGAGAAACTTTGCCCGAGAAAGGGCTTTGGGAGCAAGAAAGCTATGGTTTACACAGTAAAAATGTAATTCTTGTCAAATTAACTGTATATTCTTTTAAAAAGTTTGGTAGAGATAGTTCATTGTCATAAGCACTTGCTGCTGTACAGTATCTTCCCAAATGTTGTGCAATTGCTACTGCTGAGGGACTGACAAGCCACTGAATTGAAGCTGCCAGAGATTGCCTTCATTTAGACCTAAAGAGAAACTCCCTCTTTCTCCCTAACATGATACCATCCTGCATTTACAGCACTATGCTTAATTCTTCTGACACAAGACAAAGGAAAAGCTTCATCAATCTATTTTACCTGCTTTGCAATTTTACTGTATTGGAAAGACTTAACAAACCCTCAATTTTGTCTCTTGAAATGCAGGGGCCAGATGAAACCAGCCAAAAATACCATGCGTGTATCAACTTAATCACGGACCAGCCATGCAGACTGCAATGTTGATTGAGACCCAAAGAACCCACAGGCCCTGTTTTTTTTTAAAACAAGTTTGAAAGATCGTAACAAATGACAATTTTGTTCTCCCATTAACATGGGTTAAAAGTAATTTGCAACAACACAGGTGAGGTAAACATGGATTTGAGTGTCAAAAAGAATAAAAAGCCCCTCACAAAACCCAAAAGGAGAAGCTGTCTAATTGCTATGCAGAAATAAGCCGTGACCACGAGTAGCAGCACAACAAAACCAACACGTCACCAGTCAGCAAGTCACCTGCAGAGACTGGCTTGAACGTTGGCACAGGTGAAATTGAAGCAAATGCCTTATTCTGGTTTTGTCCAATAGACTTTGGAAGTAATCCCCACAGGGACTGGCATCCTTCCAACAGCCCTGGACCAAAAGCAGTCGCAGGTGTCTCCTGCTGGTCCCCCAAGTTTGCTGGGATCCCAGAGCCAGAGGGAAGGAGACCAAGCAGTGGCTTTCATTTTAGATGCCTACAGCTGTCCTGGTCCCTCACTTTCCTAAATATACAGGAATGGGAACATATTAAATAAGTCTGTGGAATTTTACAATGTCCCTACGGATTATGAAATATGCTGTATTGTAAGTGCTGGGAAGTCCTGGGAATCACTGGATCTCTTCCATGGAGAACCCATATTTAATAAAGAATCTCAACTACCACTTCTCTTTCTGATGCCACTTTAAACCACCATTTCAGTTGAGAGATGAAGGCTACAAACAGTGTCGAAACCCCATATTCCTTTTCTCAAAAAATACCTATTGCTTAAACCATCAGGGAAAACTAAAAGCCACACTCTCAACTCCATAGCATAATTTGTCTTATTATTTTTCCCATGGAAATGCACATTTTTGCACTACAGGCTACTTCTCATGCATCATAATACAGTCTTTGACCCAAAGGAATCCACACTACTGTGTTTGTAAAATTTGCTGCCAGTCTGATATGCCTCAGAAGACTTCTCCAACAGTGTCGATTCTGTGCACATACTCAGCTGATCTGAAAGACTACTGAAAAACTCTGGTGTCCCTCACAATGGGTGTTTGAAGGGCTGGTAGGCTCTGTGTTTCCCAACTCATGGCTGTAGAGGCCATTCACTTACAAGCTGGACTCGGTGATCCTTTTGGGTCCCTTCCAACTCAGAATATTCTATGACTTACAAGCCAGCATGGGAATTGCTCAGTTCACATGTCCACACAAGTGAAAATAGCTTTTATGAGCAAGTGGTAGGGTAGAGAAACCCTCTGCTTTTCAAGGCTGCCACCAACTGGGTTACTATTTCTCTCTCATGTGTCACCATGGCTCCTCTAAGATGTAAACATGATGCTGCAGACCAACCCCAAATGCTTGTGTCCTTTAAAATCTTCAGTCAACCAGTCCATGAGCTGAAGATGGCAGCAGGCCAATGCCTTGTCCACAGTCACAGAGGATTATTCTGGGTTATGATGCTGTTCTCTAGGTTTAACATATCCAGCATATTTACACTCCACAATCCACCATCATGCCTCTTGATCATTTTAGCTGGAGGTAAAAATTTGCTCCTCCCTACACAACAGACCTGCTTTTTACCATCATTAATTAATGTGTCCATCACTGTTAACACTCAGAAGATGTGCAATCTGAAGTTAAGCTTGCTGGGTCAAAAACAGGGGAACTAATGGGAATCTTGTCCTCAAAACTGCCCTTGGGAAACAAGGTGGCTCTTCGGGACATTTGTGGGAAAATAAACCATGTATGCACACAAGCATTACACATACACACGCAGAGGGACTGCCTACATGATTTGATTGCAAGCAGCCCGACACACAAACCCAGGAGCACCAAGAACACAATCATGTGTTTTCCTTAAATGTCCTCCCCGTTCATGTCACCATTATGTTTCTGTCACTAGTGGCTGGTGCCTGGCCATGGTGTTTAGCTCCCCCATGGCCTGGCTGAGCTGTAAGCAGAGCCAAATTCGGCACTGGAGACCCAGAGCCAGCCTGCTCCAGTTGGTCCCTTTGCCCCCAGCCGTGGTGGGGAACACCGGCAGGACACCCTCCACACAAGCAGCTAAAGCAGCACAGCTGGAGAGCTGCCAGCCTTAAGATGTACAGGGCTCCGGAGCTGCACGGACACAATGAACTAAAGGAATGGAAAACCTGCATAGATGTTGTCTGAAAATATGTCTTGAGAATATTAAGGGAGAAAACTCTATGAATTGTGGAGTCATAGAATGGTTGGGGTAGAAAGAGACCTTAAATATAATCTCGTTCCAACCCACTATGGGCAGGGATACCTTCCACCAGATTAAATTAAAGTTATCCATTTTCTGTACCTGACAGAGACAAGCTTGCTCTACAAAATGAGAATATGGAAGTCAGGTTCTGGTTTTGCCCCTTTTATGTTTGGATTGGTGGTTGGATTGCAGTTCCTCGCTGAGCCAGACAGGCACCTTTCGGAGAGTGCTGTTTGTTTTCAGCTTGTGAGCATTATCACATTGTAATCAGTCCAACAGCCCCTCTCTTATCTAAAATATAAATACTAATTTCAGGGCTCAGGAAGAACAGCTATTTTATTTTCAGTTAAAGAAAGAAGAAAAAAAGAAAAAGAAAGGAGAAGGCTGAGCATCATAACAGTAATTTATGATTTTAGTGGGGTATTATCATCGGGTAATAAGAGCAACTTGAAACTGCCAATTATCTCATAAGAGGGGTATCACCTTTTCTGTTTTGAATGACTCCATCGATAAATGCAGGTTCTGCTTGCTAACAATCCGTCACATAATCAGTGGCCTTACAGCAGGAGAGACAAGTGCACGGGAAAAGAGAGAAAAACAAACCGGCAAACACACAAACACTTGATGTGAGCTAAGCCCTTGGCTCGGCAACAGAGAACGGGGAGGGGGCGAGGGGGCCAGGAGGAATCGCCCGGAGCTGTCGGCAGGTCACACACACACAGAGTGTGCAACAGCAAACTCAGTTTACAAAGAGACATCTGTTCCATTACTTCGATGCATTGTGGCTAATTACATCCTGGCCCATCTGTGAAATGACAGCCACTTATTCTCCAGTGAACCGTAAAATCTGTACATGTTCGATGTGGGCAGTGGGGAGTAAGGGGAGTGCAGGGGAGTGGAGGGGAGGGGGGAGCATGGAGTGGGGACAATGGGAGAGCAGCATAGGTGAAGCACCAAGAAAACGTCTCTCCTGCCCCTTCGGTGTCAGCCAGGAAAGGGCACCGTGGAAGAAAGGCCCTAACAAAGCACTGCCATTTTGCTGCAGGGCTGCAGTCCCTGCTCTAACCCGAAGATCCTCACTCCCCATCTTTGCGTGTGTAGAGGGAGTGAGATGGTGCCACCAACAGAAATTACACCTGGTGTGGATCTCTACAGCATTTCAGACATTGCTGTATATATCACCCCTACCTGCTGGCCCCACAGCTTTGTTAGAGGCCATTCTCCTGCATATAAATTTAATTTTAGACTTGGAGGAATTAAAACCAAGGACTTATCTGCCACTACTTGCCATCGATTTTTAGAAAACTGAAAGGCACTGCAATAAAATGAATCTCACCTCAACTTTTCTACGTGTAACAAAATGCACCTTGCATGACTGCCAGCCCCCGAGTCACGTAACACAAAGTAAATCATATTTCCACACCTAGAGTATATAAGCCAAGGTATGGCACTCTGCACTGTACCAACTAACAAGGGTTAAATCCTGGTCCTAGTAAGTCTGTTGGGAAACCTGCAAACTTTTCAGTAAATCTGGGTTAAACATCAGATGAGCCAAAGGCTGCAAATATTTGACAGTAACTTTTGTTAGGGTAACAGTGGCTTTACAGAGCTCTCATGGCAGCAACCCCACCAGCAGCTTTCAGCTGACTTTTGATCCCATGTCCAGCCACGATCCCGCTGCACAGACTTCTCCAAAATTCCATGTTTTGGTGGCTCTGATAAACTGGGCACTGGGGTAGTGAAAGTGGCCAGTGAAACAGTTAAAGATGCAGTTAAAAAATGGCTGTGGGATTAAGAGTGGGACACAGACTGAAAAGAGAACCTGGTTGCTCAATGCCAACCAAGAAGCTCAGTAATGGGGGAAAGCTGCTTTTGTTCCATGATTTCTGGTGGAAATCACTTTCCCATTAATGCAATCACACCTTGTGGATTTGGGCAGAATTTGCTCAGAGTGATGGGCTGCTCATTCCTTAAATATCAGCAAAACTAAGTGTACAAGGAAGGAGGATTGCTATTATCATCTACAAGACAAAGCTGTGGAAATCTGATGAGGTCTAAAACCAGTATCGCAACAGCCAAACTGAAGAAAGCTAGGATATTTTTAGATGGATTTCTTCTTGCATTTGGCTGTGGGCTAAAGAAAGATATTAATCCATCTGAATCTCTGACTGAACCATATCCTGCAGGTGTTACGGCCATCCAAGATGGTCAGATCTAGAGGGGAAGAAAAATACAATTAATCTAAGTTCACTTACATGATACGTGAACAGATGCAAAAAAAAAAGGGAAGCACTGTAAGGAGGCTGGTTTGTGTTCACAGCCTAAAGGAAAACCACCTCAGGCTGAAGCATCACGAAAAGTAGTGTTAGCTCGATGTTTTGCCCCAGCTTTAAAACTGGCCTCAGTAGCTGTTGACAAACCAATATAACTGGGATAAAAAAGGATCAGGACCTAGTGCTGGGAGCAAAAGTAACTAGAAAATTTAATGGATTTTTCATTAAAATATTCACACTTCCTTCAACTTTTCCTTCAACTGCTTTAATCCTCCTTTTCTGACAAAGGCTTCAACACTTCCTGAGGCCAGAATGCACATTCACAGCCACCTTGCTTGTGACACACAGGTCACAGACTGTGGCAGCAACCTGTACTCAAAGCTTGTAACATCTGGTTGTGGTCAAACAGGGATCCTACAGCTCAGCTCTGCATGGGCAGCTCCAGCTGGCAGCCTTCTCCTGGGGCATGAAGATGCTGGAAGAGTAGTGTCTCCAGGACAATGTACCTCTCCTGCATGAAGGCACCAGCACCTCAGAGGTCTGTGTGTGTTTTCTTTTGTAATGGACAGGGTGACCGGTCAGAAGGGTTCCTCTACGGGTAAAAGCTCTGCCTCTTTGAGGTCTGCCAGTGGTTAGCATATACCATAGTTTGTGAACCTCAGAGGTAAAGCACAGCTTTTCTGGAACACCTGCTTTGACTGACAGCTTTAAAGCAGGCGGCTCAGTCTCACTGTACTTGACAAAACCTGAAAAGCTATTGAAAGGCATCTGGCCAACTGAGTGGTGTCAGTCTAATTTAGAATGGATGATACATCCATTTTACCAATTTCACTGCACAACAGGCAATCAGAGAAGGCAAACCAAGGGGAAGGAGAGGGCTGAGTGAGCTGAATTCAATCTTGCAGTGGGTTCCACTGCTGGAACAGCTGGCTCTTAGTCTATGGATAAATACAGGATTTCATTTTCCATGAACATCAGGCTGCCTTTCCTCACCAGCACTAAACTCAGCCTCACAAAAGAAAAGATTAACAGAAAAAGAAGCTCACAGCGTGTAACTCTACAAAGAGCTTACAGGAAGGATTTGAAGTAAATTAATACCACGAGCAACCATATAGTTCACTGATGCTTACAACCTTTTGGTGTAAACTGTGCTTTAGTTGGCTAACATATTAGGTGTAAGATCCAGCAACCTCAATTATGCTCTTCATCCCCTGCCTGCACAGAGGGACCTCCTCCCCACACTTCCTTAATGATGAACTTGGTTTCAGCCATGGTTTTGTTGTATGTATTGACCCATCACTTCTGATCATTCATCTGGGAGTGATGGTCTGCACAGAGTCTTAGCCTGCTCTTGTGTCTGAAGCCTAAATCTTTTGCAGTAGGTTATCACAAGTTCAACTTAATGAGCATCAAGAAAGTGTATCAGGTGCAGGCTGAGGATTGATCCTGAGTTCGTTCGGATCTGAAAAGATTAAAAGAGATATTCCCCCTCTATTTTCTTTTTCACTTACCTTTCACATTGAATATGGACACCCAAGGTGAGTTTCTCTCCTCCAGCAAAAGCTATGACAACTGGAGTAGAGCAAATTCGTGACATCACAAGAGTCACAAGTGAAAAATGAAGCAATGGGGTAAGGCAAGGTTTTTAATCATTCCGTTTAAAATGCTGCTTCCCCCTGAGTCTGTGTGGTATGAATTCTTCCTCATATCTGTTTCAATAAGGAATGAAAAATTTGTAACAAAGGACATCTGTTCTGTAAATGCAAAGCTTCCAGCTCTTCAATAAGGATGAAAAAAATAATGTTGAGACTTTCAGGAGTTTCTCTGTCAGAAAGCAGAGATATCCTTGAGGCCTATACAGCAAAGTGAAAGCTCTCTGCTCTTTTTCAGAATTTGTCTCTTCTCCTCCAACTGCTGCCTGATGTGAAAGTCTTTTTAAGACATTTTCCCCGCCTGCAAAATGAAGGTGACCAGCACAGCATTTCAAAGACATGGCTCTATGCTTCCTCTTAGGTAAATTCTTCTAAGGCAAGGGAGGTATGACTTTGCAAAAGCTGAAAGCATTCCCAGCCAGCAGCTGGAAAGAACAAAGTGCTAAATTCCTCCCCTGAGAACATTCCCTGTTCACAGAGAGATGGCACTGTTACTAGCCTTCCTGGGTGTACCACCACCCCCCAGGTTTCCTGAGCTGTTGATGCTTATCCCTAAAGTAGGGCAGATGTACGCACTGATTTTTCTTAGGGAAGAAGACAGCAAGCCAACTGCTACTTATTCCCCCCATTACGTGGTTATGATCCTGCTACCACGGTGATTAGACAGCAATGCATAGAGAAACCAGCAGAAAAGAACTAAACAATCATTTTGCCTTAATGGAAAAGGCTGGAGGGGGATATTTGTCTCTAAATTTTAAAGGTTGACTCAAGCAGCATTTGAACTGGCTGTAAAATATTAGTCCCTCACCTCTCATCTTACCCTGGTAGCTTGGGTCTTTGAAAGTTCAGTAGAAAAGGGATAGAGGAGGAAAGAAAACTTTGGGAATACCGATTAATTAATAAGCAACAGGGGACGAGTTTTAGGCAAATGAATGCCATGCTCACTAAGGAAAACAAAACCTGGAAAGGCATTAAGAATATGTGTGCACGTACACAAACTATACAACAGGGCTGCTACCTGCATAACTACTCGGATCTCTGCAATCAGTGCTGGGTCTCCTGTGCACAAATGCTACCTGTAAGTAAATCTGAGTAGGAACAGCTTTTGAAAACAAAGCGAGGCAAATCACAACTACTATTACAGCTGCACACTAAAGTGACAAGCTCCAGATGCTGCAGAAAAGCCATCCCAGGAAACAAATGAAACGCAGACACAAGCCTGAGGAGAAAACCTACTTCTCATATGAGCTTGCATGTCCCAAGGTGGGGGGAGAGGGGAAGAGGGAAGGAGAGGGGCTATATTTTGGCAGAAGATAGGCTCAGCTTTCCTTTTTAAGAGCCCATAAAGCCAAACTTCAAATATAACACGTGGCATGCAGAGCTGACTTGTGCTTGCAACCACGTGGCATGAAGCGATGTCATGTACTCAGATTTATTTGTCCACAGCAGGGCAGGGCAGGGGTGCTAAGTGGTCTAATGAGAAGAGCTTGCCCACTGGGAGAGTCAATCCTTAGAAAGCATAATTTCAAAGGAATTCGGAGTGTTCAGTGTTATTCAAACAAACCCAGTGTGACTGTGGTAGCTTGGGGGAAAGGGCTGCATTTAATTGTGGTGTGAACGCTGGGAAGTGGCAGCACAGCTGGGCTGCCCGGGATGTCTGAAGAAGGACTGGGAGGAAGAGATGGGAGTTCTGCTCCTGACCTTGGAGCTTCGGCTTCCAGAGCGGAACACTCAATTACTGAAATGGTCACTGGCAGAATGAAAATCACGAGTTTAAGTCTGCTGTAACCCCGGTTTACAGTGGCTGCAAGAGCTGATTCCTGGAGATGGAGGTACATGCAGCTGGACCCTCAGTGGGATGGGGCTGCTGTTGGGTGAGGACATGGGTCCCAGGACAACGGCCCTCCAGGCCAGTCACAATTACTGGCGCTTGCTAGTGAGAGACCCCAGTCATTAGCTGGCATACAAAGTTAATCACCTGTCCGAAGTTACAAAAGGAACAGTCACTTCAGGAGGAAGGTCAGTGGCTGGGACCACTCAGGGGACAATGTCTGTTCTCTAAACGGCGTCCTATGAATAAATCAATGTCCAAATCCCAGGGCTCCTAAACCTCTACAAACACAAACACTCAGAAAGTATACACATTAAAATATGGTTCTGAATAAAAACCTCTCCCCCTGAGCCCCAGCTTTCCAAAGCCAACTCCCTGTTTAACCCCTCCCTGCCCAGGCTATCCTGTCTGTGTCACAGACTCTGTTTTGTTGTTCCCATAGTACATTATTTGTTGAAATAAATATGGAGATAAGGCTGAGCAAGACAGCTAAGACAGCCAGACTGAAATAAATTCATCACTCACGGGCTCTCAAGGGAAGAAAACCGTGCATTTTTTCTAAATGATTATTTCTGAAGCACTGAAGGAATGGCTATATCACTAATGAGGCCAGTGCTCCATGACTGCTGATTATAAATGACCTAAAAAGAGACAAGGGGATGGTGTATGTGTGTACAGGGGGATGGGAAAAGAGATGAATTGTTCTTCCTTAGGATCTGGAATCTTCTCCCCAGGCTTCTCAAAAGTCTGGGAGCATTTGTAGTTTGCCACAAAGGCAGGCCTGGCATATTTACAGCCACGCAAGGAAGTTTGGGCTGCAGTGTCGGGCAATTCTAACCAATTCCTCTCCTCCCATGATAGGCCATCATTTACTAACTGCAATAATAATTAAAAAGGAAAATTAACTCTCTCAGCCACCCCTGGGTCTAAATTATAGATCCTGCAGGTTGATGCAGCCAGACTGGAGGCTAAAGCAAGGAATAAGACTCACCTATGTCTTCTCTCACTCACTAATTCCCATGGAAACAAGCAACTCATGACAAATGACTCAAATATGCTTGCAAAAATCTTACTCATATGTTTTGCTGGCTGCCTTCCCCCACACTTTCAGGGTGAATGATTACAGGTGCATTACGCAGGTAGCTGATGGTGAAACAGGACAGGATGGCCACATGTAAAGGTAGGCAGGATGCGAGCTACAAGCAGCAAAAAGTAGCAATGTGAATTCAGAGCATAATATTGCAATGTGGCCATAAAAAGCTGCAGCTTTCAGATTCCCAGCAGTATTATTTATATCACATGGTATGGAGAAGTGAGAGCATTCAGAAGTAAAAGAAATCTAAGGAACAGCCCCTAATGCAAAATGTGACCTGAGGGTACTGAGAAGATAGGATTTACTTATTTATTTAATGGTTTGGTTTATACACAGAAATTACCCAGGACACCTTGAAAAGCAGAGATCTGAAAATGAGCTTCTGCAGAAGCTCAGACAAAGGAGCCCTGACAGATATTAGATGGATTATAGTCACACACCACTGCCAGAGGTTTACTAGCAGTTTCTAAAGACTGTCTCTTTTTGCAGGCAGCAACATCCTCTTTCCTGAGATGACAGAGTCTGGGACATGAAGCTTTGCTTCCACCAGACGCTTTCCAGCTTCCATGTGGACTTAGGGTAGCAAATGGGTCCATTCTCAGCACAGAGGTTCAGATCAGGGCTCCTACCATCACCTATAGTGTCTGCTTCAGCTGACTGGGACAGCTCATCGCTAATGGCTACTGCAGCCTCAGTGGGGGAACTCCAGTTAAGGTTTTCTGCCCTTCACAGGAGATGTCCTTTCCTTGGAGCCTGGGATCACCAACTGATCTCCTCACAGGTACCCTTTTTCACCAAGACTGAGAGCATGCCTAGACTTAGCACAGCTGCTAAATCTAGGAGTGGAGGCAGGGAAGAAAAGTTTAACTAAGTTTTCCTCCTTCTCCCAGGTCATTTGTCACAACCCTTTAGAGCTAATAACCCCTCTGTAAAATTTATAAGCCAATTACAGAACAGGGAAATAATTCACTAATAGCCCATAGAAGGCCGTTTAGAAACCTTGTAGGGAAAAAACTCCAATATATTCAATGCCACAGGTTTCAGAAGTAGATGCTGTAGTTGCCACTCTTTTTGAACCTATTGAGTTCAGAAAGCCTAGATCTACACAAGATCTATTTGGCCCTAGACATCACAGCATCTCTTGGAAACATCTGTGCTGGGAGCTGGGGCCACCAGCCAGCTGCACACAATCCATGCTGGAGCCTGTTTCCTTCCCATCCCTCAGGGCTTACAGACAGAGTTCCCTTCCCTCTCCCTTGTGTAAGTCAACCTACAGATAAATGAAGTACCTCATTTGCTTTTCCAAAAGCTGATACTTCACCACAGAAAAGTGAATCTGACAAGCAAGAGAAGACCATCCACTGGGCTACACTGACTCTCTCCCTCTAGCTTGGAGCAGGGAGCATCAAGAAATGAGCCCAGATGCTGCATCAGTATAATTTCTGAAGTTCTCTAATGAATCAGACCCCAGGCTGAAGCTCTAAAAGAGTATAGTGGCATGTCAGCATAAACAGCTAAAACTAGTGTCATGTCAAGTGGTAACAAGGCCACCGCTGTTTTTACAAGCATCACACACTTAGCAGATAAAAATGAGCATCCTATCAAAGCTGCCACAAGTCACCCTTATCACCAGCAAGGAGAAACAATGCCCCTGCATGATTGCTGGTACTCGGGGCCACCGATAGCAGGTTCAATTTCTTACAAGCTGTCCATTAGTACGATGAAGAGACTAATAACCACCACACATGGGTTTTTATCTTTTCTTTTTCTCCTTTTTGGTCCACTGGCAACTGCTAATAGCTTTCCAGGGCTCCTTTAAGTAAACAGAACTAATTACTCCACACAATGATACTGTGGCTCACAGATAACTAATTATGTCATGCAGGGGTTCTAAACATGGACATTTATTTGCAGAGGGCCACGTCTAATGTGAAGCAAATTTATTCAGCTTTTATTCTATCAGCTGGTACAAAAATAACACTGAATACACAGCAGATCCAGATTGCAGAACTTTAGCAGGAAAGCTCTCCCAGGAGGCTGAAAAACAACACATGGAGTCCCCATATTCCAGAACACGTGTAGCCACGTCGCTGCGAGCCTCCTGCACACTTACTGTAGTGCCATGGCACAGACTGGGACTGTGGTGTAAATAAAGCTCTGCTTTTCTTCACTCGCATTTGCTATATGTTGAACAGGCAATCACCACTTGCTATGCCTTATGCCCCGACTACATGCCTTGCTGGAGGAATAATGCAAATCCTGATCCAAAAAAAAAAAAAAAGAGAAAAGAAAAGAAAAAACAAACCAAAAAAAAAAGGCACAGAACTGAACAGATGGGTAACATGAAAGAAAAGATACATTGGGAAACTGTTCTACCAGTAAGAGAAGAAAAAGAGAAGTGAAGTGACTCACTGTATGTCATGTGGCCAGCTGTGTTAGATGCTGAAAACAAACACAGGGTTTCCTGACACCCCCTCCCTGTTTAGACAGGAGACAGCACTAAACCAAAACTAATTTTTTAAAAATAGACTTTGCAGACATCTATCTAACTGACAAGACAGGTTCATATCAAATTATTCAAAGTGGATGTGACTGAGTGCCTTTTTGAGCTTCTGCAAACCTCAAAAGTCTTTGTTCTTTAAACCAAGTTGCTGGGTGAGAGGATTTTTTTCAGGTGTGCAGCCCCCGTCTTCCCCTCTCCCTGCATAAACAGCAAATGAAAGCATTTGATTTGCAAGCATTTCTGGACAGCCATATCATACAGAAACATTAACTCCTTCTCCTCAGGGACTATATTCTGAAAGGATGAAGCAAGGACACCTCTCAAACCACACTCATAATGATCCTTAGCATTAACAAGAGTTATATGCATAAAAAGCAGCATATATCTTACTAAGCAAGTCATCTGAGTGGCAGACGAACTCATGTAAGAGGGCAGAGTATCTTATTCAGAGCTATTAGCTGACTGTCTGGTCAAAAGACCCGTGTGAAATGTATTCAAGTCTCAGCTACATATCAGGACTACCTACACCTTTGCAAATAATATGGTCCTTAGCTTGCTGTTTAAGGCATTTGAGATAACTGGCTTCGAAAGAGTGATAGCCTTTCCGAGTCTCATTTAAGACATGGGCCAACATTTCCTGCAGTTCTCTGAGGCTCTAACTTCCCCCTCAAACAAGAGGATGATTTTTACAGAGAGCAACTGAACTACAGATCGCACGCTCACTATAGAACTGTAGACAGATTTCTCCGGGACCAGACTGACCCTGAGGAGTAACTTCAAAATAAAGTTGATTTGACTCAACAGTGCTTGGTACTCCCACTACGATTTTCAGAGGTGGGTCACTTCATTTATGTCTCTACCCATAGCAACAGACAGCCCTAGCATAGATGTACTCTGGGAGGGCTCCCTTGTTACAAAAGGAACCATTAGAAGATGATAAGATATGCTCAGAAAATTGATATAAAAGTCAAAAGAAAAAAACAGCAGGAACGAGGCAAAGAACAAGGGTGCACTGTGCCCTGGGTTCCTCAGCATGTCCCTGCAGCACGATGCCGTGGAGATGGGATCTCCTGCTGTAGCACAGTGGAACAGCAGAAGCCTTTAGGCAGAAAATGGCCAAACCAACCTGCTGAGAATCGTGTAACGGTAAGCACAAGGGGGATGACCTCATTTATGGGTCCTCATTTACAGGTAATGTCACCCACCTTGAATTTATACTGCCCAACTTTGATAACTCAAGTAACAACAAAATGGAATCTGGACAAGTTGATTAATGGACGGAGAACCACACTGATCCCAAAAAAGAGTTTCTGCTCAAAACCATCTCCTCTTCCTTTAAGACTCCAATTTTCAGATCAATTTTAAGGAAACTACATGTACCTTCACAGCAACAATACCCATGACCTAGTTACCGATTCCCAAGGGAAATCATGATGTCTCTTACAGCATTTTTGTTACTCATACGGTAGGGAGACTAAAAGACCATTGCAGAGCAGTCAACTCTGAATTTTTAAAAATCAGGAAGCAAATCCCTAAAATCATAGAATCATTGAATATCCTGAGGTGGAATGAGTCATCTCTGCAGGAGTCATCAAAGTCCAACTCCTGGCTCTGCAGAGGTCAGCCCCAAGAATAACTGCACATGCCTGAGAACATTGTCCAAACACTTGAACGCTGCCAGGCTTGGTGCTGTGACCATTGCTCTGGGGATCCCATTCCAGCACCCAACCACCCTCTGGGTGAAGAACGTTTTCCTGATATCCAGCCTAAACCTCCCCTGACACAGCTTCATGCCATTCTCTCGGGTCATGCCACTGGTCACCAGAGTGGAGATCCAGCCTTAGTATTTCTTCTTAGTTCATCAAGCTTTGTGTTTTTCTCCATTTGCTCATTTTTGCAGGCACCGTGTTCAAGCTTTCCTTTCCTAGATGATACTGTTTTCAAAAGAAAAAAAACTAAGACTCTTGTAGGATCTGAGGCCTTCCAAAGAAGACACCAGATAGCAACTCCATGCTAAAATGTAAGCTGGAAACCATGGATTGTCCCCTGTAGCTGAAAGCACACTTCTCACTCATCAACCCTTCTGAGAGTCAGGAATAGGCAGAAGTCATATGTGGGTTTTGGTCTCTTCAAGTGAAACCACATTCCCTGAGTTCCCAAGCCCAGTGGCCACCCATGGGAAAAAAAAATAAAAAATGGGGAATTAGCAATTTTGTGCAGTCTGGTATTATACTCCCACTCTTAATTTCACTATATTAACCTTTCCTGTCGAGGTTATTGGGGTAGACATTCGTGTAACACATTGATATTCGGCTATTTTAAGTGAACATAGGATTTATATGTGCATTTTTCCCCTCAAAGAATGAAGTTGTAGAGGGCACAGCAAGACACATTTTGTTCTGTCAAAGCAGCCTGCAACCGGAATGGAAAACCTTTGCTCCCTGATATTACAGGCTGAGGCATGAAAGGAGGACAGGCTCCTGGTGCCCCCACACATGCAGGGTGTGCACCCTGAGTGGGTGCAGAGGTCCATGCTCTGATCACAAGGCAGCACTGAAGGATGTCAAAACTGCCAAAGAACCCCATGCCTGCAGGCAAGAAATGACTTTCCTCTGCCTTTAAGCCTCGTATCTTCAGATTTATAGCCCAAACAGGAGTCCAAAGATGGGCAACACACTAAAACTTCCTTCTGGGCTGGGGGGAAAGCATTTGTTCCGATGGCTTGACTGTGTCTGAGCCACAGGTCACCTCTGTGTGCAGCTGCAGCAGGGAAACCAAATTCCCCATAAGATGCAGTTCCACTTGGGTGATTGACATACGTGGTGATTGCTGACAGGCAGCCTGAAACTTTGGCATTTGTTCCACATTTTAATTCCCCAGGCTTCAGTACTGTAGGACTCATACCTCAGAAGCCATGATTTCTGGGGACAGCACACAATTTACAGAGGGGCTCTGCACCTCTCCTCTCCTCCTTTGCTTTTGGATATTTATGCAGGATTTTAATTTTTTTTCCTTTTTTTCCCCCTCCCCCTACAGACTGCTTTCAGTTGGTATAGGAGAAAGTAGAGGTCACAGGAAGAGTAAAGACACATAATCTAATTTTCATTTTGTCCATTAATCACACACAATTTCAGCCAGCCATTTAACAAGGTGGAACTCTGAAGTGATCTCTCCACTGAGGGGGGAAAATTCAGTCTAATTCCTGTTGCTGCTTCACCCTCCTGTACATGCTGCACAGAGCAGCCTCTCCTCCTTACAGAGAAAAAGGGATACACATGCCATGAAAAATACACATACTCCTGGAAGTTTTCTGAAATCTTTTCACTACATTTAAAAGCACCCAGCTGAAGTTGTCGAGGCCTCATTTGCAGGTGGCTGAATTTTGGGGAGATGTGGCTCTGAGCAAGCCCAATAGGAAGCTCTGATTTTTGATACATTTTGATATGAAATTGTTGGTATTGCTACACATTATCCTGGCTCACAAATAGGAAAACTAAGAAATAGTTGCCTCTGTGTGTAGCCCTTATATGCTCTCTGCTGTTTTCCAGCCTCTCAGCTAGTCAGGATCAAATCTCCCTTTCCTAAAGTGAGACAGTTCTGGAAATTAGAAAGATGTGCACTCATCATAGGTAAAGTCAAAGAGATTGAAGGTATCAGGACTTGCACATTCAGATATGAGGCAGGAAAAGGCACCTTTCTTTCTCTGCTGGGGTTTGATGAGTACTCCAATATTTTCCACCTTGGAAGATGATGTCTGGTCCTCAGCTCCTTGATCTATCTCACCTTTGCTTAATTCTTTGCAAAACAGACCTTAGTGGATGGAGGGGAAGAAATCTCTGGCTTAAGAATGGTCCTTAGCAGCTATATGGGGCTATCTCAGTGGGGAATAAAAGGGTCCTCCAAACGAAAAAGGGGATAACCCTCAGAAAAGTTTTGTCTGTCTCTCTCTCTCACACAAGATGCTTAAGGGCATCATTCAGCAGGAAGAAACAAATAGCACTAGATGCCTTCACCCTTTCAAGGTTTCAAAGAAACAGTAGGATGTTTAAAGGAAGAGGAGTGTATATACACAGAAATAGGGTAAGATTCGAGTATGGCCAAGACTGAGTTCTGACAAGCACTTGATCTGTTCTGCAGAGCAGTTCAGCTCTTGCCATGACAGCTCTGCCACTCTGGAGCCTTCTTGCTCTTCTCTGATGATCTAGAAATGCTCATCTGTTCTAGGGAAAAAGACACGTCCTGCCGCTGGCTGCCTATTTTTCTCTAAAAAATTACAACCTTGTTTCCAGGAGTATCTACGTTTCTCTACTAAGATTACTGACTTAAGTAAAGGGGCTACAATTGCTAAGCACAGTCTTTAAGTCCTCAGAACTACAAGGATGTCCCAAAATGCCAGTGCTACATCAAGCCCTGACCTGGCTGTGGAGTGGTAGCATGAGGAGCAAAAGCCTCTTTAGAGCAACTCTGATAGAAACAGGATGAGAAACAGGTGAAATGAAATATTTATTATCTTTTCTTTTCATATTCTGAATTTGGGTCTGATAATCTTGAAGGCTAACAGCCAATGCCCATGAAACCAGGAACATGGGAATGGTAGCAGGGATTACATTTATCTGTCAGTGTTTCTGATCAAATTTACCAATTCTGGAAGATGTTTGGGCATTCTTGTCTAGTCAGATCAAAATAATAAATATGCAGAAAGAAATTTTAAAGAAGAAATAAGGATTAGAGAACCCAACCTGCACTCACTTTCTGTGGGACGTGGGGGCATCACTGCCATTTTGAAAACTTTCCTTTGCATGTGAAGAACACAGTCACGTGAACTGAAACACTGCACCTGCTGTCAAGAGGATGGAACAAGAACAGATGGAGTGGCTCAATTCTTACAATTCTATTAAATTCATTTGTAGCACTCCAAACAGAATTGCCATAAATTTCAGTAACGACTACGTATAACAACTAAAAGAATTTTCACAGCACCAGCACTGAGCAAGCCAAACAGTATTTCACGGGGCAAAAACCTGATCAGACCACAGTTGCAAAGTGAGTATTATGTAGTGTTTTCTGTACATGGCTTGATCCAAGAGTAGCAGCACAGAGCTGAAATCTGGGCTGTTGGGTGTGATTTTTTCTACACATGTATGTTCTTAGTAAATTACATATTGCAAGCAACCCCTGGGTGCGCAATCCCAGCTCTGCTAATAGACTTTTATATTCTGACAGGGACGCCCAACAGCATGAAATAATCCTCTTCAATTTACAAAAGAAGTTCCCAGCCTCTGAGTTTTAAACTATTAGTGATCCATCACTTGCAACAAAACCCCATATAGATACTCAGTTAACTGACTGCATTTTAAATATTCACTGTGGCTGCTTGCCTGTGTGTGCAGAAATGACTAACTGTGCTCACGCTTCCAGGGACACCATCAAAAACAAGAGGGGATTGTGTAAGTGGACTATTTCCTGGTTTAAGTATTTTAATGAGTTTCCTCTTTTCCCCCATCATGCATTATTCTAAGCAAGAGAATGTAACTCTGCTTGCAGGGGGGAAACAAGCAGCTGATGATGCGACAGGAAAGCAGAGACAGATACGCACAGAGGCCAATTAAAAAAATATATTTTTTTAATAACACCACCATTTGAATGCGCAATGCAAACAGAAATGACAATAAACACCCAAGCTTGCTTCTGAAGGAATGAATAAGCCCAAAAATCCATCAAAAAGATTGTATTAAAAAATCTGACATGCGTCTTTTAAAGAGATACAGCAGTTCAACTTTGGAGTGGCTGAGATACAACAAACTTTGCCATAACATTGTTTTTGTACTTGGATCCAGATCCTATGACAAGCTCATTAGAAAACATTTAATAGGCAACAGAAAAAAAATGTGACAGGTCCCAATTCCTGACCAATAATGATCCAATACAAAGCATGTACATAGGCTTGTAAGAACAATAACAACAAATTCTTTAAATCGTTTTCTATCTTCTGCAGCTGAGCCAGATTTCCTTCCAAAATAAGCCTGAAAACGCTATTTTTTTTTTCTTAATGAGTATGGTCAAAATGCCTCAGTGATGGTCATCTTCTAAGCTGACACTGGGATCATTTTGCTATTTTAAAAATTGAGCCTAAATGAATGTAGGCACCCAAAATTGCACTGAAAATTATGGGCCTACCCCTATTAATTCCTGTTTTCCAAGGATTGCTACTTGGAAGACATGACCTACTTTCTATCAGAAAATACACATAGGGAAGCTTTCATTGCTAAATATATTTGAAAACAAGAAGAAAGAGGGGGACATCA
Source organism: Grallaria varia (assembly GCA_013396735.1). Classification (NCBI taxonomy): domain Eukaryota; kingdom Metazoa; phylum Chordata; class Aves; order Passeriformes; family Formicariidae; genus Grallaria; species Grallaria varia. The sequence goes on along the minus strand of VWZG01002624.1, from coordinate 542,778 downwards.
CAAGCAATAAGGCAGAGGGAGGTGGGCTTGGACGAGACAGAGGTAGTTTGCTGAAGAATGCAAAAAAGTTCTTGGTTGTCATTACTGACCATGACTTTTTTTTAAACAAGGGCACAGAATTTATGTAATTCACTCACTCAACGCCAAGCCAGGTACTACCAGGAAATGAAACAATTACATCACCTGTACTCCCCTCTATCTCTCTCTGGAAGAAGAACATGCCTTTGCACAGTGCTTTAACACCTGAAGCTGCACCAAAAATCTGGTGGCCAAAGGGTTGCCTGTGCTGGGACTGCTGCAATAACAAGCCTCGGGGCTTGGTTCTGTCATTAAAGGACATTAAAGTTCCATGTGCAGGGGTGGCTCTTGTACAAGCCTGAGGCTTAGTTTGCTGTAGGATACTTTCTGGGGTCCCCATGTGAAAGAACCCCCCAAGCATCCCTTGAGTACCAACTGCTGCAGTCTCTGCTCTGAATATCAGCACTTATTCCACAGCCTCACACAGCTCTAAAGCAGCATATGACCTGTTTCTGCTGCAAAAGACACAAACTTCTCTGAACTAATTATCAGAAACAGTATATACCTTCTCCACAAAGCCATCTAAACACGGAAGCTTTACTAAACACACTCTTCCCTGGTCAAACTGCACAGGTCTGATTTTCCTGCGCAGGATGAGGCAGGATCTTGCTGCTACCAAAGCTGAAAGCCTCAAATGCAACATGACTAAGAACTGAATTGCCCTGTTTCCAGAACTAACACAGGCTCCACATGCTAATTCTCTGCTAAGCCAAAGCATGGGGCTTTGATTTCCTAACCTCAGAATGTTATCTGGCTCCAGTATAGGATTACCATTAGCTCTGTACATCTGTCCTTACAGTAGGGTCACTGCCGTACCATATGCCACTTGGACAACCTTTATTCTTTCTAGATTTTTATCTTTTTTTAAATCAGTGTTCATCTGGAAGAGCCTGGATTCCCTTGGCTTTCAAAATCTGCTTTGCATTGCTAATGCATGAGGCTGTAGGCAAAGTTGCATTAGAGAGACAAAGACACAGAGAGATACTAAAAACCTCCTAAGACACTAAATGCTTTCAGGTTGCTCTTCTCTTCAATATTAACAAAATAAAAGCCAAAACAAACAAACAAACAAACCAATAAAAAAACAAAACCCCAAAAAATAGAAGAGGTATACTCAATTTCCATTTACCAAACAACCAACCCAGTTTTTTTCTAAAATGGTTTCTGCATAAATTCAGTCTCTTCAATGAATATTCCTGACTTGTACTAGTGTAACTAGAGAGAGTCCAGCCTAGAAAGAGCAGGGCAGGCTCCACATGGAAGCCATCACAGGGTGGTGAGTCACAGCATCAGAACACACAAGGTATCCTAATCATTTGATACAGGAGAAAAAACCTCCCACAAAAACCGTGGACAATTAATTCTCTCCCTCCCCCCTCCAGTACTGTGGTAAGAGAAAGTCACCAGTCTCCTGATTGTCACCATCTCAGAGGGACAACAAAAGAAAGAAATCAGGGGATCTGGAGGGAGAACTGAAACTGCTCTTCCCAGACCCATGGCCAGCCTTTTGGGGCATTAAGAGGACTTTATACTCCTACAGTACTTTCCATCCCAAAGGAACTCAAGCACCTCTCTAAATACTCTCCTGATCTCTCCTGAAGGCTACAGCCACTGAAAGGCAGCAGAGAAAGCCATGTCCGTGCAGGTGACTGTGTGATGAGGAGAGGCAGCCCCAGGGCCAGAAGAGCACAGGAGTACCCACAGGAGATGCAGGTCCCTGCCCCAGGAGCAGAAGCTTAATAAGCCTGGGCCAAACTGTGTGACCACACACTTGTGACTCTCAGGAGCAGAGAGATGCAGCGTCATCTCTGCCGCAGTGGAACTGCTGTAGCAGTCAGTGGGGACCGACAGCATTCCTCCCCATGCCTGGAACAAGCAATCCAGCCCAAGCAGCTCATCAGAGACTGGTCAACTCCCACATCAGTGGTGCAGCACTAGAACCTGAAACAGAACAGCATCTCTGGTACTCTGTTACACTCCTCCCTGTATTCCCTTTACCCTTTTAGGGAAAGGGAGCTTACTATGTTTATAGAGGTGAATGAAGAATAAATGTCTTTTTGATTAAAAAAAAGGAAAAAAGAAAAAAAGAGTGAAGGCAAGAGTGAAAGGAAAATAAAGATTGCAAAGGGAGGTAGGGAGAAAGGAGAGGAGCAAAACGTAGGGAAGCCACCAGAAAGGAAATAGGAAAGACAGCTATAGCTTGCTTCAGAGGGGAAGAACATCAAATCAAACCGCTTATGTAAGAAGCAAATGGAAACACTCCACAGCCATTCAGGAACATAAGCAAGAACAGCAGGATTGTATTGAAGCCACAAGGCAGATCCAGGGCACGTTCCTGTTGTAGATGAAGACAACAGGGCTTTTTCTACTAGCTTAAGAATGAGCAAGTCACAACAGAGTTGAACTCAAGATGAAGACACTGAAAAGGTGAGCTTATCTCTCACTGAAAACCACAAAGGTCCCATGCCACGCTTCTATGCCTCAGCTTCTGCTACTTTTCCAATGAAAAAAATCACCATGGAATGCACAAAAAAGAACAGCATCAGCTGCATCCCTACCACGGTATCCAGTGGATTAAAGGTGCTCCCACAGTCCTGACTCAAATTGGTCTGCTCAAAAGTGTCATTGGAGAGCTTGGGCAAACAGTTTTCAAACAAATTCAGTTACACTCAGATGCAAAAACACAGCAAGTATAATCTGGTTTTCCACCTGGGGTAAATCTTCACCTAAGCCTCAACTGCTTAAAATCAGTCTTAACAGCTCATCTTCCTGTGCCTCCTCTATTTCCCTACCCCCCTCTCATCTGGGGCATCCGGGTATGACTGTGATCTTGTCCATGATGGGATGGTAAGATACAAATGACAGAGGAAGAGACTACAGGTTGACCTCATTGTCAGATAAAATCCATTATGCATGATTAAAACTTAACAAAATGCAGTCACATTAAAAATTACTATCATGAAGTGCACCATGATTTACTGACAAAATGAATGAGAAATTTATCTGAATAAAATAGTCCTAGCCCTCCTGCATTGGCAATGCATGATAAATTGCTGATTGTGAGAAGATCATTGCTTGCTGTTGGATGACTTACACACATTGATTTTTCCTAACAACACTAATTAGCATAATAGTATCTCCACATATATTACAAAAAGTTTCCTCTTAGCAAGCAAAAATTATTTCAAGCCTTCAGGTCCCAAACTGCAAAGAATAAAGATGGAAAGGCAGGGTTTAACCAATTGCCTCCTTGCCCTTTATTATGCAGATCAAAGGTCCAACCCACTGGATCTTACTTAATCTTGAAGAAATGGGAACAACATTCAAGAAAGCACAGGCATTGTGCAATGAAGCTGTGATCACAGTGGGTTGTTTTTTGCATAGTGGTGATCTAATTTTGTGGGGCAAAAAAAGAAGGTCTTTGAGAAAGAAGAATGTAATCCCAAAGAACCAGGAAGAAAAGCCCCACCATTTCTCCAATTTCATTAAGACACACAGAGGTAGGCTGTGCAGTCTCCTTATGTAAATGCTCCCACTGACTAGGGCTGTGTAGGTGAGAAAGCTCTCACTCAGTTGAAAAGGCAAAGCACAGCCTATTAATAGGAAAATAAAAGTGGCAGAATAGGTAAGAAAAATGGAGGACAGAGAGAGACCACGTAATTCTCCGTTAATTGAAAATCAGTCACAATAATCCACATTCTTTTCTTTGAGAAATCCAAGAGGTGACAAAAGACCACCTTAATAACAAATCAGTGCCCTGCTATTCAGTGTCCTCTGCAGTATGTGGATTTCCATGAGGATTTTTCAAAAGTCCATACTTTATCCAGGGGAATGCGCTTCTCACAAGCCTTAATAAACCAACTTATTTACTGACATTAAGGTTTTGGGGTTTTTGACCCAGTACACCGCACCTGGAACAGAGAACCTGAGCAGAAGCAGAGGAAAGCAGACACATAAGTCTTTGGTGAAAAAACAGTGCTGGGGTGCACCCAGGGGAGCTCTCAGTCTATGCTGGCAACTGCACCACTGCTGTTTGCTACAGGAACCCCAATGCTGGGAGCTCTGCTTAAGTTACAGCCCTCACATTTCCTCTCTACTCTGACCTATGTTGCCCAGAAGCTGAAGCACACACACACGCTCTGACACAAAGCTTGTGAAGTGCCCAGGAAGCAGAGCAGGCAAGCAGGATGCTCCACACAGGTGAGTGGATCATAAGCCATAAGAGGTTTGGGTTCTGCTGGTCTTTATTCAGCATTCCCTTGCCCATCTGCAGTTGGAAACATCCTGCTGACAGCAATGCACACACAAGCGCATGGTGTGAGCAGTGGGGCTTTTACACCGAGGCAGGAGAGCCCAGGGGCCCTGCTCCATCCACACGCTGCTTTCTCCTGAAGGGCTACACTGGTACCCGTGGTTTGCCCCCTCCCAGCTCCCAAACTGGAGCCTTTTCCACTGCTCCATTAGCACAAAAATCCTAGGCATGCAGTGCATCTGACAGCTGACCTTCCTCAGCCAAAGCAGGCTCCCCTCGAGTGTGCGTACAGGTGACACCTGTGTCCCTTTCAGCAGAGCCCTTGGAAAGCTGCCCACCCTTTATGTAACCAGAGCCAATGATTATTTTTTTTTGCTGGAAGTTTTCGCTCCTATCCGTGTTTTGGGAAGGTCTGTGGATGTAATCTCTGCACTGTTTGCAAACCAGGTGCAGGAACTGGGCAAACACAAAGGGAAATTTCTACAGCAGCACAGCAGGTGATTTCTCTTGTGTCGTGGTGGGAAATGCCTGACATCTCCAGCTGACACCCAGACCTTCACCTGCTTCAGACACACAAGCTTTTTGGTACTGTCCCATACAGTCTCCCCACCGTGTTCTCTTTTAACTGCACAGTGTAGGACTGGAGGATGTGAGCAAGTACAAGTATGTGATGAACCACTGGTACCTCTCAAAACCACAGAAAAGTTTCTCCTTGATGCTGGACTAGCAACCCCATGTAATGAGATGAATGAGATAAACACTGCCCCAGAGTGACCATATACATTAAATTTTACTATTAATCAATATGCATTGTGTAGACTGTGATGTACATAGTAACTATTCCAGAAATTCTTTTAAAGGCTTTAAATATTTCTGTTCTGTGCATGTCTCCGTGGGAACAGTGCAACTGTCTTCAAGTGACGAGACCAGTTTCACATGACAGGAAGGGCAACAGAAACTTAAAAGTCACTCTCCTAAAAAATCCCTTAAAATTGTTTTTCCATCTGTAAGACTGCAAGGGTTTGTAACCTTAATTTACTGCCTTCTCCTGCCAGAGACAAATCCTTAAGGTGTATGAAACTACATGCCATTGGCCACTTAAAAATTCCTACGTTTTCAGTTTTGTTTTATCCATCTGTGGTGAGGGCACGCTACGAACAATCTTGATCCAGCGATGTTGTTCCATAGTTTGGAACATTCAAGTCCTGGTTGAGATGGATTAGTGGGCAGACTTGCAGGTGGAGAGGCCAAATTTATCACATGGGTGGTGCCATCGCATTAGCGAGATTATAGTTAAGATCCTCCAGTCCTTCACTGGTCCCATGACTGGTTAAAAACCCATTCATGGTGATGACAGATATTTCATACTATTTCCATCTGCTGGAGGTATAAACCCACAAAAATCTGTGGTGTCTACAGTGATTTCCTGTGCACTGTGACAATACCAAAAAAAAAAAAGGGTCCTGTGCTGTTAAATGGATAAGGGGGAGAGGCAGAGATATAAAAACTGGATGAGGGGAAACAGAGGGTAAACTTGAGCAGAGAACGCACAGGGAGAGAAAGAAAAACAGCCTCTGGAGTAGAGGGGGAGAGAAATGGAACAGACAAACAATACAGGACAGAATAAAAATGACAACAATAACAAAAAAAAAACCCCAAACCAACCAACCAACACTCCCCAAAAAACCCCACCAAAAAAATCCTCTCCACCCTAAGCTGCTGGATTCAGAGGGAAAGAAGTACACACTGGAAAAATGATTCCCTGGAAAGTGCATGTTGAGCAGTCTCAGGAATCTTGCTTTTTCTGGGTAATACTATGTACAAAAATTAATTTAAAATGCAGATTCTTTTGAAAACATTAGGTCTGAAACCTACAAGGAACATCTTGTTGGAAACGGAGGAGTCATCTTCTCAGAACAGACCTTAAATTGCCGAGGTAGACACCTTCAAATTATTTGTCTTTCTGCTTTTTTAAGGATATTGTCTTTCCCTCAGTTTCTCCAAATACCATAAGGAAACAAAAGGCATCTTAAAGGTTCCTCTGTTTTTCAAAACAGGAGATTTTAGCTAGCAGTGAGGGACCTGGCAGGACTGATTCTACAGAAGGCTGCTAGCATAAGCGGCCAAAGACAGAGCTTCTGGAGCGAGGAATTGACTTTGATATTGCACCAGTGTGAAACAGAAATGAAAAAGGAGACACTAAAACATGATTTTGTGACAGTGCTGCTGAACTTGGGCTTGCTTTCTTAGGAGACACTTGACCCCTCTGTAGGCAGCTCCTGCTCTTACTATAGAGGAAGAGCTGCTAACAAGCTCCCACTGGGTGTAAATGAGGAAGCCACCGGTTTGGAAGATGCCTTGACACAGAATGGGTGTTCTCCTCCAAGTGTGTAAGATATGCTTGCAGCCTAAATGCATGCAAAATGTCCCTCACACACATGAAACAGGGGCTTAAAAGGGGATGGGAGGACTCCAGAACCTGTGCACAGGCACTGTGTGAGAACAAAGAACACAGGGACCAGCAGACCCTGTTTCTCTCTGTAACAAACTTGGCTGTCTCAGACAACACTAAGCTGGTGAACGTTATTACAAAGAGGGCAAGTTTCCCACTGCCCATGAGGAATGAAATCTTTGCTGAGAGAGCAGAAGCCACATTCTTTAGCAAATTAGATGCATCAGCTGGGATTTGGCAGAACCTCCTGAATGCAGGACTCCAAATGTGCACTTAACCACTTACTGGGACAGTCTTGCAAGAGGTATTAAATGTTCCTACCGTGGACACATGCACATCACAGACATTAGGAAATCTTTCTGGAGGGAACACACACACCAGCAACATAACGCTTCTAGGTAGCACTAGGCTTGGATATTGAGAAACGCCTTGAAAAGCACCAGAATTAGAATGCACGTAGGCAAAATAGGAGACAAAATAGGAATTCAGAAGTGGAAGGGATGGCTCCACGTCAAGCTGGAACATCCTAGCCATCCAAGGAGCACAGACTGATCACCAGAGAGCACTCCTTCACGCAGACAGAAGTTAGGCAGAGACACAGAAAGCAGAAGTTGAGGTCAAGGCTTAGAACACATGCTGACACTGGTCCTGGCATCGCAGTGATGCCCTTTGATCAGGGGGCCAGGCCCTTTGCAGAGGGCTCAGAAGCAGGCTGCAATTCACACTGCTTTAGAGAAGGGACAGAAAAGCTCTGGGTAATATATGTCCAACAAGCTCTATTAGCCACAAAGGAATATGCGCACACAAGTTTAAAAAGGGCTGTTGTGCTCCACACGTAATTTCACAAAACCCAGCAATGTTTTCGGCTCACAAGTTCAGAACACACCTCAGCTACAGCCATGAAGTGCAAAAAACAAAGGGGAGTGAAAATGAGCCCCTAAAAATGGGACTATTACTTTCCCTCTGAAAACACGAGCCTTACTTCATCCTAAATTCCTAGTTGGAACATGAATCAGCACTTAATGATGTTCTCCTCAAGAAAAAGAGCTGAGCAGCATTCATGCGCTTGGGATAAACAAGCAGACTCTTTCAGTGCCACCAAAATGCTGCTGGGGGAGGGTGGAGGGAAGACATTTAAAGAACACAAGGATTACAACAGAGTAGGGGATTTTCTCCTTCTGGCAGTGCTCAGTCTCCCACCAGACGTTTGCATGCTTCAGCTTCTCTCCACGTCCTTCCTTCTCTTCTGCAGTTGCTTGCACCTTACAGACTAGCACAGATGTGGACATCTTCAGTTGTGGCATTTCTGATTGAGTTCTTCACAGTGTTACCCAAAATGAAGGTGTCGCTATGTGCAATCTTTAATTAGCTGCAAGGACTCTGAGGTGGGCACTACCTCTTCTGACACGTGGCTCTGACACCTTGCACAAAGCCCCACCACAGCAGAAAGACTAAGATTTTCTTCCCTCGCAATGTGGTTTGTTTTCTTTTTTAATCAGCTTCATCAGATGTACGGGACTGGCCTTCAGGAGCAGTTGGAAAGGACTGCTATGTGTCCCCCCACTTGCAAAGGAACTCATTTCTCCATTACACTGGTGATGGGAACCCAGCAGGGCCTGTCCCTGCCAAAAGCCAGTGCCATTCCCAGGAAAGAGGAGGTGGTGCAGCAGACAGCAAAGGAGGATGTGCACAGCGTGGAGAATCAGCAAACAGCCCCCTGGGGGAAGGAGGACCCCACACTGGCTTTTCATAATTTACCCCCCATGATGGTATCTCCTCTGTTTACCTGAGTATGGGAAGGGAAGGAGTCACCTACATGTCACAGAAAAAGAAAAAGGAAAAAGGAGACTGAGAAAAAAAAAAACAAAGGGAAGAACACGATGGAGTTTACTTTTAAGATAATCACAATCTATTAATAGTTCAAAATAGTATTTTTAATTAAAGGATACCCTGTAAAACTTTACCCTTATTGATTGGTTATTTGATAGGCAGTTTTCTTTCCCGCAAGCTCCTTACCAAAGGGAAATCAAAGCAGAGGGAGAATGCAGGGAAAGGAAAGGAGGTCCATGGCCAAACAGGCTGGGCAATCACCATGGAGCAGAAACTGCACGAAACCTACTTAACCAAGTTAAGCAGCAACCATATTCCATCTTCCCTGCAGTAAAGGGAGCATGAGGGAGGGTACTGCTTATTCAAGAATAATTCTTGTTGCAAGAATATTTCTATGTGTAAAATGAAACTCTGCCCAAAATACTACCAAAAAAAGAAGCCAA
>VWZG01002624.1:507566-533717 GCA_013396735.1 Grallaria varia | reverse complement strand
AAAAAAAAAAAAAAAGCAGCAACCTTACAGGTTTGCTTGGAATTGAATCTCAGCTCGCATAAGCCTCTACTTTGGGAGGGAGATGGAAAAATATAAGGAAAGGGTTAATTTTTAATCCATCTCCTGTTCTCTTTACAAAGGGTGGTAAAGACAATGAGACTACTCTTAAACTGGAAAATAAACTCCCTGACTACCTGGAAGAGGTTTTCCTAGCAAAGGGATTCGTTCCCCGCAGAACAGAATAGTCAAAAGGCAATTTTAAATCTAATGTCAGCACAGATACATGAAATGAAACTGAGGCTTAGAAACACTGCTGAGGGTGGAAATGCAGCCTGAAAGGAGGCAGTTTGGTTCATCTCTTACAATCAGTACAGAGAGCAGTAAGGGCCAGCTCTCAATAATCAAAAGTGCATTGTTATATGCCTGATGAAGCCAACTAATTTATTTATTTATTTATATTCGGGTCCCCCCAAAATTATAGGGAAAACCCTCCACTTTAAATGGTTATTCTGTGGAAAGGTGGTAGGGTCTGAGTGTGCTGAAATCCAAACCACACAGTAAGCACAAGCAGAAGGCTGCTGTGAAATGCCCCCTCCTTGCTCAGAGCAGATGTGCACAACACGTATCTGGCTGTGTCTTACAGCCAGCTGCCTCAGAAGGTGTCCTCTGCAGACCTACCTGTGCCACAGAAACTGGGTGAATGGCTGCAAAGCCTTCCCCAGCCTTTCCAGCAAAGCCTCTTCTCTTCCAAAATTAGTTTCAAGGCTTGCTTGATTCCCATTACCGGCAAGGACTACGTGACACTTTAGAAATACAAGCACAACCAAAGAGGACCTTCCAAGTAAGAGCTTTGGAGTTGCATCATAACCTTAATGGTCCAGCTGGGTACCACATGAACAAAATGGGACTCAAATGGGTGTAAGAAAAACCCCAGTATTACATTGATTTATAATTTGACATGTTTCCCATTCACTTTCATATTCTAGAGCCAAGGGGTAAGGGAGGATCAAAGCCTTACTTTAAAAAGCAAACTCCTGTCCCAGATGGATCAAGAATAGATGGAAATCAGGAATCCCACCAGTTCAGAAAACAGGAAGATAACTACCACTACCATCCCCAAGATGGATTAGTTTTATGAGCTCCTGATTTTAAAGCAATTTTAGACTTTCTGAGTATTTCCAACCACCAGTGTTATGAGGCATGAGTTGACATTTAAGACATTCAGACTTATATATTCATGATTTTAAACATAGGAATATAGATTCCTGCAAAGTTAAGGTCAGATTAATATTTTTGATACATTGAGAAGCAAACTGGTGAACTTGGGAAATACGGAAGGAAAATTAATACAGGGGCAAGAAGTATTCTAAAAGTCTACGCTCCAGAAAAAGGTAACGTTAAGAACAGTCATGGACTTAGAGAATTTACACGGGGAAAAATTTAAAACTCTGAAGTCTTATCTAAGTGCAAGCTCCTCGCTGTCTACATCAAACCACAACAGCTACTAGTTTGCAATAAACACTTTCCCAGATCCACAAAGAGTAGAGGTGTCAGTGGGTGGGTGACTGGGTTTATCCCTGCAGCTCTCCCACAGTGAATATGGTGATTCAGGAAGGTGACCACCCAGGTGGAGGAACTAGGACAGGAAGAAGGTCTTTTTTAATTTTCCAGAGAACACTGGGACACTATTGTAAGAAGAAAAGGCTATGTGGATCTTTCAGTCACTTTTTAGTGGTGAAGGCATCACCCTTTCTGTGCTAAATGAGTTATGCTGATGCTCAGAGGGCAGCACACTAGCCCAGGGAAGATCACAGCATTGGGGAGAGAATGGTATGATCATCCCAGTATGTCCAGCAATGCTGTCATTGGTTTATCCAACCACTGAAGTGGGTGGTAAGAACACAGCTATGCATCATCCGTATATTAACATTATGAGTATACACAATGAACAGGAAGAGTTAGAAAGGCCCTTGGACAATAAGAAATGGGCTATGGCTGGTATTGCTGACAGCAGGTGGAATGGGTCATGAGACCGGAAAAATAAAACTGATGAAGATAACTTGCATTTTCAGGAGAAAATGGCAAAAAAATTCCAAACGAACAAAACCAAAAACCTGCACCAGGAAAGGGTAGCACTTTATATAAAAATACACTGCTACTGGCTATAGACATTCCAAAATCACAGTGCTTTGCAACTGGAGCCAAAATGAACAAAAATGAAGGAGACTTGATTGGCACATGTTGAATCATCAAACTATCAGGCCTTACTAAATAACAGGACAAACTGCTCTTTACGTAGCAATCTAGATGATGTAGGAAGGAAACGTGTTGGAAAGAAAGTAAAATAGGGGACATTTTGTACACACTTTGTGCAGTCAGTGATACAAATGATCTGCCTCTAAAAGTAATGTGTGGCATCTTTTTTAAAGATGTGAATAACTTATGCTATAAGTCTTTGAGAAACCAGACAAGAAGAAAATCGCACTACAATGTACTTTAATGAGTCTTGAACAAGCAGAGAAGTTTCTGCGTGCCAAAGATTGACCACTACAACTGTATTATTGAAAGAGGAAAAGGCCTGTTATTCTGACACACTCTCCAGCAGAACAATGGAACAACTGGTTTCACCTCTGATAGCTCAGGGAATGTAACAGGGCATACTGGTCAGCAAGCTTTCAGTAATGTAGGTTTCACCAAAGACATCTATGCATGGTTTCCATAGAATCATAGAATCATTTAGACTGGAAAAGATCTCTAAGAACATCAATTTCAGCCTCTAACCCTACATTGCTGAATCCACCATGAAACTGTGTCCCTAAGCGGCACATCTACATGTCTTTTAAATACCTCCAGGGATGGTGAATCAACCACTTCCCTGGGCAGCCTGTTCCTGTTTCCTTATGATGGAATGATTGGTTTGGTTGGGGCATGAGAGCAGTATTCTTATACTTTGATTTTGCAAGATTTAGACTAGAGAAAAAAATTTGGTATTGAAGAAAAACATTACCATATAAAATGAATGAAGTTTGTATTAGATTAATCAGTACAGACCCGCAGGTCACAAAATGAGGAAATACCAACAAAATTGTTTTCAAGATTATGCCACAGATTTGGATTTTAGGATTGTGCCGTGGAGATCTGATCTTAGCCCCATGCTGTCCAGCATTTGTTTCTAGTGCTTTATGCTAACATGGTCTCCTTCCCAGCACAGCAGGCAGGTGATAGCAGAAACAGCAACAAGGCCAGGCTACTGTTTACAAATTTCCTGGTGAGATGGTCAGAATTCATCTGAACACATTTTGTTAACCTGCCTCATCATTAAAGATCCATGGGACACTGATTTCCAGGCAGTGAATTTTGTCCTTTGTAAAAGGCAGGCACAGCATCTTGTGGAAAACAGCGTCTACAAGTCAAACACAGCATAGACAGGCATTCACTATGGCTCTGTGGGCTGTCCAGTAAGTGATCCTCACTGTCTCCATCCTTATTTCCATTCCAACCTGTCTCCCCTAAAATCTGCCAAGACAGTTGTGACTCTGCCACACTTTCATACAGTGAATACAAATCCGTTGCCTTTCTTCTTTACTTTCAGGTAAGCTTTTAAAAAAGGCCAAATCCAAGAACACCAACAACCTCTTTTCCTCACTATCCCAAAGATAACCTTCAAAAAATTGTAAAATCTCTTTTACAATTCCAGAGAGAAACACACCTTTTCACTTTGAAAGGACAACAACGATTGTTTTGGAAACGTTCTTTGGACACGTATCTCCCTTTATCTTTGGCATGCAAAACCAGGCTGAGCAGATGACACATCTTGAATTTGTAAGATTAAAACAAAAGACAGAAAAGAGAATGGGAGGATACTCTTGCAGGATGGTGTAATTTCTCCCCTTCATTCACATCCCTCCAATTTCAAGCAACATAACTAGTGGTTTCAATAGGAACTATAATTGCAGCATACTCACAGTCCCATGCAGGCAAAGAGATGCAGTCTAGTTTTATTTTTCTTACACCCACAGAGAATTCTGTTTTGTTTCACCCTCTCATTACTCTCCCTCACACACTTGGCTCAGAACATCAAATTCTGTCTCAGCCATTCAACATCTATTCCATTGGGCTGCTTCTTTCTCTTACCATTATGCATACATATTGAACAGCTGGAACCTAGAAAAGGCACAATTAATTATTCTGAAATTTCCCAAAGAAAATATTTTCCCTTTTCCTCAATTTGAAACTACTTTTTGGTTTAAAGAAAAAAAAAAGAAAGAAGTGCATCCCATAAAACCTTACGTACACCTCAAAAACTTAATGGAACATTTTAGGTTTAACAACACTAATTTTTGAGAGAAGGAGATTGGTTCAGGCTTGCTTGTTTTTATTTCTTAAGTCACATAACAAAGTCCCTGTTGTATCTTGGCGTGAAACTGATTTCTTTTATTATGACATGAGAACCAGAAGAGCAGAGGACTTCTATCCTTCAAATACCTAACAAGCTACCAGCCCTGTGAAAATCTACTTGCTGGTTGAGCCTATAAGCCACAGCTAAGCAACAATGAAAGAAAAACCCAGAAAAAGCAAGAGGGTCAAGAGCAACACTTGCCATGTACTCAAAAACTAACAACTGGGTTTAGGGCAGATCAGGGTACATGGGACAAGGCAAAGAGCAGCGATTTCTAAACACAAGCCTGACCAAGTGGAGAACAGTCAGTCAGGAGGGAACACTCTTAGGAGGACAGACCCTTGCTGAAGGTGGGTGGATCAAGATCCACCAAGGGTTTTCCTGGATATCGATGGGTCAGGATCTCACCATGCTTTTTACACTCAGTTCCACAACAAGCCATCAGAATTACTTTCAGCTGCCACCCCTGGAAAAATCCCTGACTCAGAAATCCAAATCAGTATCTGCTTTGTGGAAAAACACCCCATCCGGTGTTCCTTTGAAGAGAAACAAGCTATAGCATGAGATAAAGGACATAATGGTTCAGGGCATATGGGTCGTTCAGCAATAACGTGTTGAGGGCTACAACTCCAGTGCCAGTACCAGCCCTGGGTCTGCACAGAAAAGCAAAGGACTAACACATCTGACAGGAAGAGTTTCCACCCCAACAGCGCAGAGAACCTTCAGAGAAATCCTACTTCTGTTGGATACTGGTTCTGCTAGCTAAGCTGCTAATTCAGCACCCTGCCTGACCAATCCCTCACAGATACATGGAGCTGAAAGGCTTCCTCTCTGGCTGCTCACCTCTCTTTACAGGAGTACACAGGGATGCTCAGCGTGCCCAAGACACAAGCCCAGAGTGCCAGCACTGACACGTTAATAGGACAGGCACAGACAGCTGACCTCCACGGAGCAATTGCAAGGTCCCAGCTGGACCAAAAAACCGGTGTGTCTCACTAAAATAAGCTCAACAACTGAAGCAACGAGTTCATGTAAAAACGCTGCTTATTACAACCTCAGGCACAAATGGGAATGGGTTTAATTAGTGTCTGCACATATGCACAAAACTAAACCACATCTAAATTTTACAGCAGTACACAGAAAATACGACAGGGTGTTTATGTACGCGTCTGATGTTCTCTAAAAGAGCATTTGGTTCTCAAATATGCCCTTGTAAGAGTAACCTGACAGAAACATATGATCACTGCTAACCATGAGATGCAATAGGTAGATTCTTTTTCCCCTTAAATGTCATTTGTTAAAACATCATGATAACTTAACAAAAAGACACACTTTTACAATTCTGTATCAAACCCCAAAAATATAAAGTGATAGAAAGATACATTAATTTTACATTCAAAAATGTATTTGGAACTAAAGAGTGCAATCTCTTTATTTTTCATCTGTGACCGTCAGCATCCTGCAGTGAGCAGTAGAATCAGATAATCTGCATTAGTCTGGATTTAACTCAACAATATCAACATATCATTTTTACCACTTTTGCAAAAACAATCTGTTCCATCAAGCACATCTTACAATAATAAGCTTTCCAATTTTCCAGAGAAAAATGCTTTTCAGGGAATCAAGGAGAGAAAGGAGGAAGAAATACATCACAGTTAGAAATCTATTATTTCAACTTTTCCTCACCAAACAAAATCCCTTCAGTGTAGGCAAGTGGGTTCCACAAGTACTAAAGGGACCTTTCAACACCTACGCCAAAGCAACAAGTCCCTCATCCCAACTGGATCAATAAATGTGAATTGCACATAGTACATAACGAAGTATGGCTCTGCCTTAAGTTTCTTCTTTATATGACACAGAAATTACTTAATACCTGGACTTATCTATGGAAGAGTGTCTAGTTATATCCAAATATCTAGTTTTTCCTACATTAAAAAAAAAAAAAGGAACTGAGTGAGGTTAGATTTATGAAACGTCGGCTTCCCGTTCATACTGGGGAATTGCAGTGAGATATTAACATGAATTTCTCAACCTGTGAAATGGAGGAGACGACATTAACTCTTTCACACAGACAGTTTCTCAACTGTATGCTGGGTCTTTGACTTCAACAAATTTAACAAAAACAAAGTAAAAAAACAAGATAAAGCATTAGGCAGCGTGACCAAACATTCTCTGCCTCTCTGTTGCAACCTGACAAATATGTAGCTCTGATTGCAGTCTGAGTTCCATGTCATTATTGCAGTATTTCTCTAGGTAAGCCTTCCCAAAAAGAAGAGGCTTTAGACCAGCTATGTCTAATGCAGGAGGCAAGCAGAATTAATATAAAAGTACAAACCTTTAAGCTGTTGCCATACATCCTGAACCAAAAAGCAGGAGGCAGAAGAACATTTCCTTTTGTTTGCAATTAATTTAAAATAATATGTGATGGGCTCTGACCTGGTGAAGCTCTTACTTCTCCTTATTGGTAGATCCTCAAACTCCACCAGCTGAAGCAATGACAAATGTTGCAGTATTTCTACGTGCACTACAGTGTGACTCACAGTTAGACCATGCTCAGAAAGAAATATTCCTTGTAGGTGGTGTGGAAGCAGCTAATTTGGTGAAAAGCTGTTATGCTAAGACCATCAACCAATAATTTCATTAGTGTACTATTATATCAGAATTCCTGACATGTTTAGGTGTCACGTAACTTCTGTGAAGGCAACAGCTACTTTAGGAATTGATTATTAAGTTTAATTCATTTTAAAACTCTCAAAACAACATTCTCAAGGTTTATTCTTGATCCTTTCCATGGCACCAGTGGGCAGATCTTTACAGGGACTGCACAACTAAGAAAGGCATTACTGTAACCATTATTCAAGTTGATTATTAACTCATTACAAAGCATTCCCCAAGCCTAGCAACTGCTACTACAGAGGTTAGCATGGAATACATGTGAGACAGTGATGCCAAGCCACTCAAGCCATCATGGCTTTAGCCTCTTGCTGAAGGACTCTACAAATTCACAACAATGAAATACTTGATGTTGCTAAAGACTGCTTGGAAGTCCCAGAACAAACCATCTCATCATCATGGCTCGAGCATCACTAAAAGCATTCAGCTGTCCTTACTTCTTCCAGTGGAAACCAAAAGCACTCAGCATCCAAAATGTCCTTCATTGGTTCCTGGAGCCAAAATGCCAAACAGGCTATGGAAAGCTGGCTTCATCTCTCCCCCAGGAAGAAGTGACCAGCCACTCTGTCCTTTTGTTACAATGCTAACTACACTGTGGAAACTAAGCCATCCAGTGGTTTGGGATCCACAACCATCAAGCCTAACATTATGAAAAAAAATGAAACAAAGCCTCCAAGGAGGAGCAACTTCTGACCCAAAACTTCCCAGAGTAACCCTAAGCACTCATCAGCAGAAATACAGGGAAAGAGTGGTAGTTCAGAAAGAAAATAGTGACTTAACAACAGGTCTAAAGCATAATGCAACACCATTTAAGTAATTTCTTAAAATGATCAAGCTCCAACACCACATGAAACCCTGGGAAGCATCTGCAATGACATTCTGTATTTTTCCAGAAGAAAGAGGAGGAGAGTGGAGGAAACTGTACAAAGATATACTAAGCCTTTTTATCAGCCTCTTGTTGGCTGCCCACACATCACGCACTCACGCTTACCTGACCAAGGGCAGGAAGTGCTGCATATGCCATGGGCTGATTCATCATTCCCTTCTGCTTCATGATGAGCATGCGTTTCTGTTCCTCGCTCAGGTGCGCCATCTGAGCCTGCATCTGTGGCTGCTGGGACTGCTGCTGCTGGATGTATGGCATCATGGGGTTCTTGCTGGGATTTGCCATCGGTGGGGTCATCCTCTGACTCAGCTCGGCATTGAAATGGGTCAGAGGTTTGGTGTTGCCGTAAGAAAGCATACTGGGCTGTTTGCTCAAGGAGTTTGTGACCAGGTTATTTGGCTGCTGACTGATCATATTCATGTGATTTTGAGGGAGGTAGTTATTAATTGTGGTCTTCTGGGGATTGTTTGCCATAGGAGGCACTATTGGGTTTTGGTTGTTAAAGGCTTGAGGATACATCATTGGACTATTTGGTTTGTCTGCACTGAAGGGTCCTCCATAGGGACTGGATGGAGGCCCCACAGGTGACCAGCTGGAAGGCTGATTTGGATGCTGCTGCTGCTGCTGCTTCTGCTGCATGAGCTTGGCTCTTTGCTGCTGCTGGGCTGCCATCTGCTTGAGCTGCTCGGCTGGAGACAGGTCGGCGCTCGGCATATTCACCGGCCCAGGTGCCGCTCCCGCCGCGGTCGCTGCCGCTGGGTTCATAAGATAGCCGTTCCCAGAGCGCGGCTGCGTCTGGCCTGGAGTGTGGGCCTGGCTGGGAGTCTGAGGGGACTGAACAACACAGTTTGCTGGTGAGCCGGCAGGGACTGGGGCTGCGGGGGCGCTGGATGCAGAAGCGATGCTGGAGGCTGTGGAGACATTTGAGAACGGGGGACCGGAAGAAGACGGCCTCACCTGGGGAGACCCCAATGGGACATGAGGGAATGGAGAGTGAGATGGATCGCTTTTCACGCTTGCGCTCTCTTGAGCCTCTGTGGCAGGCCTGGGAAACTCTGGCTCCTTCTTCTCTTCAAAGTCTTCATTAAACAGATCTTGTATGTCATCTTCTGGAACAGTGTTCGCCAGTTCATCTATTAGCTCCTGCCACTCCTGATCATTCAGGTTGATGTCTGAGAAGAGCTTGTTCTGATTTGAAAGAGATGTTTCAGAAGTATCTATGCAGTTGGAGTCATCCAAAGGCTCTTGCTTTAGCTCCTTGTTCTGCAGGATGTTAAAACTATCATCGAGCTCATTGCAGCCATTTACAGGGAGCTTGATCTCGGAAAGCCCACCATTTTCACCCAAGTCTTCTAGTCTGCTACTGTGAGTTCCACTGTTCTGCAGGGACAGGGGAGCTTTCATGTCAAGCTGGTGAAGAGGAGAAACAGCAGGCAGAGGCAAATTATTGGGCAAGCTGTTGATTGCCTCAATGCCTGGCACATCCTTCCGTGTCCGCTTGCTGGTTGGAGAAAAACTCCCATCACAAACTCCATTTTGCTGTTCTCCATTGAGTGGTGAACGTGCGCCTTCTAACTTCCTCTTGACTGTCTCTTGAAGCTGAAAGAAAAACAAGAGGAAAGAAAAAATTAACCATTTGCAGATGCAAAAAAAATTGCTCAGGAGGACCATGACAGACGTTCCTCATCAAGTCGACAGTGACGACGAGTTTTAAATATTCTGATTAGGAAATTTCTTTGATTTCATTATTATACCTTGATCAATTTGAAAAGACAGAAAAACAAAACAACTAAACACCTTCCCACCCTGCACTCCCTCCAACCTTCCCCTGAACAGGAGAGCAGAACTGTAAAATATGTTTGTGCTTTCTAAGCTAACAGAATTTTAGGGAGCAAGTGACACACAGTGATGAGACTCATACAGTGCCTAACACAGTGAGGAATCATAAACTGGACAAGCCAAGAAAAAACCCCAAAACCCAAAAAAACAACAGAATCACTAAACTACTATTTACTCTGAATTCTTTTCATTGAAAGTTTCTAGAAGCTTCTTGAAAAATACCTGGAATACAATTGATTGAAATGTGTTGTTGACAGTAAATTTCTTTTAAAAAATTCATTATCATAGTTTCATTTGATTAGCCCTCTGTTCTTGGCTACAAAACATATTGAGAATTGGTTTTAAAGGAGGAAAAAATATATCCACCCTAGAAAATAGAAAGCCTTTTGCATGATGTTAACGTCATCAAATAATGGAAAAAAGGAAATCAGCTGTGTTAGGAGCTAACGTGAAACATAAACACTTAACAGACATGATAACAAGACAAGTCTCCAGGAAAGCAAATAAATTAGATCATAAAGATTTTATAAAAAAATCAGTGTATTAACATAAGCTTCAATTCAGGTTAAAAAAAGCATAACAAAGAACTGTAACAACCTACAGTCCTCTGCTATCACACCAAAGTGAAGTCCTTCACTTACATACCAGGATAAAAAAAGCATCCCTGTTCAGCTAAGACAAAAAACAATAGTGGGGAGGGGAGGAAGCAAAGAGGTCACAGCTCTAGCAAACGCCTTTAGGACACACTCGCATCCTTGATACTAGAACAATAGAATACAGAATACTGAAAGATTTTATCAATTTTTGAAGTATTTTTACTGGTACAAAAGTCCCAGACATGTAGCTCCCACCCCTTCCCTAACCCAGAGGTCCTCAACCTTCTTTCTTCTCACAATCCAGATGCCATTTATTTCCCCCATCCCAAGAGGGCTGGTTCCCCTTTCACCCTCTGTGTAAGGCAGGCGAGCAAATCCGTATCTCACCCTGGTTTTGGAGGGAGTGGTTCTGAGAAGGCTGTGCCCTTCTGTCTCCCTTCAGGCCTGTGTGGCCCCTCTCAGCACACAATGCAGAGGGACACAATCGACGCGTGCATTGGCGCAGCTACAGCTCAACTTGCATGGGGACACCAAGCTGCTGACAGAGTTGGTCCTCTGCACAGGTATGATCTTTACAACAAAGCAGAAAGGCAAGTCTAGGAGTCTAAGCAGACCATCAATCCCTCGATTGGTACTGGAGCAGAAGAGCTTTTTTTATATGGGAAAACAATTAGCATGTGACAAAGAGTCCCCAGTGGTTCCCCTCTTGGCACATGTGACTGAGACTTTGCTGCCTGTTCCGCCTTGCACAGAGCCAGCATGTGCCAAGCCTCCCACAAAATTCCTTTGCTTCTTGACTTTCGTGGTGCCACACAGAGCAGCTGCTCTTGACCACGGCCTCTGCCCTGTAGCTGGGCTGCTCCTCTGGTGTAAGATGTCTGGTCCTAAAACTCTGAATTTGGAGAGTTGGAGGTATTTGTCCTGAAGAAGAGAGGGTCCTCGGGAGACCTTAGAGCACCTTCCAGTACCTAAGAGGCTACAAGAAAGCTGGAGAGGGACTTTCTACAAGGGCATGCAGTGATGGGCGAAAGGGGAACAGCTTCAAACTGAATGAGGGTGGATTGAGATTAGACATTAGGAAGAAACTCTTCCCTGTGAGGATGGTGAGGTACAGGAACAGATTGCCCAGAAAAGCTGTGGATGTCCCACCCCTGGAAGTGTTCAAGGTCAGGCTGGATGGGGTTTTGAGCAACGTGGTCTAGTGGAAGGTGTCCCTGCCTGTGGCAGGGAGATTGGAATGAGATTATCTTTAAGGTCCCTTCCAACACAAACCATCCTGTGATTTTATGTCTGCGCAGCTCCACAGGAGCTGTCCATACCCTGAGAGTCTCTCCCCATCCCTGCTTTCTAGGGGTATGGGAACAGCACAGCCAGTGGTTTGCATCAAGAAGTTCCTCTCCCCTGCACTTCAGTCTGTGATGGGCAACGAGGATGCAGTAGTGTGGAGGTCAGGAAGGCTGTGAGCTTGTTTTGGGCCTCCCCATCACATGTGTGGAGTCCCCCTCACTGGGTTCCCACTCCTCTCCCAACTCTTACCCCCATGAGCTCTGCAGATGCCTGAGAATGGGGTCCTGCATGTGGCAGCAGATGCAGGCAGGAACACACACCACACCAGCTCTCCCTTGATTACGGGCTGGCATAGTCAACTTTATCAGCCATGGTCTGCAGGAACCCACCAGGCTGCAGAGCGCAAAGACCCACAGCAGAGCTCCGCTCCAAGTGCTACAACAGCAGAGAGCTCTTCTAGCAAGAGGTGCTTGCCCAGAGGTGGCAATTGCCTGCATCTGTGCCAGCCAGCAGCCATGTGGAAAGTAAGCCAACACCCAGGACTAGCGTGAAGGATCAAAATCAGATCCCACAAGGGGACTAACATTACAGCTCTCGCCTCTGCTGCTTCCCTCTCCTAAAAACCTGTGTTAAGCTGAGCACCAGTGTATGGTGTCACAGCTCCCTGATGCTGTTTGACCAGTGTAACTGGCGTGCAGCAGAACCCTGCAGCTGAGCTTGTTTCACTGATCTTTATATAACCCTGGCTCAGACTCTGGAGATGAGGAATGGACAACACAGAATGGCACCTCTACACAAGGACAGCAGCACAACTCCAGGGCAGGAAAAGAAAGAGCACGAGCTGGCCTCAAGTGCAGGAGACCAGTTACACAGTTGATATAATGGGTTAAAATAGTATATTTAAAAGTTGCCCCTAATGGGTCACTCACACAATTTACCACTGAAATAACCTATCTGAGCTCCTAAGCCATCTCACCACGAAGTCACTATCCTTTTTTGCCTTCCGCATCAGAAAAGCATTGACCAAATGGCAGGTGACTCAGGACCAAGTTCAGCGGGCGTGCACACAAAAACAGGATTGGTAGAAACACTCAAAATTTGTCATGGCCCTTTGCACTGAGTTCATATTGACCAAATGCTGAGCTAAATTAAGAACAGGACCTGGTGGCAAGCTTCTAGCCTTGAAGTAAAGTTCATCTGAGGAAAATATGTGAAAAAAATTTGTTTCAATGACAAGGCAGGGATTAGTGAGGGCGGTTTTCTCCTGAGGAACACAAGTGAACTGATTCCATACATTTTGCAACAGTTTGAAGAAATCCTTCACAAAATATTGTAAAAAGAATACATTTTCACATGGTTTTACACTTTTGGGTTTCACATAATTTACTAATATACTCTGAATCTATCATCTAATTTGTACACAAATGTTTACCAAAAGACATAAAACTATCTAGCGGCAAAAAACCAGCCCTAAAAATATTGGTTCCTAAAGTTTCGTCATATGCTGGAACTTGGATGTCTCCCTGTACAAATACACAGTGACTTTAGTGAAAGTAAAGACAGAATCATGTTTATCATGCATTGCAACTGCTTGACAAGGCAACTATTTTCCATCAAATATGAAACATACAGAAGCTGTGCCTTATTGCAAAACAAAATAAATCAAATTAAACCTATTCTAAGTGTGTAGCTCCACATTATTCTCCTTCAGAAGTTTTAGGATTTGGGGGGTTAATTTTTTTGTTTGGTCACTGGAAAACTGTAGGTAGACAGAAACTTCACATGAAAGGTTTATTTGAAGGCAACATGCTGGGTACAGCCTTTTGCGGGTGGGGAAGCACCTTGGCTCCAGTATTTTGAGGTGGTTGGGAACTATGCATCTTCTCTTTTGGGGTACAACACAGAAATAACCTTATCAAATTATTTCAGTGCAAACACTAATTTTTGTATCTTGAGCTCATTCCCAATCCCCAATCACCATGTTAACTCTTGAATGGTTTGAATATCATGCACTGACTGGCAAAGAGTTTGCCACCACCAGGATTCCATGGTGTCTAAGACTAAAACCCCAGCACTTCCCCTTCCCTCTATAAAAGCAATCCCTGAAGTAAGACATTCTCCTGTACAGTACCCTTGCTCTCCTTCTTAGTGCTACGATATAGTTTGTGTATATCTTACAGTGTGCATCACAGAGATATTAGGAGGAGCTGAGAGCTTTATGTCTAGGAGCTGATCCATAAAATAAAAGCAAAATAACAAAAAAAAAAAAAAAAAAAAAGGAAAAAAAAAAAAAGGGAAATACTAAAATAAAATAAACCCCTTGCAGCTTCATAAGCCTTTGGCTTTATTCACACAAAATGCTTGGCTGATGGATCTGCATTTCACAGCACTTTTCTACCCCAAAGCAGAAGACAGTGAAGCAGGCCTTGCTATTCTTTATATGCCTTTGGAGAAGCTCCAGTTGCAGAGCAAGAAAAGGTCAAACTTTGGCAGGTTGACTTTTCAAATGACTCTCAATTGGAGGAGAGGCAGGGGGACAGAGCTGTGCACGCAACCACACAGACACACAAGGACCCGAATGGTCTAATCCAACCTATCCCGAAATTCTTGGCAGAGCTGCTCGGACATGCCGTGACAGACCCAATAGATAAACAAGAGTGTGTCGAGGCTGTAGGCAGGGCTTTCATCTGTGAGGAGAATCTGCTCCGCTTCATCTCACCAGCAATTCATTTTTCAAAAGAAATGAGACAGAGGTACTGTTGTTATAGCAACAGCCGAGCCACTTGCCAGCCCATCCTCCACCATCGAGCTGCCTTTGGTGGGCGGCTGTTCCAGTCATCCATGGGGAGTGACTAGGGCTGTGGCGNTGGGGAAGTCAAGAGGCTAAATTCTCTCTTTACCAGTAGAGGCTGAGCACTATTCACAGGATCTAACACAGGTCCACTTCTACTCCGTAAGCCCACAGACAAGGAGGATCAGGGTCACTTTTATGGATGCTTTTGTGTACCAGCTACATAGTGGACATGTTGCCTCTGACTTCCTTCTAACTAAGGCAGCTCCAGCCACTTCAATACAAGGCAAGAGCAACAACTGCGAGAGGTCTGGAGCACTCGTTTCCCAGCTCCAACAGGACATGCCCTGCTCTGTAGCTATCTTTGCTCCCTGTGGAAAAGCACAGAATCTAGTCAAAGCTCAAATCCATCTTCCTCAGAGAATACTCATGTTTACAGAAAACAAGGGCTATCGTTCTCCACATGCTCTTCTGTGACTCTTTCTGTTACAAATAGGTCTTTTTCGCTCTTCATGTTGAATCAGTCTGGCTCACCAGTCATCCATCCTTGCTCAAATGGCCTTCAGTTCTCTGCCATGGCAGTAACTCAGTCTTGGCCCTTTCTCCTGGTCTTTGACTCTCCTTCCATCAGGCTGTTTGACTTACCACCTCTTCTTCCAGAGATTCTTCAGCTTTCCCCGCCTCTCTTCTCCCTCCTTCTCTCCCTTCTCCAGGTCTTCTCCAGATGGATCTTCATACCCTCCACCTCCAACAGAAGTGCTTACCATAAGCTCTCCAAACATCACCCCAACTGAGCAATCTCCAACTTGCACCCTGAAGACTGAGTCAAGTTTGCCCCTTAAATTCCTGTGCTGCATTCAAGTCCTGTCAACAATGTAGGAAGTGTCCGAGGGGTGGCTGTGAAGTGACACTAAGCAAGCAGATTTGACATGACAGCTCTTCTAAGCAAAGACATAATGACCATAACCACCTCATTCTGAGATCAGTAAGGAATAATCAGCATTGCCATTTGCATGCCAACAATTCAGCTTCCACATTTGAAGGGATTCCTCGTTTCTTGCACATCCTTCCTTGCTGTATCACCTCTGAGACTGCCATTCAAAAGTCAATGCCAAAGAGCACCTCTGCCTGAGGTACAGCCACATCTTGTCACCAGTGTTTGAAGTCCATCAGCTCCACAGTGGCTTCCTAATGACACTTACTGCAGATGTCCCACGGAGATGGTGGCAAGAGCAGGACAGCCTTTCAAAAACCCTCTTGGAGCTGAACTCAGACAAGCAGCCAAGTGAGGTGGAGGTGGGTTACATATCATCACTTCCAACAAATGAAAGTCTTCAATGCATCAAACCACTCCCCTACTAACCTGAATTTCCTCACGCTGCTGAAAGCATGGCACCAATGCCTGCTAACTCACAGGATGAAGCCTGACGTAGCAAATTGATTTTGGAGCACAGTTGCTCATTTAAAGCACATGCTGTGCTCTTCCACGCTGGGCCTGCCTGCCCAGCTCTTGCTGGCCAGGGCAATGTTTCAAATATGCAGGAAATTCATGTTGTGAAACCTGTTTGAAGTTGGTAAAACCTCATCCTGCCAACCTGGCCAGTAACCTGTTCAACTCCGCAGGCTCACAGAGTAACTTCTGCCTCAGGCAAGGGGTCAAACCTCCACCTTATACCCAAGCTGCACCGGGCTGCTGGGGACTCTTGTCATCATCCTTGTTTTTGTTGTCAGGTCACCGGAAGAACAAATTAACTCCTGGTAATAATAATGATGATGATCAGGGCACCAGTTAAACCTGAAAGAACTAAGAGGGAGGAAAACAATCCACTTCCTTGCATTTCAGCTGGGCTGGTCAGACAGGAAGAGTTGATCTCAAAAGCAGTGAGAGGAAAGAGTCTCAGTGCTTCGATGCAAAGCCAGCAGTGCAAGACCCTCGCCAGAGCTGCCTGCCCCAGCCAACTGTCAGGCTCCCAGCCACCAGTGGGAACTGGATCACACTGGGAGATCAAGCAGAAAACCAGGAAGAAGGGTAAAAACAAAGGCCCCGGGTGAGAGCAAAATAGCAACAGCAGTGGTGAAGTCAAATCAGGTAAATGCTGTGACTCCACCTTCCCTCAGTCAGCCAGGTAGGGATGTTGATGTGTGTTAAAACAGCTTGCAAAAAGCTGAATGCAAAAACATTGCATGGCAAGTTTAACTGAACTTTAGAGCACAGACTATTTAATGAATTAAATACTGTCAAAGAGCATTCGAGCCCAAGTGCATGAGCTACATGGCTTCCTCCTCTTCAGACCCATCCAATTCAATCCCACTTTAGTCCTATATGGTAAACACTGGCAAAGTAGTAACCTCATCACTTCGGGAGTGCCAGCACCCCTCTGTTTGTCCAAAAGTCTTAATGAAGGTGCTAAGAGCCTGGCAGCTGGACTACTGAGCTGGCAATGCCCAGTCCTGCCTCTTATGCCCAACAGCAGAGCTCCGCGCTCTCTGTCCTCGCAGACGGCACGAGCTACAGTCTCAAAGCGTGTTATGAGGATTTAGTCAGGCAACCTCTAATTGACTTGTCTGGGAGTTGTGCTGATAAGTCTTCACTCTTTGAAAACATTCCCCATCTGCTTTGTATCTGGACAGGAGGGAGGCTAACAATAAAAAGCAGGCACTGCAGATGACTAAAGCTGTACCTCCCAAAGAACTTGTGCAAATCAGGGTAGAAAAGAAATGGAGGAACCTCTTGAGTTTTAAGCTAAGAAGCAGCACAGCAGCACACCCAGTGTTGTTGCACATGCACATAGCTACTCATTCACTACTCACTAGCTCTTTAAACTGCATATATGATACTAGAAATGGTTTCCTGGGGAAAATCATGTCCCAGTTCATCCTTGGATGGGCACAAGCCATAGCAGGCTAGTGAAGTGTGCTGGTGACACCCTGCCTGCCTAGCAAGGGGGCATTTGGGACAGGAAAGAGTTCTTATGCTCTGCAAAGGAAGAGCAGTTCTCCGACACAGTCTCTGCTTTCCTCATCATTAAAGCACTGGTAGAATATGAGCTCTGTTTCTGATTTTAGAACTGATAAACTAAAATTTTGTCTAATCTAATCTGCAACGGAAAAGCCCTTCCTACGCTTAGAGCAAGCAAATTACTTTGCAGATGCTCACAAAGTACTGCCATAGCACAGTCTATGTGCATAACATAACAGTCCTGAATGTTCTTGGAGAAACTCTGAAGAAAGACAGTAAAGGTGTGACAGTACTCCCACAACACCACCATTGGTTTCCACAGACTATGAGGTTCTATTCAACCTCTTTTATTACCAAAGCCTGTCTAGTGTATGATCTCTACAGGACTGACAGCAAGCTGACAGAAGGCTGAACTCAGAAATGACATGGCTGTCCCCCATTCATTTCACTGGGGTTATCTGCCAGCACTCACCACCTCATGGCAACAGGGCTACTTATCCACAGTCGCATGGAGCAGCATCTTCCAGTTCCTCAAACCAATATGGGGTAAGCAATTTCAGGAATTCTTCCACATGACTGATTTCAAATTCACGCTTTTTTGGAGCAAAGTGTTTGATACAATCGGAAAAAATAGGAAATGAGAGCCAGATAGTCTATACACTGTCCCTGTTCAAGCCCACTCATTTTAGTCACTCTCTTGGGGAAACATCACAAATGAAACTTTCACTTGAAAAGAATTTAAATATCAGATGAACAGATTTCCACAACTAAAACATTTTTTAAAAGGTCTTGTGAGTCAGAGCTTATACTGTGCTGCAAATAAGATGGTGAATTTAGCCTACTCTTCCCCAGCTGACCCCTGTGCCTAACTGGGCACCTTGTCTGAGGACAGAGGTGACCTGAAGAATTCTTTGTAAGGACAAATACCTTTAAAAGAGTGTAGGTTATCCAAGTACAGGTTAAACAATTAACAGTACAATAAGCATTGCAGAGGAGATCCAAACATGGGGAGAAGGCGAGGGAAATGAATCCTTTGCAGAGTAATGAATGAAAGTAGTTGTATTTTTATTAAGGTCTAATTCTCATTATGCTACTGAGACATGTCTTTTGGGGAAAGGAAGAAAATAAACACGGGACAGATGAGTTTGGAAGTAAATTTGTGCTAAGGTATAGACCATTTAAAAATAAATAATAAAATCAAATAACTTAAAATTCTAAAACAGAAATTATGTCAGAGACATCCAAAAGAGGCTTTTTCCTTCAGCCAAACAATTCCCCGATCAGCAAAACCTGCTTGATCCATCTCTAGGAAAAAAGAACAATGCAGGAACTGCTTGTTTGCCTTAACTTTGCATCGTTCTTTCAAAGAATGCACACAGCAGCAGTTTTGAAAGACTACTGGACAAAATCCATGGCCCAGTCTTGTGAGAGGTGCTGAATCCCTCAGGTGACAGAATGACAAAATGGTCTCAGTTGGAAGGGACCCTAAAGATCATCCAGTTCCAACCCTCTGCCATGGGAGGGGTGCCACCACTAGACCAGGTTGTTCAGAGTCCCCATCCAACCTGGCTTTGAACACTTCCAGGGATAGGTCCCATTAAGTTCGCCAGGAATCAGGGACCCATTGATACGATAATTTCTTATGCATCAAAAATCCTTCAGAGATGGACGCTATGTCTGATGGAACAACACTTCTTTACATTCATTTTTTGGCATCAATACAAGTTATTGCCAATGCTGGGGGGAAAAAAAAAAAAAGGCAGGATCACGGAAGATCTGTGAAGACTCAAGGAATCAAAGGACTGTACAGGGTGCCCCAGATGTGTTCTGAATTATGGGCTAAAGGCCAAACAGCACTCAATAGCAGATTTGCCCTAAATATGGCCAAATAAACCACACAAAGTTCAGTTCTTTGTGGCCTCGGGACCTTCACCTCAACTTGACCTCAGGCCCCACAAAGTCACAAAGCACAACTAATGGGAAAGCACATGTCTGGTCTCCCAGATCCCAGCAATCATTAGAGTCAGAGTCCCAAGGCTGGACCTGCTGTGCGGGGTGAACTGCAAATGTACTATTTAAGTCTACTGATGAAGTGCAAAGAGAAAAGATAGATTTTAAGCATATGAAGGCCTTGATTCAGCACAATAATTAGCAGACGCTTCACCTTGAGTACCCTAAGCAATCTAAAATACAAAGAATGCTTTGTGCAATGAACAGCAACATCAGACCAAGACCTTTGCTCAGGTCTTACCTTCCTTATTTTATCTCCAGAAACTGTCTCCAACCCCGGATAAACCTCTTCCTCTCTCACCTCCATAGTCTGAATACGCATACACATTGCAGCTGATTTGCATGTGTGCACTTGGCCTCATGCTTCCCCAAGGAGCAGATCCTAAAAAGGATGCACTTTTCTGCAATCTGGTAAAATCCTTCTCCCCCTGCACTTCAGTAGAGCACCCAGGAGAGATGGGAAACCTGCCCAAGCAATCCCACTGTTTATTCCTGCCCTTCCAATGGACTGCCTGGACCATTTCTGTCGGTGTCCCCAGTACCCTTCCTCAACAGTGTGAATGCAGAGTTGCAGGTGCCCATGCTCAATCTAAAGGAACTACACTGACAGCAGCGACCAGAGTCTTGTGGGTAGACATCCCACTGCCTTCTCTGCCCTCCTAAAGTTGTTGCGTGAAGTTTGCAGATACCTTATCACCAGAATATCATTGAATGCTCCTCACTGAGTGAATTATCATTGATTGCTTTTGGAAGTGTCAGCTACTGTTAGGGGGAAATCACATCCCTGCCTTCTTAAGCCATCTACTCGTAAAGGTGTTCTGTTCTACTCAGAGCTTAACTAAAGCCACAGTTTCCCAGTGTCCAGCAGCAGCAGCCTGTCTGCAGGCAAATTCCCCAAGCAGCTGCTTTTGGGGGATACAGTTCACTGTAGCAATGGCAGGAAGTCTGCAAAAATCCCAAAGGCGTGTAAGGCTTTGAGATCTCTCAAATCAAAAAGATGACCAGAAGAAAGGTGGGCAGTGTTCTGCCCAACAGCTCGAGTAGCCAAACAGCTCAAATTCCCAGCTGTGGCTGTGTGCCAGATTACTATCAGGCACTTTTATCTATTTGTGTATTTTGAAAACTGCCCTCCAAGGGAAGGAACTGCAACTCATAATGCTGCAGATGTCTACACATGCCCAGCATACACAACACAGATTTTTTTTTTTTTTTTTGCTTTTTCCCTTTTGCTGTCAAAAAATATTTCCCTGCTTTTTCCAAATACGTGCACACATGCAGAGGCAGTCACTGTCCGTGATACTTACAAGGGTTTTAATCCCAGCAATCTATGCATACTAAGCATATATTAGCAGCGAATTAAAATTAAATTTAGACTTCAAGTCCCATTCACCACTGAGAGTTTGCACCTTTAACAGTGTCAGATAAATGCAAGAATACAAAACAGCGTTTGCTATTGTTAGATGTTGTAGGTAAGACCAATTCACTGAGAACACTACAGATCTTTGCTGAACACCTTGAAGGTAAGAAGCACCAGACATCAGTTTCCTGTTAGATAACCCACAGAAATGCATTATTAGCCAGTGTGAATTCGTATAATGGGCTTCCACTAATCTTATTTTCCTTTTAAAAAAGACTTCTCATTCCTATCTTTTTTGCCTCTTGTAGGCGTGATGAGCCACCTAGTACTAAGGCTTTTAATTTGTTAGTGTGAACACAAAGTACTCTTGGGCTGCTACCAGGATTATGTGGATTTTGGTGTCAGAGAAAAACATAGGTGGACTGAATTTAAAAAGGAAAATAAACCTAATTGTGTGTCAACGCCCTCCACCCCTTCCTCACCCATCATTTAGCACTTAAATGCTGTCATTCAGGTGCAAACATATTAAATCTCTGAATCTCATTTAAGAAAACAGAGCAGGAAGATGCCTAAAGCTGTATATGAAGCCAGTGACAGGGCTGTAACCGGACTCATATCTCCCAAAATGCTGTTCCCAGCAAACGGGAATACAAAATATCTGCTATCTCCTCTGCCCTATTGGTGTGTTGGAAAATGAAGGGGTATTTAGGGGGAGCCATGAACAGGACAGGGAGAATCTGGGAACTCCTGTAGGCACCATAAGAGAGTTGCAGACAAGAACAAGTCGATTCATTCCAGCCTTAAGGATGCAATTCATGTCTCCTACACCAGGCCGAGATAGTAATCATGCTCCATAAGTGTGTTTTTCTTTTCACTGACCTTAAAGGGAGCCTTGGTAACTAGCTGAAAAAGAGGCATATCCACAGTCAGATGCCTCCATCTGGACCCTCCCCAAGCCACCAATGTTATTTGCCCAGTCACAATTAGGGCACTAATTACATGCTACTGCTGTTGACATCTGTGTTTAATAAAGATTTCTGTCTGTGTGGGTTGGGTCTTTCCCCCAGTTTCGTTTCCAGAGGCTTCAGTTTTGTTGCACTAAACTCTAGGAAAATAAGCTTGAAATCTTCATAGTTTGGCCTATAATTATGATATTATATTTGCTCTTGGAAAGAGTCTTGCTTTCTTGCAGTGCCAAGGGAAAGAAGGTTGTGCAGCTCCGAGTTTCTGCTTAGTAACTAACTTACGTGCACAGTCACTTCGGAGGGACTGAAAAGAAGCAAAGATAAGGGAAGGTCTAGCAGGAAGGGGCTGTGAGTTTGAATCCCAGACAAATAGTAGTGCTACAACCACGATGGTCTAAGCAAAGTCTGTACAGAGAGAACAGAAGTATTTTTAATTAGACACACGGATATCAGGGAATCATAATAGACAAGCTTTGGGGTAAGCAA
The DNA here is from genome assembly GCA_013396735.1 of Grallaria varia. NCBI lineage: Eukaryota > Metazoa > Chordata > Aves > Passeriformes > Formicariidae > Grallaria > Grallaria varia. The sequence goes on along the minus strand of VWZG01002624.1, from coordinate 511,469 downwards.
GTACTTCTTTAGTAACATTTCGGTAGCCTTAGTAACAACTTTAACAATGAGCAAACAGGCTTAAGAAATGATGCAAAATCATGTAGATATTGGGTATATAGAATTGTGTGCAAATCTGCTGTGTGATAAAGCTTCCTACACTACAAAAGCTTTGTTTTAAAGGAAATTACATGGGCAGCAGGTTGAGGTTTTTCCTAGAGGTATTTACAATACTCCTTTATTTTTTTGCCTTTCTTCCAAGCTTTTCAAAACAGTTAAATGAAAACAAAAGCCTGGCAATTAGCATATTTCAGAATTACATTAAGGGCCCAGCTTTAAAATGCACAGCTGCCTGAGACTGACTTTTTTTGCAATGCCAGGTGGAAGACATGAGGCCAAGAACAAACCTTGTGGGTCCTGATATCTGCAGGATTTGCAGAAGACCGTGGTCTCGGTATGTCTGGGGACATAAGTCACCACTTTTTTTTGTTCCCCTTTTTTTTTTTCCCTTTTTGTTTTCCCAAACCCAAAAGCTTTCTGGTGTTTCCAAACTCCAAATTCAGACCTGCAATAATCCTATTAGAAGCACTGAACACCGTAAACATAGAGGATTTTACTGACTCATCACTAAAGTGGTGGCAGACTTCTCCTCTCCCTGCTGACAAGAAAGGACTTCAATGCCTGAAACTAAAGCAGATACATTTCCCATCGAGTGTCCCTTATGTCTCTGTACAGCAATATCAACTAACCAGTGGCATTCTCCCTGTAAAGCGCCTGTAATGTTACCAAACAAAGAGCCACCAAGTGGGTACTGGGTAAAAGACTCCCTAGGGAGCTGTGGGGGAACACAGCAGGGCACAGCGCCCTTCTTGGGAACGCCGTCTCCCCACGCAGCCGCTGTGGAGCAGGAGGTTCAAACCACAAGGATTCAGACTAAACCACAGAAGCCAAGAGATTCGCCTCTTGGGCTCGGCACAGCAGTGCTGCAAGGCAGCCTGTGAGCTCTGGCACTCCTGGCTTATGCTCCAACCTCTCTGAGTGAAGGCACGGGTGCAGGAGTCCCCCCATGGGGATAAAGCTGCTCTTGTGCTGCTGCCCAAGAGCTACAACCAGTCCCTGCCTCTTTCGCTTTCCAGTGGCTCTGCTGGAGCCCTGAAGCTCTCACCGGGGTGCCAGCAGCCATCAGAGGTGGCTGTGACAAACAAGTAGCAAACTACCATGGCCAGAGCAGCTCCACGCAGTGATGTGAGGCTTCAGAGAGCTGGACGTGGAATATGCGTCAAGCAGGTGGGAAACATTTGCTCCCCTGTTGCATAGTCCCATCTTTTTTGCTCTCCTGTCTCTGTTTCCTGCATTTTCACAGTACAGATCTCTCAGCCTCATATGTAAGTTCCATGGCTGCAGAAGCAGCTTTAGATTATGAGTCTTCCTTCTGACAGCCAAAGGGCCTCTTCTTGCTCAGTGCATGCTCACACGCTCCTCAGCCGCTCCCCATCTTTCCCACTGCTTTCTTCCTGGCTTTACTGGTGTTTACAGGTCTTGGATAAAACCATGAGAACAGCTGACCTCATTAATAGTTTCCTCAAAGAGACAGTTGAAGCCAGGCGTTCATCTCCTCCAGCAATTCTCCAACTCACATGAAAATCATGAAAGGAGGTCGCTCCAGGAATTCCATCTACTGAGGAAAGGAATTTGCATAACATGGCCCCAATATGCAGTACAAGCAAGAAGATTCTGCTACAATTGTTTTCTTGGCTTTCCCTCATTTTCACCACACCCTTCAGGAACAAGAAGAAACCTTCACCTATGCAGGGGGCTGCAACAGCAAAGTGTGTACAGAGGGGCTCAACAAGAGGTTCCTAGACCTGGGCTCTGCTCCTTACACTTTGCTCGCTGATGAGAGGCCACTGGGCTAAACGTCCCTTCGAGATGACCCAGTACAATGGTTCCTAAACCCACAGTGCCTGCAGAAGAAAAACTACTTAGAAGCATTTTACTAAAATAATACAAACAGAACCCTCCCTCTACCAGATATCCAATGTTCTAGTTGTGAAGCATTTCAATGATAATACATGATTTATAAAGAAGCAACTATACTACTCAAAGTGGTACAGAATCGTTTCCAGTAACCCTTAAATACAGAGGAGTTGGAGCAAAATAACAACCTTAATTACTTGCTTTACTGCTCTTTGAACACAGACTGAATGCCAGACTGTGGTCATCCTATTAAAAGATAAACAAATGACTATACTTTCTCCTCTTCCCCTGTTCATCCCCTACCTCCCCCCAAAACTCCCAGCTCCAGCATAATCATGAGCCACCTATCTGATTTTGGGTTCCCAAAGACTGTTATTGCAGTTTGGAAGAAGGAAAAACTGTGATAACAATCACACCAAACATGAGGAGGCATAAGTAAGCAATTTTATCTGTTAGTTTTTCTAAAGGAGCTCAACATCCTCTATAAAGAGAACTCCTCTTACTAATATCCAGGGCACACACTATAAATAAAAGCTTTTTTTTCCACACAGAGAGTGGGTACCACGGTAAAAGGCCATGGAAAAGGAAAGACACCAATAAGAGCTGCAGACAAGGAAGCCTTGAAGCCAAAATCTTCAACCTGTCGAGGTCCCTGATGCAAATGACGTCTTGCCCCAAAACTAGGTTTTGCTAGAGAACAGACCAGCCACATCATAGATAAAAAGCCACAGAACTGATAAGAGTCACTTAAGGAAATGTGAATTGTCATGATACTTGAAATGTATTTTCTCTGCTTTGTATGTGAAATGGGATCCTCTCAGAAAATGTAATCTAATTTAATATATTTAAACAACAAACTCATTACATTCTTGGAAATACAGAAGAATAAATATCTAGAGATCCTAGACAGGCAAAAAGAACATTTTTCCTTTTTCCTAGCTCTCCTTACTTTTCACATATGATGCTGTGACTCAAATTAACTCCACATAAATTCTGAATATAAAAAGATCACCAAATTAATTTTTTAATAGAGAAGAAAAAAAAAATCAACTTCCTTGGCAGAACTTGAACTCCATTCCTCAGAATGATTAGTTTGGCCACTGGAGGGCTCCAATATTGTTCCATAAAAGCAAAAGAAAGTTTACTAGGAAGGATAAACACATAACAAATAGCCTGGGCAATAAAGTTCAAATATAATGCTCGGTCTGAACCAAGATCTTTGTAAGAGTCAGGACTAATTTAACCATTGTTTTGCTTTTGTAGCACAAAAGGAGTTGAAGAAGAATGATTTTCTTACAGTTTGGCTATAAATGTCTCCTCCAAAACAGTACCTATTAAAATGATTTTTGTATGCAATAGCAGAGTAACTAGGTGTCCGTAGGAAAGCAAAAACCATAGGTTTCCTTGGTAGATGTTAGTAAAACACTTCTGCATGAAAGCCCGGCGCTGCAGAGTACAAAAGAAATAGATTTCTCAGTGCCTCTTGGGACTCCAGTCTTCCCAATGAAAGTTTACGGAGATAAATCATGCAACTCAGCAACTGGGAGCACAGGGAGGAGAGATCCTGCTACATAAAGTCCTTGATTGTTTGTTCTTCTTCGGATGAACCACCGCTGGGAATTGCCTCTTGTTTTCTAAAGGACTTAACATGTTCAGGTATAGAAAGTCAAGGAATAACCGGCCCCAAAACTAATGGATCTTTTCCCAGTAACATGGCAGCCGAGATTTTATCAGAGGAATGTATGTGGTCCTGCAGAAGCAAGTACGGGCACTGATGTCAGCTGATAAGCTAATGACTGCAGCTTATCAACTGATAAGCTAATGACTGCAATGCTCCAGTTAAGGATAAAACAAAAGCTATTTCAGCCCAGAAGCACAAGAAGAAGCATTTTAGATATCATTCTACTTACAAGCTTATGGAAGGGAGCAAAATGTCAAAGTACCACC
>VWZG01002624.1:461185-507561 GCA_013396735.1 Grallaria varia | reverse complement strand
GAGGAGAATTCAGCCTGGGCTGAGATGCTGAATGCTGGAAATTTCACACAGAGCCAGATTTTACAGCAGAGTTAAGCACTCCTGAAAATAAAAGAGTTTTATTGGAAATACTGAAAGATGCTAGTGGGTACTATGATAAGCCCAACTGAGCACTGTTCTTGTTTGATGAAGTGTACTGTATTGGGCTGATGCACAAAACATAGTGGCCTTTCCTGGCACACGCTGGTTTTTTTCCACTTCTTCAATGTANGACGTCTTGCCCCAAAACTAGGTTTTGCTAGAGAACAGACCAGCCACATCATAGATAAAAAGCCACAGAACTGATAAGAGTCACTTAAGGAAATGTGAATTGTCATGATACTTGAAATGTATTTTCTCTGCTTTGTATGTGAAATGGGATCCTCTCAGAAAATGTAATCTAATTTAATATATTTAAACAACAAACTCATTACATTCTTGGAAATACAGAAGAATAAATATCTAGAGATCCTAGACAGGCAAAAAGAACATTTTTCCTTTTTCCTAGCTCTCCTTACTTTTCACATATGATGCTGTGACTCAAATTAACTCCACATAAATTCTGAATATAAAAAGATCACCAAATTAATTTTTTAATAGAGAAGAAAAAAAAAATCAACTTCCTTGGCAGAACTTGAACTCCATTCCTCAGAATGATTAGTTTGGCCACTGGAGGGCTCCAATATTGTTCCATAAAAGCAAAAGAAAGTTTACTAGGAAGGATAAACACATAACAAATAGCCTGGGCAATAAAGTTCAAATATAATGCTCGGTCTGAACCAAGATCTTTGTAAGAGTCAGGACTAATTTAACCATTGTTTTGCTTTTGTAGCACAAAAGGAGTTGAAGAAGAATGATTTTCTTACAGTTTGGCTATAAATGTCTCCTCCAAAACAGTACCTATTAAAATGATTTTTGTATGCAATAGCAGAGTAACTAGGTGTCCGTAGGAAAGCAAAAACCATAGGTTTCCTTGGTAGATGTTAGTAAAACACTTCTGCATGAAAGCCCGGCGCTGCAGAGTACAAAAGAAATAGATTTCTCAGTGCCTCTTGGGACTCCAGTCTTCCCAATGAAAGTTTACGGAGATAAATCATGCAACTCAGCAACTGGGAGCACAGGGAGGAGAGATCCTGCTACATAAAGTCCTTGATTGTTTGTTCTTCTTCGGATGAACCACCGCTGGGAATTGCCTCTTGTTTTCTAAAGGACTTAACATGTTCAGGTATAGAAAGTCAAGGAATAACCGGCCCCAAAACTAATGGATCTTTTCCCAGTAACATGGCAGCCGAGATTTTATCAGAGGAATGTATGTGGTCCTGCAGAAGCAAGTACGGGCACTGATGTCAGCTGATAAGCTAATGACTGCAGCTTATCAACTGATAAGCTAATGACTGCAATGCTCCAGTTAAGGATAAAACAAAAGCTATTTCAGCCCAGAAGCACAAGAAGAAGCATTTTAGATATCATTCTACTTACAAGCTTATGGAAGGGAGCAAAATGTCAAAGTNTGGCCTTTCCTGGCACACGCTGGTTTTTTTCCACTTCTTCAATGTAAAGGAAAAAAGAGAAAAAAAAAAAAAGCTTGCTTAAAATATCCCTGCTGCTCTCCTGCAGCCCCTTCCTCCAGCAGATCCAGCACATCGCACATTAATGCCAATCTGCTGGGAGACTGCAATTCGAACATAATGAGATATTAATGAGCTTTGCACATGTCCCCAGTCGCAAGTGTGTGTGTCCCCCCCCTCCACCTCCTCCCCGCTCCCCAGCTCGTTCCTCACAAACCCACAGAGATGCTTTGCTTGTTTTCCTGACACTGCACTTGTGGCTCCCCCAGCCTGCCCCCTCCCCCTGGCGAACCCTGCTGTACCCTTCCACTTAAGCTGCCAGCTCTAAAGAGTACCAAATGGGCTGGCACTGCCTTGTTTCCTGGCCTAGCGGATGCTTGTTTAAACACTGGAGCTGTTTGCATTGCTGCGGCTCACTGCATGTTAAACACAGTCCTCTGAAACCCTATGCCAATCCAATAAAGGTATCAGCAGTTCAGCGTGGGGAGGCAATTACTATAAAGTCCCAAGTGTGCCTTCTAAGGCTCAGGGAAGGAAAATTTGATTGAACAACTAAAAGCAAAATCTGATTCGGTTCAGCATCGCTTGGAAGACACATGGTTTCACTGCAGCCAGGCCTGTGGAGGGCAGGAGGAAATCAATGGGCGAGCTGGGGAGAGCAACTGCACATTGTTAAGAAGGCTCTAAGCTGGTCTGTTAGCCATGCTTTCTCCTGTCCCTACAGAGCTGCCTCCCTCCCCCTTCATCTATACTCCAAGGTGTGCTCTTTTTCCCTCCCCCACCCCCTCTTTTTCTTTTTTTTTCTTTTAAATTTTATGCTGCCAATTTGGTTTCACCCTCCATCAATTCTTGAAACAATTCTTCTGGCAAAGGTCCTTTCCCCTGTACAAAGTCATTGTCATATCAAAGGAGAAGTGTTATACAGGAACAGCTATGATAGAGCGCTGATGGTAATAAAAAAAAAAGATCTGTTCTTCATAGAGAGATGAAAAAAATCCAAATCTTGGACTAATGATAGTCAATATTTCAGTGGACCAGCTCTTTACCTGGCTGAGGGCAGATATTCAAGAGAGAAAGAAGATGCATTTCAATTCATTTCATCCATGGAAAAAAAGCTGCTTTAAAATGTTCTACTTCCTTTACTTTCTAGTGAAAGATAAGGAGATGAGGGAACAAGGGGATATTTTCATTTCATACTTTCTTTTACTTTCTTTCATTTTAAACAGACTCTGTAAGATGGCCTCACTCCGAGGGTGGCTTTGCAAATTATGTGGAAACTTTTCCAAGCACTTTTTCGTGGCCGCAGCAAACCTCAGGAACCTGGGAAAAGGGGATTTGCCACACCAGTCAGACCAGCGAGCCAGCAGGCTTGGCATCCTGCTCCTAGCTGTGTTCCACACCTCCAGCTGCTGGGGGGCTAAAACTTTCCTGTCCCCCCTGCACTGCAGGGAAGGAATTCTGTGTACAGCTGGGAATCAGGAGATATCTTTGAGGGTTAACCTGTCCTCCTCAGAGCCAACTCTCTGATACTGCTGGCCAAATTTGTCCTGTGGAAGGACGTGGCTGGTGGAGCACAACTGGAACCTGGCACGTGCCCAGAGCTCCCGACCACTGCCCCAGCCAGGGCTGGCGTCTGGCTAATGGGCTTAAGGATCAAGCTGTCCCTTCAAAGCAAAGCTCACACGGCTCAGAAATCCAGCGTGATGCTAAGCAGTGCAGGCTGAAAGGTAGAGGGCTGTGCTAATTAACTGATTAGCGAAGGATGAACATCACTGGACCACCATGGCTCCCACTGGGAGACACTGCCATTCGCCATACCACAACAAGGAGGGCAGCGAGAGGAAGCGTTGTCGAGTTTTAAAAAGAGCTGTCAAGAGAACAACTTGTGGGGAGAGGATGGAGTTAATCCCAAAATCTCACCTTTCCTGCTCTGGAATTACTCTGGGAGCTGCAAATCCCCTGTGGACTTCAAACTCGGGGCAGGCAACAGGATGCCACTGGTGGCCTGAGCACAGCTAGTTATAGAGTGACTGCCTGATGGGTGTTTTGACAGAAATTAGGAGCTTTAAACCAAGAGGGTAAAAGTGTGGGGAAACATCTATTTTGAAAAAAAACCCCAACAAAAACCAATCAAACAAAAACCCAAAACAAACCCACAGTAACTTTCTTATTTTCAATTTTACAGTAAAACACAAACAAACAAGCAGCACTTGTTTTTGCTGGCATTCCTTGCTAGAGCTGGGGTAGGGGGGAGGATGAGCTGGAGACACAGTGTCTAGGTAAAGGGGGAAGCCTTCCACACACACTGCCCTTCAGTTAGGGCTTGGAATCTGGAGAGTTCATTTCCACACCCTAGAACAATGATCGCTGTTAAGAAGACAGGGCAAAGAGCACCATCCTCCTGGGTGGAGCCATGAAGCAGCCCAGAGCCTAACCAATACCAAAACAAACAAAACCCACGCTGTCTTGAAAGCATCAGAGCAGAGATCCCTGCGAGGCTCTAGTCACATTGCAACTCCTTCGCTCTCTTGAAGCTGAGAGCACGGTTTATGTGAGGGCTTGAGAACCCCACTCACCAGTGCTAAGCGGAATGATTTCCTGATGAGGCTGGGGAAGGATGTGGCTCTCAAACTCACAGACTGCTGCAGAACCCAGCCTTTTATTTGAAGAAAACACAACAACAACAAAATCTAGCCCTTGTGACTGCACAGATAACTTCCCAAAGATGCCCCACTGATGTGCTCCGTTTCTCAGTCTGCAAACAGGCTTCTCCTGTTGTTCCCAAGAAGCTGTACTGTGAAATCAATAAGGCTCACTAATGATAATCAGTACCCAATGGGCAGCAGCAAAACTGCCAAGAATCCTGCCAGTTTTGTCCTTCTGCTGTTCCTGGGGAAGCTCTGATTGACAGGAAGGGTAGATTTCCCGCTTGCTTACATTAGGCAGTAAGAAAAAGTTGCAGATGAAGTCCTGTGGGAAGGTCCAGCCCCACAGCACCCCACAAGGAATATCAGTTTTGCACTCTCGCAATCACTTATACGTGTGTGTTGTGCCACTACAACATGGGATGAGGCTCTTTTCTGTCTTCTTTTGCCTCCTGGTATTCTGCTTATCCTTGAAATCCACAACAGGCTTTCCTGCCTCCTGAATCCACCATGCTGGTGACTCTGTAAGTTTCTGACAAAACCCATACCCTCAGCTTTGAGATGCACAAGGAGGTACACCATGAAAGACAGACTAGGCTGTTAAATAACACAAGGTGTGCTGGAGGTTATTTTCACTCTCTCAACCCTGGCATTGCAACTAGAGGGTGTGCCACCAGTTGTCTTCCCTTATGCTGGCAGTGAACCACTAAGGAGATATTTTGGGACTCAAGGAAGGGACCCAATGGTCCCTTCAGCTTCTTTGAGGTCTGCTCCCTCCCTCCCCCGCCTCTGCTCTCCTCTCATTTCAGTGATTTCCAGTTTTTGCTTGTTCCCTTCAGCCTAGAATCATCTTGGGCACTGAGTTGGCTCTGGACCACACCACACACACTCTCTGACATGGACCAGCACAAGGGACAAATAGATGTGTAGACAGGACTACTGAAGATGAATCCTCATGGAGATACCTATTTCAGGATGGAATTACTACTGGTTTTTTTTTTAAGATTCAGTTACTTGAAGGGGTACATTATATATGTGTTACTTGTTTAAAACGTTTGATTTGAAATGGTACCTCTGAAGGGATTGATTGGTTTCCATCTTCAAGATGTGGCTCAAGGAAAACCAAAGAACACAATAAGGTTTAAAGCCACAAGAATTTCCTCCTTCCCATTCCCTTTGAATAAAATGCACCATGACAGCATAGTTATACATTTACAGTTTAAACTGATCACTCTTCCGAATAAAATAGCTTTTTCCAGAACCTAGGTCTACACAATGGAGATAGTTTCCTATTAATCAATATTGTGGAAGAAAAGTGTAATAAATTGCTATATATCCAATGTCTGTAATCTGCTTAGATAAAAATCCTGAACGTTCTTATAATTCACACTTTCAAGGGAAATAAATGGAAGGATTGACAGAGACTACATTTGTCAGGAGAAAAACCTAGAGGAAAAAAAAGTTCCCCAAAGTGTTCCTCAACCATAGTATCATCTCATCAGAAGATGCACAGGGTGACACCGAGGTAGAGGAAATGGAGAAAATGCTATTTCCTGTTTCATTTCCTTCAGGGAGAATCTGGAGCAATGTTTCATCAGATTACAGATCCTAACCACCACACATAGACTATATGTTTTGTTTGCAGTCCCAGGACGCCATGGAAGCACCCGGTTACAAGCAGCAGTGGGTTAGCTCTGCCTCTGTGAAGTGAAAGGGGAGGAAGAAAAAGTGGGGATGTGAAGAATAAGGAATGAGGGTTGTCACTTCCAGTCTTAGTTTTTAAGTACTGAGTAGGGCAAGTACAAGCTCCACTACAGAAGACAAGGTTACTGGCCTGCGTAGGGGAATTTCAGGCTGTCAGTTACAGAAATAGGAGAGGGGGAAAAAACCCCCAAAAGCAACCACCTATGTTTTCATTTCCAGAAGAGTTCAAATGTTAAGGGTGTCTTAGTTACATATATGAAGAAGCCGGGTTTTGAAAATCTCCAAGTATCAGATCTCTGAACATCAGACCTTTGCACAGGCACCTCCAAATCGATGGACAATTCTGGCAACATTTTCTGTTCCTGCCAGTTCACATCAATAGTCACTGCCTTGACTATCAGCCGTGTTAGACTGGCATTCACTGTCTCTAACCACACAAAAATCTGCCACATAATAGTGAGTAAAAATGGCAAGTCATCAGTTGTATTTTATTGAAGGTACCTAATGGGAATGTTATTATGTGCTCAGCCATTAATAAACTTACATCGGAAGCTGCTGACTACATGTGGTTTGGGTTGGGCTCTCTGAATCCCTGACGAAGGGAGGCAAACTGTATGCTGTTGGAAAGCACTTTGCAGAACACCCTGATAGTAGCCCAGAAGAGAGAATTTGGAAAGCAGGCTAGGGGTTGATGGGCTTTGTGACACCAACACAAAAGGGAGTCTGGTTAGGTTTCAAACAGCTGAAAATATCCTGTGTTGGTCATGTGCCACGTCCCACACTGAAACCTTTGGCGTTGCACCTCACCCATCTCCTGAGATCCCTGAAACTCAGAGTACAGCATGTAAAACAAACTGAAAACAGTGCCAGGTTCACCTTAAAAGGCCTCACTGCAATAATTTCCAAAATCGATTCTGGTACTTCCCCAAATATATGTGTATGACAGAGCCCAAGTGTTTCACTCACAGTGGTGCTGAGGACTAGGGATGGTCAGTCCATGCTGTAAGGACTGGATCTGTCTTGCAAGGTGACTTTTCTTGATGCCCGTGTCAGCAGGGCCAACAAACTACCATTTTCAGCGTGGTCCTGGTGTCTCAAGCACTGCCAGCTGATTGAAAGGACTGGCAGTTATGACAAGGATTATGGGGGATCAGGACACCAACTAAATGGAACCACTGCCCTCTTTGGCCTGAGACAGCAGGATTTATAGATCCTGCAATGTAGACTGAAGGTTCTTTAGTAGCCCATGCTTTCCTCTTTTCTGTATTGCATATTCCAATGATCAGAGGACTGGTCATTGGTGTTGAACACCGTATCAATAAAACAACTCAATAAATCAGAGTAATGAAATTCTAGTAACTGGTAAGGGTAACTTCTTGGGGATCAAAACTCGGATGCCAATCTGGAACTCAGATCTCAAAGCCATTTTTCAGAAGCCACACCTCAGAAAAAGTTGTCTTTCGCAGACAACTAACACTGATGCCTACAGGAATCCTCACCCAGCTATAGGAGAGGCACCCAACCCCCCTCCAAGTCACTCTGACCTAGAGAATTCCAGTTTATGCTTCCTTGGACATGCTGTCAGAGTGCTCTTATATAGGAAACACCATCACATACCTCCTTGCCTATAACACCTCCTTTCTTAGCACACAGGGAAGCATGTGGATGTGCGAGCAAATGCACTACATGTTTCATCTCTCTACTAGTTATACCATTTGCATCTGTTCAGCTGTAGTTTTGCCTTGCATCTCCTTTACACAAAAAAATCTTGTAGAAAGTCTCAAAAACAGAAAAAAAATCTAGGCAATATAATGCTTCCCTTGACACTTCTCTATTAGTGGCCAGGTTGATAATTCTGCCTGTGGAAATGAAAAGTTTTGCATTGTTTTGCCTGCATTTCTCCTTGGGAAGCAAGCACAGAGACTCTATCAGCAGCAATGTTGTACAGATTGAAAGAAACAATATAAATCTGTTCAAGGCCTTCCCTGGAAGCTTTTCCAATGAAAGTTCAGCGATTATTTTTTGCAAGTTGAACAAGTGATTGCTCTGTACCAGAACTCCCCAAACTGAAACATTCCTATGATGAATATAATTCTAGATTCTGACCCACTCTTCACATAAATCCCCAACCTGTGTAACAGCTACAGATCAAAACCACGACAGACATGAAGGGGAGGCCAAGTGGGCAGCTTCTTGTGCTGCCTGATTTTGGCAACTAATACCTGTGGCAGCTTCTGCCTACCCATTCCTTGGTGGCCAGGACAACCTCAGGACAGGAAGCGAAGAGATTTTGCAAGTAACCCGCAGTAGTGAAGACTCAGATCCGCTGGGAACCAGTTGCCTTGTGTCAGCCTGACCACAACCCGGCTGTGAATGCCACAAAGTTAGAGAATACTTGAGTTGTACTTTTTGGGTAGCCCCACCCCCTGTCTCATCTTGATTACTTGGTCTTCCGGGACTTTATCTTCATTCCAGCTTACAAAGCATCTCCTGCTGGTGGACTGACACAAAGACAGCCAGTAGCAAAGCAGCCTAATATTGTCTTATTAAGAAAAGCCTCCTTGGAGGAATAAGGGACAGGATGGGAGAGGAAACCACCCCCTGTGGAGCAAAAGTACACAAAGCGTGCTTCTCCAGCTCCTATTGATGTTTGCTCCTGAAACATGTCAGTAACAACAGGAACATCAGCCAGCGCTGATTTTAAGAAGGGAGAGAAAGGAGTATGCCTTTTTCTTCTCTCCCCCATTTAGCTCCCAAGGTCAGCCCCTCTGCAGCTGGGGCTCTGGCTGTGCCCTGGCTCAGGGAAGTGAATGCCCTGCATGGTTGTCCTTGCATTTGCTGGTTTATCCCATCGTGTATTATACACTCCATGATGTTTACAGGCTGGACACCCTGTAACTGCTAAATATTCACCTGATCTAATTTACTCAATCAAACTTTGGGTCTGATAAACTCATTATAGTAAAAGACAGCTCTTACCCTTCATGCTTTTCTGTTTCCTGAGGTCCACTATGGGTGTATTGTGAAACCAGAGTTTGGCTGCTGCTACATTGGAGTCTGGGAAGAGAAGGTGATAGAAGCTGCTTTCAACTCAGACCTGCCATAATTTTGGTCTCTGGTAGAAAGACTTATGCCCTAAAAAGACTGAAGTTTCCAGCACTACAATTTATAGGAGGAAGAAGGCAGACAGAGCAATATTCTCTCCAGCACTTCCCTGCTCCTCCTTTTTACCCAACTACACTTTTCCAGGGAGTTGGAGACCAGAAAGTCTTTGGGTGTCCCTTTTCCAATTGACCATTCCTGCTAGGCCAGGCTCTGAGGTGCCAGCAGTAACCTTGCAATGAAGTAGCAATACATTAAAGAGAGAATGAACAGCATTAACACAGCTCTCCATGAAGCAGCATACTGATACCCAGATCAGGAATAAGGAGGCTTTATTTCCTTCAGGGAAAAAAAAAAATATCACAGTATCCTCAATTACACAACCTCTTATGCAGAGATGTTACAGAAACCTTTAAAGAGCAGAGAAGGGATGGAGAGAGACAAACAGTAGGTTAAAATGTTTTGTGTAAGAAATCCTTTGCTCAGTCTGCTTCAGTAAGTCACTATTTCTCAGCATCAACCAGTCGAATTCAGGGAAGTGCCTTCATGCAAATAGAACAGTATATGGCAAAGAAACTCTGCTTTACCATTTACTTCATGTCCTGGGGATGGTATTAGTCAAAACATCTATTCCATGAAGCTATACTGCATCATCGATTTCAATCCTTTCTCTTCCAAAAGCATGGGTCCTCTGTGGAAGAGCTTTTCTCTACGCAGACCACAGAAAGACAAGACAGTCAGTCTCCTTTTTTCCTAGCCAAATATTCTATTAATCCTTACTAGTTTATTATTTTTATTCATAACAATCAGATTGTTATGTAATTCTTAACTGCAGCAAGAATTGTCTAAAGACTGTTGCTTAGATCTCACTGACAGAAAGGTTTTTCTTAATGTCTTAGATTATGTTTAAAGAAACATAAACACACAAAGTCGTTCTAGGCAAAATATTCATTCTACTTTCCCAGATGATGCCACTTTTGTTCTGGCACACTGTCAATAAATGAAAGCAGAATTATAAGGGTCTCGGCTTTGTTTTTACATTGTCTTAGAATAGATAAGCACAGAACTGGAATGTCAAAATTTGACCCATAATTAATAAATTCAGCTCAACAAATTCTTTCCTTCAGTGCATGAAGAAGTGCTTGAGTCAGAGTCCAAAATCCCAGGGAAACCAGGGACAAGTAAGGTTTATTTGTTCAACTCTCAGATGACAATACTACTCAGGCAAGTTTCTGGAAACAGAGGGACCTGCAGTGTTTCAGAAAATGAGGGAATTTTTCATCCTCTATATAGGGAATGAGCACCCTTCTGACGGGAGGGCAGCCATGATACTCTTAAAATAAAGCCAATAAACAGAGCACACAGTCCAGATACTACCTTGTGATCCTGAATTAACCAACCCACACCCAGCCATTGGATTTCTTTAGTATTCTAACAGTAATTTTCTACTGAGATGCTGGAATGTCTTTGAGCGTGGTCCTGGCTAAATTATAAATGTTTTCAATCATTATTATTTCCAGGTAGAGTCTCTCTCTTTTGGGATTTCACAAATGCCAGTTGTGTACTTTTTCTGCTCATCAGGTGAGCAGTCTCAGCGGAATCCTCACACCATGCTAATAGGAGAAATTTGTGAGAGTCTCATGGGAATGGAAAACAGTTTACCTTAGATAGATGAATTTATATTGTTACATTATAAAAGCTTTGCAGAAAGGAGACTTTCTACTAGGTGTCAAGCTTCTGTACTATGTGATCTATCATCAAATCTCAAAGACATCTGGCCAATTACTTTGCCTTTTAAAAACCAAAGAGGGGAAATAAAAGCAAATTTAACATTTACATAAGTATTTGTGAAAGTGCAAATAACATTTCCTCCAGCCAGTTATGTCATGTTTACTTTTTAGTGTAACATGTTGACAAATTAAATATTTTCTAGAAAACTTCCCCCTTCCTATTAAAAAAAAAAGGAGAGGGAGATTTTTCCACTTTATGACAAGAAAGAGAGAGAAAGAAAGAAACACTTCCATCTTGCATATCTCTGTCAGTGTGCCAGGCTCGAGGACTTCACAGCTAACTCAGACATAGCAAGGACTCTGGTCTTCAGCACTTAGTTAACTAAGAGATGCATCCAACACCTGGCTGGTGCAAAACACCCCCTCCTGCAGCAGAGTGCCAACAACAATGCAGTTTTCTTGGAGTAACTCTAAGGGGGACTCTGTCCTGCATGGCATTTGAGAACTTTCCAAGAGGTGCCAGTGTAATTTAGACTGTAATCCCCACTCTCAGCCACATTCAGGATATGCAAGTTGGGACACCTGAGTAGGAAACATCTATCCCTCCACACAGCACTGTTTGGGGAGAGGTCAAGTTTTATGTGCTTCTTCAACTAAGACTCTTTCCCTGCATGTCATTCCCACCACGAATTACGTTGTATGCACACACCAGGAGACCCACAATAACTCTGCCGAATGAGGGAAAGAGTCCTTAAGGAAAAAACAAACACATACCACGCAGCCTCCACTCCCCCAGATCTTCGGTTTCCTGTTTTCTAAACATTTTTCTCTGCAGCCTTAAGATCCTTTGCTGTTCAGGTCCAACACACATCCCACAAGCTCTCGACCACCACACCACAGCACATCACCCCACTCCCTGGAGCAGAGTGTGCCAGACTCTGCACAGCACATCCCAATTCCATAAGGACAAAAGTCTCCTTGCGGCTTGGCAGTTCTTGTAAGTTAGCTAGCAGTTATCTCTTAAGGCTGGGAGGCTGAATCCTGTAGACTTTTTCATTGCTTTTGAATGTAACACTCGCCAAACTTATCAGTTCTATTTTCCTGTTGCGATCCTCTAGCAGCTACCCGCTCATAAACACAGTGGGAAAAGTGGATCCGTATTAAAAGTCCGAACAGCAAATTTGGGGTGTAATAGAAAAGTGAATTGTAAGATGCAAGACGGGGGAAAAGTAGAAAGGAAGAAGGAAAAAAAAAAGTAACAGAAATGGGCTACAACTTCCTTCTGACATTGATTCATTTCAGCTGGTGAGAAGTTACACGCTGGGAACCACACAGATACTATCACTGGTTTTGTCAGAGAATCCTTCTCAAGTTTCACCTCACCCATTTCAACTCCCGCTGCTGTTACAAAAGCATCATAAAAATAGCAGCAAAACTGTGCTTTTTGAAGCAAGCAGTGCAGAAAAATATCCTTCACAAAAGCAAATTTTGCAGCACGCTGTAATTAAGCTCCCATCCTGACAGTGCGAGCATGGAGTTTCACTCTAAATATAGCAGGAGGCTCTCCAATGTACAATCCCCTTTTTAACGCCAGATTTACAAAATTAGTCAGTATAATGCTGGCCTCCTCCTAGGAATTCTTGAAGAAATATTTGAAGTTCCAATGCAGGGAGCTTTACATCAGGGATTCAATGTAGTCACTAGTGTCAAATGATTTGGGTTTGTTTTTTCCTTGCCTACACAGTGCTCGGAGTGGGGCATCCACCACACACAGGCAGGAAGACTCAGCCTCTGCCAAGCCTGTCGGCTCAAGCAGGCAACAGCACCCACAGAACACAAAGGGTACACAAATGCCTTGACTTTTCCCCTAATATTAATCACTTTATCCACCTTCCAGCACCTGTTTCTCATGACATTTTATCTTGAGCTGGCAAGGCAGTAAGGACTCCATCACCTTTGGGTTGCCTTTGTTTAATTCAGTATAAAACAGAGTTTTAAGCCAGCTTGGACTAGCTCATACTAAAATGCGGTGTGGCTGGCTGGCATGAATGAGACCACACCAAATTTAAACTGAGTTTGGAAACCATCTTCTTAAATAGGTATTCTTAAAAGAGATCAGCTCCAAATCCTGATCCTAACCGCATCAATTGATGGCAGAATAATTAATACTTTCCACCAAGAAACTGTCCTGTAAGTCCAGAGAAATGAGATTCTGGCCTGTGTTTTACCTATATGCTTCTGGTTCAGGTAGAAGGTCAACTCATCTGCACCCTGCACCTCCTATGTGGTGCAAAGTAAAGGGGAAGAAAGATCTGGGATCAACCTCCATGGCAGTGCTCATGTTGCAGAAGCCTCTCGTGGGTGGGTAAGTGGCCTGGCAAGAGCCTCTGAAAAGGTGGACTTGTCCCTGAAGTTGGACAACACCAGGTAGGATGAGCGTTTCCAACAAGGTATGCACCATAACTGCTTTGGACAGCTGCAATGGCTCCAAAGCAGCTGTGTGAACTCTTATAATAGCAACTTGTGCCCAGCAAAATCCATTTTTGATTGAGTCCAGCCTGCCCCTCCCTGCACGCTGTAAGCTGAGCCCAGCCGCTGCCAACACAGAGCTCAAAGCTGGGCTCTGGGCGTTGTGGCCCATTTCATGGCCTGCTGCAGCACCCAGGCAAGTTTGGCAGGAGCAGAATCCAGTTCCTCAGCTCCATAGCTGGCAGCCAACCAGGCCATGCCTAACCTATGGGAGAGCAGCAGGAACATGGGGATTACCCTGGTGATGCGAACAAGTATTGGGATGCGCTCAGGTACTCACAAGAGAAGCACGTTTCCCCAGTCTACCCTGCCCTGGAGCCCAAGGATGTGCCTTTTTCTGCTCTCACTCTCCCAGCACTTGGCCTGTGTAGCAGCATGAAGTGTTTAATGCTGACCTGCACACCGTGCAGTTTCTACGTCATTCACCTTCCTGAAGGTGGGCATGACAACGATGACACAGAACACTGGACCTGTGTGTTCCTCTTTGATCCCCAGGCTGTCTCACAGACCAACAGCCAAATTACCAGACTCAAACCCCAGGATCCCTCATGCCTAAAGCTGCTGCTCTGCTCAGAAGTGTTAATACTTCTCCTGTTTTGTGCCACATGATGATGCGGCATGAACCTCTCTCCTACTGGACATACCAAGGCTGTATGGAAAAGCGAGTGGCATCGCAGCCTGTATCAACTCCCTTTAAAAACAAAGTTCTAAGCCCTGTATTTAGTAAAAGGCTCCAGCCTGTGAGTGGAAGCTGTGAACATTTTAACAGTGAGCAAATCCACCGTTTACCCAAAGCTGTTTTCCTTGTGGGTTCTTTTTATTTTTCAGCAGCACACATGCATGCCTTCGGTGTTTACTGTCAGCAATTTTCAATGTGCTGACACGGCTAAAAGTGACCACAAAGCCAATGCAAGCAGGCAAAGAGGAGAAACACAAGTAGAAATGTCAGGAGGCACAGACTTAAACTTTATGCTCCTGCAGCAGTAACAACCGAGGTAACCCAGCTATCGTCCCAGGAGAGAACTGGATACCTGTGTCATGACAGTCATTACTGGCATGAGGAAGGAAAGAGCACAACAGCACAGATCACACTGCCTCTGCGTCCTGCAAGGCTGTGTGGAGAATCAATAGCTTCCCCAGCCAGGGTCCGACGTCCTTACCCACAGGATCAATTCAGAGGCATGATTTGATAGTTATGCTGCTGTGAACTCCTTGCAAATCCCAGTGGTGATTTAAGAGCTGTGCTATGAGCAGAGCCATGAACTCTCCTTACTGGAGGCAAGATCTGAGTTTCCCCAAAGCGACCTTCAGCCCAAGTCTTTTCCTGGGCTGTGGAACAAGCAGCACCACCTCCTTACACACACTGAGGAAGCCTGTTCATAGACCCAGATTCAGGTGAAACAACACAAACTAATTCCACCACAAATAAAGGTGACAAAAGGGGGCCCTTTGAAAAGTACTTGGGACGTGACGAAATAGCTGCTCCCAGCCCCAGGAATCCCTCAGCCCATACAGCACCCTGATACAAGTGCTGAAGGGTTAGAAACGAGCTTGTATTAATTCTGTTTCTTAAAATATGTTTCCCAAGGCCAGTAATTGTATGAAATTTTTTAGGTTTAGACTTTCTTTCCCCTCCCAGCTGTTTTCAGTCCAAGATACCACAAACCCATAAGGATAACTGACATCCACTTTCCTTTGTCCAAGACCCAAGAATTGCAAATTTGGATGAACTTCAATGCAAGTACATATCACAGCAGAAAATCATTATTTTTATTAATGTTCTCTGTAATTATGGAGAGCAGAATTATTTATGTAGCAAAATGGACCCATGAGCCCTAATAAAATACACTAGGAATCTTTTACTTTAAAAAATGTCTGCATCCATGGCAAAGAGAAAGAAAAATGAGAAATGATGGCTTCACAATGAGCTCCCAAAATCACTTCACTTCAGTCATTAGTCCAGTAGGGTGTAGTGACTCTATCTCCCTACACAGCAGACAGGGGTGGGCGAGCTCACTCCCCAGAGAGCTACTCGGACCCTCTTAGTTCCTGCTCCCAAAATGCCTCTGGCACATGGAAAACAACCAAGATCTACCTGGTTTTGACTGATCAGCACAGCAGTTATATTCTTTACTGCTTTGTTGCTCAGTCTCTTTCATATCCCTTCCTAAACTGCAGTAAAAACATTCCCCCAAACTGAAGCCACCAGGGCAACACAATTATGATAAGAGTCGCAAAATACAATAATTTGCATATCCGTGACTGACACAGAAGTTCATTAATTAGGCATTCTGAGTATATGTATAAATTAGCATCTATTCATTATTTAAACTGTAATAGTTTTTTTTTATATCTGAATATTAACTATGCAGGAAAATTACTAAGTTTTCTGTGGAAGGGCATCCAACAAGAAATTTCATCAGCAAAAATAAAATGAGAATTACAAAAATAAAAAAAATAGTAGAGTGAACACTGAAGAAATTCACCTTAGTAGTGCCTATCCCTGCTCTGTTCCACCTCACTCGTTGCAAGCTCTCTGCTACCTCTCTCACCACCCATGCACATGCATCCCCAACAATTCTTCATGGTAGGAGCACTATTTCTGACTGAATTTAAAAGGCAATGTAAAAGCCTTCAGGATTTCACACATTTGCTATCCACAGTCCCTACACCTCATTAATATTAAAGAGGACACAGACTGAGAGCAGAACTTCTGACTATGCCACTACCTAGCTGAGCTCCCAAAGACAAACATCTTGCAGCAGCGCAGATTAATTCTTACCAGGAAAAATAATTAGAAAGAAATAGGACTTAAGTCTTTTAAAAAGCTGGATGCAACCTCTTTGCCATAAAGTATAAGACACTTCAAAGACAGTACTTTTGCAAATGAAAGAAATCTGGTGATTTGGAAGTGTGAGATGACAACTTGAAAAATTACCAAAGCTTACAGCTCTTGAACAGAAGCAAACAAGACAACTGGAGTGATGGAGAAATTACAGTCAAGACATAAACTAAGGAAGATACAATCACCAATAACAATATTAGCAAAGTTTGCTTGGAGCAACAAAATGCTCAAAGGGTAGATTAAAAAAAAAAAAAAAAAAAAGATAAAAAGGGGGTTCTCAGGTGACAAAAGCAGAAGCAGCTGCTCTGCTCTGCTGATTTACCCTTTCCAGGCATCTGGCCTGTACTTTTAAGAACACTGATGCCTACAGTCAACCAGTGAAATGGAAAACCAACAGAGAAATGGAAAACCAACAGAAGCAGCATCCTCCAAAGGGTGTGTGTTTATCTAGCAGAAAATCGAGAGGAACTTTATAACACGGAAGTTCTTACTGGGCTACCTATATGGGACAGTATTAGTAAAATAGGGGAAATGGAGAGCACACTAGTAAAAGAACAAAGAGTAAAACATCTGTTTTCTTTTGTACTTTTCCCCCTTCAGAAACAGGGAACACCGACTGTTCCTCGTCCATCAAAGTGGTGGCTTTTATGTGCAATGGCTTGGCAGCTGCTATCCCAGCATCTTCTGCATTAGTAGAGATGCAAAGTCCATAACCGTGGTATGTAATTCAGTTCTGTGTGATATCGCAGAAAGTAATGCAACTGTGTGACTGATACTGAGTTATTTCAGCCAAACAATAAAATTTTGTATCTGGGAAGGAAATAAAACAAGAAAATGTAAAGAAAAATCTGATTTTTAAAAAAGTGCAGGTTTCTTAGTGATTCAAGTTTCCCTAATTCAGCTAAATTTAGATTCAGGGGTAGCAAGTACAAAGGATGTACTCTCATAAGCCCTCCTCATTCCTCCCACACTTTGACTTTGTCATCAATATGCAAGCCCACTGACCTTGCTCAGCATCTCTGCCTTACCCTATTATTACTATGATATCACCTTTAAAATACCCATATATAGAACCCATTATGATATTGAAAACTCATGGAAGCACATACGCACGCACATTCAAAGAAACAAAAGTGGTGCCTGTGTTCAGTGGTCTAGGTTTCTTCTCTTCAACTTAAAATAAAAAATAAATTGGAGGAAAAAAACTCTGGCTTAATTTTCTGCCTTTCCGCAAATGTAAATCTGTCTGTCATACATCATCTCTGCATTTTGGGGTTGTTTTTAGCTCTCAAACTCCAGGTCTGATCTAGAGAGTTGTAGAGCTCTGACAGCTCCCACTAAACACATGCATGACTGACTCCAGCTTTGCCAGAACTGAGCAGGGGGTGGGTACAACTTTCTAAAGGTCCTTCAGAACTAACAGAACGAACCTGTGATTTTCTGCATGCCAGCTTGTGAGCTCATGCCTGCTGAGCGTGACCCCTAAAATTACAGGGCTCATGGGGGCAGGGAGAAGACAGGTCATAGCTATGTCTAGGGGTCAAGCAAAGCTGCACTGAGTAGTATGTGGATGAAGGTAAAAGAGTATCATAGATAAGATATTCACATACAGACAAGCAAAGGTCACTTCTCCGGGTGTCAAGGCAAGAATTATAACCACCAAAGCTTAGAAGATCAATCTAAGTGAGAATTCTCTGTGTCAAGAACAACCACCCACCAATCCAAACTACTACCTTCCATGCAAGAAGCCATAGGAACCACACAAATAAATCAGAAAGTTCAACTAAGCAACGAAATGAAAACTGAACATGTAAATAGGCGTAACTTGGTACAGGTGGGTCTTCAAATATCGTGATTAAATATGAACAGGACAGGTAAAGGTAGTCTACAGGATCCAGTGCTGAACGCAGTCTCAGAGAAGAGCAAGATTCCTGTTTGAGCCGTTAATGAAAGAGCAAAGGCAAGTCTGGGTCACGGCCTTGCAGATTTTATCACAAGGACCTGTTCTTCTGTGCTTAAGAAGCTGCTAATGATCTGGTTGAATGGGCGTGAATCCCTGAAGGAAAGATCCTTCAAAGATAGAGCAAAAATCTTTGATTGAGGCTTTGATGTAAATAAAGTGCCTTCTGACAATTTGGGACAAATTCAGCTCTCAAAGCTGAACCAATTCAAGCATTTATCCCAAAGTCTTGTATCATCCACTGGCTCTAGGAAAGGGACTGATTTCTTGAAAAAGACTGCTCTGGGAAGAGGATGAGGGACAAAAGGTGGTGGGGGGGAGGAATCTGTCATTGACATGGATGAAAAAGACCACCTTTGGTGTGCAAGGCATCCCTTTTCCTTTTTTTTCCCCCCATTTTCTTTTTGGACAATGCTCTCAGGCACATGGCATGATTCTTATGCTCCAGGGCTAGGAGATGGACTCAGTCCTTGGTACCTTCCAACTCAGGATATTCTACAATTCTATGATTTTCTGCAAGGGCAATTGGACTACCATGAACTTCACACTGCTGTAGCGAGCCTCCATCAAGAGTTTGGGATAGACTGTCCTCTGGGACAAAGCTGTTCTCTCGGTGGCATGCCACACTCCAAACCTCAATCACAACCTGTGCTGGGGTGGACTGGGGGGAAGGATTCACAGTGGAAAGCCTGCAGTGCATGAACTCTTCCACAAGACGTCCTGAGAATGAAACCAGACCGAGAGAAAATAAAAGGGAACCACCTACAAGGGTCCAGCAGCATCAGAGGAAGGGAAGGTTACTCAAGGTGTGAGAAAAAGAAGAAAAAACAATCCAGCTGTCAGTTGGCCTGCTGGCTCTTGCCAACAGATACCCTTTCACGAGCCTCAAAAATCTGAATTTACCAGAATTCTGCTCTAGCTAGAGCAACACTAGTTATACAACTTGATCTTAATTGAAATATTTGGTGCCTGCTGATATGTTCAAACAAATTCACCAGATCTTGATTATGCGCTGGCAATTAAAGCCATTAAGTCAGTAGACAGACAGCAGGTTATTTCATTGCTATTTGACAAAGCCAGCCATCCTTCTTTCCTACTGTCTATGTGACAGCACTGTAATTAGCAGTAATCAAATACTATTTGTGCTAGGTGTTGTGAGTTTGCTTCCTTAGCTAGCAAGATACCTCTGCCAATTGCAGAACACAGAACCCTACCTCTGGTCAGATGGCACACAAGATACAAAGAGAGGAAGAAAAGATAGAAACATGAGGAACAAAAGATGATTGCCTATTTCAGGCTGAAGGAGTTTGATCTTGAAAGCAGGATTCAAAATTAAGATTTTTTTTTTTATTTCTGCAAGAGATAAATTAAAAGAAAAGCTGAATTACAAAAGCCTGATCAAGTAATATTGTGAAATACAATAATAATTAGAATTATATTTACCATTTATGTATTCCCAGCTTGAGGAATGCGTGCAAACTCTATTAGCATTAATGGGTGTTCCACTCATGCATCAAGCAGAGACTAAAGCCTAATAGTGCATTACATCTTCAAAGTGCTGTACAAACATTAACTAATTAATCCTCATAACCACCCTGCAAGGTAGGTAAGTGATACATGAAGCGTATATTTGAGCAAGCCCAGGAGCAAGACAGCACCACTTTGTGCCCTTCAACACAGACCAGAAATTGATCACATTTATCCTGCCACCAAATTCAGATGTATTTTACAAGAACAAGCGAGGGACCCATGGTGAGCCAAGTTCACTGAAGCCAGCAAGAAAAGAAGCAAATTACATCTAGCGTTCTCTCTTCCCTCCTCGCCGGGCTCTGGTGGGCAACTTGCACCTTGATGAGCAGGAAATATTAATGCCCACTGCTTCCCCTTTAAATTTCTACTTGGGGGACAGAGCTCTTGAATCCTGGGAAGCAGAAAGGAAAAGATCCATAGGAGCCTTATCACTGCAGACTTCTCCTCCATCAGTATGGTTCCCTTTGATATCTTGATCTTCCCCTTTTTCAGCTACTATTCTTCCTGGCAGGCTTTCTGCCTTCAAAACCTTGAGACAAAGTCTGTATATCAAAGTTGCAACAGGACCCCAGGAGGAGGAACTCAGCCCACGATTTGGGCATTCCAATTATAACATCTGAGCGAGTTCTCTTTAAATAGTAATCTAGCAGTGAACATGCTTCATCTTTCCCTGATGAAGAGACACTGCATTCTGAACACCCACTTTACAACAGGCAGGAACTCTGACGGTGTAACTTTATAAGCAGAAAACTGTTTTAACGTCATGTGTAGAGGTCCCTGGACACATATCCTCAGAGAGCATATTATAAAGATAACAAGACTACACAGTAGTACCTCATGAAAGAGAGGAAGTGCCCTTTGAGAAGAAAAGGGGGGAAAGAAGGCTGCTGTGAGGTGGGGGGGTCAGTCTCTTCTCCCAGATAACAAGTGACAAGATGAGAATTGCACTAGGGGAGGTTTAGATTGGATATTAGGAAAAATGTCTTCCCTGAAAGGGTGGTCAGGCATTGGAACAGGCTGCCCAGGGAAGTGGTGGAATCGCTATCCCTGGGGGTATTTAAAAGACATGTAGATGTGGCACCTGGGGACACGATTTAGCGACGAACACCTTGGTGCTGTGTTAATGATTGGACCCAATGATCTTAGAGGTCTTTTCGAATCCAAATAGTTCTATGATAAATATTAACTCCGAAGGGAAAAAGGAAAAGCAGACCAAGTACCTAATGAAAACATTGCACTGCACCATTACCATGACTACTCTGCTTTGCAAAACTCACGCAGCCACAGTGAAGTGGTGCAGCAGCAGGTACTTTGGCAAACTAACACAAAGATATTAACAATGTTTAAGTTTCCCTTCCTTGGAAGCTCAGCATCAGAGCTGAGGCTACAGTTGAAATCCACGGGTCTTTGACAAGCTGGTCCTCTCCATGGACAGAGGCCAAAATCAACCTTCCTCCCTGCACGTGCAATCCTGATCTCGCCAGCAGCCACGGGGACTTTTCCACGGTTGCTACTTGCCTGCAAAGTGATGTGTGCCATTTGCAAACCCAAAGCAGATGGGTGCTCAGGGAGAAGCATGAGCACGAACAAAAACACGTTCAAGAAAGATGTTTTTAAAACTGTGCTTTGCTACCTTTTGGTGTCATATCAAACACGTGAACAGCCAGCATGAAATAAGAGGAATTTTGATTCAAGGATGATCAGTTTTGTTTAAAAGTCATCTGCACAACATAAATTACAGTGCCTGTGCCTAATCTTCAGCTATAGATGGTGCTCAAAACTGGTTCACCCTGACTGCTGTAGCATGAAGAGTTCAGGACTTGGATGGCAACAGGAACTGTAGATGGCTCAGCTGGTGTGTTTGGTCTTTAAAAAGACAGAAACACATTTGCAACATTCTGTTGTCATTTGCCACAGGCTGCTTAGAAAGTTTACAGACACATATCCTAAACACATATGTACTGACATCAATTCACAATATCAATGAAGTTTCAACAAGACTATGTATAAATCTGCTTAGAAAATGAACTTTCACATGCCCTAGAGTTTCCTGGACAGTATTTAAAAAAAAAAAGGTACCACGGTATAGAAAAGAAACGGTAGTGCCAGTGGTGAAACTCTTGATGCTTGGGATGGAAAACATATCTGAATTTTGGCTCAAACAACTGAAAATGGAATTGAACTTTCGGGGTAGTGCTTTGTAAAAATCAGGTTAAGACAACAAAACACAAGGGGGTTTTGCAGTTGCCCTTCTCTTTATTTAATGTGATTCAGAAAGCCCACTGCAGTAGCAAACACAGCCTTTGCCCTGTTGGGTGCCCCTGCACTGACCTCTTTTATCCTGAGTGACAGAGCAGTGTGCCTCTCCTAATGTAAGACAAGCACAAGTCTGCAAAAGGTAACAATAACTTTGTTCTCCATCAGAACTAAAAACTTGGGCACTGTTTTTATCCAGTTTTCTGTCAAGGAAGAAAAGGTTTTTCCAAAATCTTGTTTTGGTGAAGATTCCACCCATAAGCACGAGGAACACAAGGCCAGCCTCCTAACCCTGGAAACCTACTTGCTTGCTGGAAAGTCCTTACAGGTCTTAGTGTTTCTGGGGCAAGCGTGTGCCACCAGCTTCCTACACCTTCCCCACCCCACCCCTGAGAAGGCGATCCACCTTCCCTTCTCTGAACAAATGGCAGCCTTAAACAGTCCCTGCACACAACTCCTGCAACACCAACTCCACACTGCCCTGTCTTCCCAAAACGAAGAGAACTAAAGGAAATTTCTTGCATGCCTTCCCTAATCCTGTGACTTGATATATATATATACATAGAGAGAGAGAGAGAGAGAGCAGCACAGAGAAATGAGATTGTGAGAACTGGTCTCATTTCAAAGAAACCCTCCCTCTCTGCTAGCAAATATTCAGCAAATGTTGTGACCATTTAATTTCTATCCTCTCTCTTCCCCTCTGTCAATAACTATATAATTTCCAGAGATGTTGAGGAAATATTCCCTGATCAGCTGACACTCAGGGTAGACAAATGCAAGGTAATGCACACAAAGAGCAGTGGTTTCCTCATACTTGCTGATGGATGTTATCTTAACTCCAACTGCTCTGGAAAATTCTTCGGCACAGCTATAGGCAGTGGAGTGAAAACACCTGCTCTGTACAGAAGGACAAAGAATTGCCAAAGAAACAAAACAACAGGATGGGAGAATATGTTAATACAAGGAAATAAGTAAAGCCTCCATGTACACTCAAGCACTTACTATCTCCTTTCAAAAAGAATACAGGTTATTACAGCCATGGAGAAGTTTCCATCTGAGGAAGGATTTTAGTGATTGTAACTATTAAGTTTAAAGAGAACTCAGGCCAAGACTGACATGATAGAAATATATCCAGTAATACCTGCTTTAAAGAAGGTCTGTCTCCCTTTTCCTTGTTTTTTTCTTAAATAGGAATAAACGAGGACTCTGACATTTAATGGAAAGTATAGCTAAAGGGCAGCATGATTAAAAATAATGCTCAATGTCTTGTTGAGACAAAGTCTCAAAGACTTTAAAAAATAATACATGTTCATGGTAAGGAGATTTATAATTTTGCTGCGAGTTTGCATGGGTTAACAACCCTCCTGCTTCAGCCAAAGAATAACTGCGATAACCAGGTAGACGATAAAAATCCTCCTTGGAGATCTCACTATACCATCTCTCAGGACTTCCAAAGCATCTATGCAAGCTGAGCACCAAGTTCCTTCTGAAATCCATGACACTTATGTGCCCAGATTCCGCAGTGTCGTTGACCGTGCTCTCATTCCCCCCAAACACAGACCTGCATCTTTCCAATATCTAAAGCTATGCCCACAAGGGGCAAGAGACAAGCAATACCAGAGTCTGGGGAGAGCAGACAAACTGAGAGCCCAGCTCAGCGTGGACTATGTGGACAGTGATGCTGAATAGCAGGGCAGAAGGGATGGGTCTCTGCCCCAAGACCCTGTACTTGGCTGGATCACCTCAGCAAAGCCTGTGCCCTGGTTCTGGCCACTGTTGGGGTAGCTGGAAAGCCAAGGGGCCCCAGTCCAACTCTGAGTTCAACTCTCCCTTTTAGTACGTCACACAGCTTCTGCTGAGGATGAATGTGACACATCCACGTCTCCAGGTTCAAAAGCAACGTGACAGGCTTCCCATTCAAAGCCAAGATGGAGTTGCATCAGATATGACTCTGCCTTGATTTTCAAAAAGGCCTAATTCTGCTCTCGCTTTGACTTTTTCACTAATGCAAATGAATTAACTCCAGCTATATGCTAATACTGCTAAGAATACAATTCAGAAATTACAGAAGGCTATTTTCAGGATTTTCTTTTATTTCATGAAAGACCCTTAACTCTCCTAGTCTTTCAAAGTAAGCCAAAGCATTCAGATGTTTCTGGTACAAACTGCGTCATATGAGACACAGACTTAAAGAGTAAAACAAGCGCTATAATTTAACATTCAGGCAGTCACTGCAGAGCCCCTATGTATTGTTGCAAATGAACAAAAGTTTAGAATTGACTCCTCTTTCCAGAGAAGTAAAGGACCCCCCTCTGGCGGTTTGGTTTTGTTTTTTAAATTGCACAAACCAGTCTCATGGTCTATGCAATTACAACAAGAAGGTATAAATGGAGCTGCTTGGCCTAAGGAATTTCTCCTAGCACAAAGAAATCCAAATACTATGGTGCTTTCTTGTTTATTTGATTTTAACACTATTGATCACTTTCCACCACAAATCCCTCCTATGCTTTGACCAATTCCCAACTGACAGAATTTACCAGGTCCCCTCTGATGCACTTGAGCACCACACATGCAGGAGAGTCTCATTCTACAAAGTGCCCTGCACAGCCACAGTCTGGGGGTCGGAGTGACCATTTCCCAGCAGCCAGGGGAAGTCAAGCCAAGCACACTGCAAGGCCTGCCCTCCTAACCTGGGTTTTACAGCCAGCCAACACCTCCCCTTCATTTCATAAAGGAATCCAGAGAGCTAGCAGTCAAGATGAAAATCTCTGTAGAAAGAGGCCAATTTATCCTCCCAGTGGGCAGAAAGGCAACCAGCCCTGTGAAAAGGATAGCAGACTTGGGCTCTCTGCTCTCAGTGCCTGACACGTCCTAGGGAGGGAAACTCATCTCTTGTCCCTTTGCATGACATTTGCCTCAATAGGAGCGCCCAAGCTACCCAGAGCACAGCCCTCCCCGTGCACACTGAGGGCATTTCAGAAGCATCCAGTAGGGCAATATTATAGCCATAGTCCACAAGGAAGTCTGAAAGGATTTGTGCAAGTGGTACAAGGAGAAGGAGGGGTGGTGCTGCCATCAACATATCCCAAATTCTCTTTGAAGCCTGAGACCACCCTGCAGGGACAGACATGTCTGTTACACTGGGCACTGGTGGCATCAAGCACAAAATCCACTCCTCCAAGGTGACAATATTCTGCCTTGTATGAATGTGGTCACTGTATTTTTCTCCACTTTGTACCGGGAGTAAGAGCAGCCCATATTGCTCACTGCTCTCCAGGATTTACATGCCGGAAAAATCACGTGCCCCCCTTCCCTCCCTCTCTCCACTTGCGTGTGCACACCCAGAGCAGCCATCCCCTCCTCCTTTCCATTTATGCTGGGTGGCTGCACGGAGCTGCCGAGCACATCTGCACCGCCAGCCACACCTGCTCATCACGCCAGGCTCCACTCTGACTCACAAAGGCAAAGAGAAAGTTGCAGTTCAAGGGGGTGGGAGGTGAAGAGATGCATGAAAAATATCTGGCAAAGTAATAGGATTAACACCAGCAATATTGTGTAAATCATCATCTTGCCGGTGTCTTTGTGCTACTCACACCAGCTAAAAGCAATAAACTAAGGCATAAACAAGACACCTCCCCCAGCATGAGTTACATTAAAGTAATGCAATTCCCAAGGCAGCCCCAGCATCAGTCAGTTCCTGTCCTAATGAAGAGCTGCAAAATTTTACTCATCCACTCAAGGTAAGTAATATTTTGATGGACAAGCAAAAGAAGTAGATTTTTCATTGTAAGTGTCCTACTAAAAGGCTAACAAATCTTCCTGCAGTGATGTTATCTTCCATAGAAGTTTTAGTGCTCAATGCCAGGAATATGCGACAGATATTTGAATGCATTTGTTCATATTCATATAGAATTGCATTTTTGCATACCAGTCAAAGTCCAAGTTTTTGTCTCAGTCATAATAGTGTAAATCCCAATTAAATCTAGTTATGTTTCCTGTTTAGGAAGAACAAGCTTACTCCAAAGACATGTAATGGGATAGTATCAGTCAGCCCACTGACATTCTTTCACACACCCCAAAATTCATCATCTTTTCTGCTGGAAATTAAACAAAAAAAGAAAAGAGAACCACTATCAAAGAAAAACAAGAAGCTGTGTTCTCAGTTCCCTATTTTCTGTGTGCATTTGGAATTCATGGGGATCACTGTACAACACTGTTCACAAAGAACTTTAGAAGGTGAGCTCATGATTTACATAAACAAATTTGTCATTTCCAGCAAAATATGTCCTAATGATGGAAATCCATTCTTGGTCATGCTGTAGAACAAAATATTTTTTCTGAAAGGTTCTTCAGCTCTCTGTGCCTTCCTGTTTATAGACAGATAAGACTCTTTCAGAGCTGAAGCACAGTAAATTACTGCTTCAGAGACCGTGACTTTCCTCTGCCCCCAGTTGTGCACATTAATATCAACTGTAGACCCAGGTGTAGTCAAATTCCAAAGGCCTACATGCTTTTATAAGATTTTTTTTTCCACTTAAGAATGAAAATCCATCTATTCAACTTAGGGATTTATCTACTCCCATCATCTGAGGACCTATTCTGCTCCCTAACCAGAATTAAACAAAATAAAAATCTGCTTCAGTGGTTAACTGCCATCTAAACATTTTTGTTTTCTTCTTCAGAGAATAAAGAATATAAAGAGGATTTAAGCACAAAACAAGTATAGTCTCTCTGTTGCTAGTGGCAAGGAAAAGAAAATGCAGACAGCAAAGGCACCGCCTAAATACAGTGTAGAATAGATTCCCTATAACCAGATCTGTGCACTCACACAAAGGCATCTGCCAGCAGAGCTAGTGCAGGCACCAGCCAAAGGCTATTTTAAAAGTGCAGCTTGTGGAGCATTTCCTCAAACCAAGACAAAAACTCCAGAAAAGGACTTTCTGGCTGGCACAGCTTGAACAGCATCGCCCAGCATGACAACCCGGAATAAGAGAGATGCCAGCAGGAGTGTGGCCTGAGTCACTCCCAGGGCACCATTTCCAGCTGGTCACGAACCTCCCAGTGCCCTGCTGCCACCTTCCACCCCAGTGCTGCCTGGCAAAGATGCCTGCAGCCACCAGGAAGCCCTCCACACCCCGACTTTATTAGCAGTCGGTTCCCTTGGCCAGCCTGCACAACCAAATTTAACCTGCTTTCCTTGCGTGCTTGGAAAAGGAGCAAAAAAAAAAAAAAAAGACAACAGGATTGTCCTGCCTCCATTTCGAGAGCATAGCACATAGTATCACACACTGAACTTTAGAAAAACTCCCTGGGGACTGTTCAGACTAGGGAAAAAATGCTGTTTCCAGTGAACTGCCTTAATTCAATTGATTATCACACTTCACTGCCAATATAGCCACATTTTAGCCACTCTCACACAATACTAGCAGGCCAAATAAATGTTGCAGACATTGCCAGCATGGCTTTACTACACAGCCCTGAATGAGCCTGAGATAAAAGAAGCTCTATTTTGTGTATTAGACTCCAGTCTAAAGCTATTTGTATTGACATATACTGTGTTTAATGTCACCATTTATTGCTCATTTACATGTATTGTAGAAACATCCAGACTCTTACATGGGTGCCAAGGTAGACAAATTTCAGTGCTTAACTGCAGGCATGTTAAAAATGCCCTACTCCTTCCTGTCCCATGTTCTCTTGGTTTAAAAGAAGGATTGAAACACATGCTGATACCCACATAAATCTGAGGTACGCGCCAAGCTGTTCCATGCAAAACTCTGCATTGCCTTAATTTCCTACAGTCTGAGCTGTAACTACTCTGGACAAAGTCGACCAGTATCTTTTTTACCTGTATTAAACTGCTTTTTTCTTGGAAGACCCCTGGTTTACATGATGGACTCAGAGCTGAGCGTATGCAAGGCTGAGGGAGGGCTGCCTGTGGGCCCGATGGGACTGTGACCACTAATGACTTAATTGTTTCGATGCTCTTAGTCCATAAATTGCAGAGTAATTTTGAGGCAAGTACCTTAAACTGAAAGAGAGTGGCTTTAGAGTAGATGTAAGGAAGAAATTCTTTACTTTGAGGGTGGTGAAGCACTGGAAGAGGTTGCTCAGAAAAGCTGTGGATGCCCCATCCCTGGAAGTGTTCAAGGCCGGGTTGGATGGGGCGTTGAGCAACCTGGTCTACTGAAAAGTGTCCCTACCCATGGCGTAAGGATTGGAATGAGATGATTTTTAAGGTCCCGTCCGATCCAAACCATCCTGTGATTCTATGAATGAGGGGGCTCTGGGACCTGCTGCTCGTCTGGGAAGAGGAAGAAGCTGGTTGAGCAGATAAATGACTAATGATCTGCATCTTCCTCTCTCCTCCCTCCCCCTCCTACACACAGGATAATGCTGGTTGCACTGCTCCCTTTCAGGCAGTGTTCACACATCCATACCACTGGAAGAAATGAAAGCGCTGTGCATTTATAAGGGTACTTCCTGCACAAGTTTGCCCTGTCCCTCAGATCTCTGTTCTTGTGAAGATCACAGCTGCAATATAAAATATAGGATTTTTAACCATTCAGCAGGATTGTTCTGCCAGGGCTGGCAGCAAATAAATTAAAGGAGAGGCTGAAAGAATGAAGAAAAGCCTTTTCTTCAGAGCCTGCAGCTGAAGCTAAAGAAGAAAAACTGCTTAAGGTTCCCTTCTTCCCCTCACCTCCCAACACCTACTTTCCTTTCTCTACAGTTCCTGAGATGTGATGTTCAAGTTCCAGTAGGAAAGTTCACACATGTCTTCATACCAAGCACTGGCCCAGGAACTGATACGGACTTCAGTGATGTGCACCCACAGCAGCCTTTTGAACGATGAGCATTTTCCTCATGAAAAATTTCAGCCAGTAAGGAAGGCAGTGCTGCTGGATCTATGTTTGCATACATTCTTCTGCTGCTGCAAACTCTAAAGCAGAGGCTATGGGAAGGGCTATGAACATGCAGTCCCACCCAAAGGAAGTTGTACTGCAATTAGCACCAATGCAGTAACTTGGTACTAGGGCCTCTGAACCCCTAGGGAAGTTTAATAAAGCAGAAGATTGACAGAACAGTGAAGAAGTTACCCAGAAGTCTTACAAGACTGACACAACTTTCATCAGGTGCTGTGAACTCTCCTGCAGGATTCAATGGCCACATCATGTCATCGACACTGGGCAAAAATGGAGATGTTGCAGTGGCTAGTGTCATCCGAAGGAGCTGTTATTAAGTTCAGGGAACCATAAAAAAAAACTATAGGCTTTGGCAAAACTGCTCATTACTTAAGAATATTCTGTAATTCTATTCCATATTGACTGATAATATATGTATGCTCAAGCATGTGAAATGCTTAAAAGACACAAAGTTTCTTAGTGTCATTTGATCAACAAAAGGCTCAACTTTCTGCAGGAAACAGAATTATTCATTAAAATGCTTCTGAAGCAGAAAACTTCATTGCTAAGAGAAAATTTTCCAAGCTGACTGCTCTGCCTCTCTCAAGCATAAACACCTACTCAGCCATACATCAACCTACTAGACCTGTTTCACAGGTAAGGGTTACCTGGCTCTCCACGTGTTTGTCCCATGTCAACAGTCATTTTCATGGACCACACAAGGGTGCTCCTTGGTTTGAACTCACTGTTCCCCAAAAGGGGTAAGTTTTCAGCTGAACTACTTCTCAGCCACATCTTGCGAACAGGGGGAACAGGGAGTGAAGGGCAGGAGACATGTAGAGGTGCCTGTCTCACTTCACCAAAGCCTCATGCTGGTCATAAGTGACTGGAATAACCTTGACCTTGGTGTACTCTTTACCCCACTACCTGAAGCATTAAACACAACTAATTTCTACCATTAGCTTTATTTAGAAACCACAATGCTCACTGCCAAAAGAGGAACCTGATCCTCATCCCCACACTAAGTTGGGTTCTATAGTATTATTTAAAGACAAAACACATAAACTGGCAGCTCAGCTGTATATCAAATGACAAAACTGGGTTCCCAAAATCATGTTTGGTGTTATTTATTTTTTTCTTAAGGGCAGCTGGCATATTCAGAGCTTCCCTAAGGGCACTGAAACGTGGGCAAGTGCCTCGCTAGCCAGGGACAGTTTCTTCTCTTGCCTTCCTTCCACAAGCAGTCTCACTGGTATCAGTGGAATTATTTGTTCAACCACAGGGAACACACTTTGATAACAAATGTGTCCCTCGGTATAAAAAAAAACCAACACCCAAACAAACTAAAATGCACACATCCAGAAAGGGCTAGTAGGAAACTCTCTCCTTACAAGGATTTGGCACACGACAGAAACCTGAAGATGCGACACTAAGATGTCTGCCTATGATTTGAAAGGCATTTTCCAAGGCTAACACTATCCCAATTCCCATGTGGATCAGGATCATTCCTGAGTGAAGGTCCAGTTCAGGAGCATCTGATACACTTTAAGTTCTTTCTTATTCAGGACAGCAAATTCACTACATGGTTAAACAAATGCACACCAAAGCAGAGGACTGACCAGAGTATAGCAACAGAGTTACTACATCATCTCATCTTTAAGAAATGACCTTCATGAAGGGCAAAAATATTGGAAACACAGAGGAAAAATGCACTGCCAATGCCCCTCTGGTGCCAGTTCTGTGAATAAAGGACTCCAGTGTTCAGTGCTGTCATTTTTGTAGCAGTTATGAATGCAGAAAAAACCCAGCTTATAAATAAAATGCCCAAAGAAGCCATAAGAAGCTTCAAGTTCTCAAACTGTTCCAACAATTAAATACTACCCTAACATTAAAGGCTGTAATTGGCAGCTGATTATTTAAAATTAATCTTCAAGCACTGCTTTAAAAATTGGCTTTTCTTGTGGAAAAATCAAGAACTTCATCCGAGTCAAACACTTTTTAAGAGACCTTGCCATCTTCCACTGCAGTGCTCAAAAAAATACATTAGCAGAGATACAGGTTGGCTTCCTCCCCCTTTTCTGCTCATTACCATCAGTTTTGAGAACTGATTAGCTGTGGTTGTTATTCATTAGTCACATCTCTAAAATCTGAATTATAAACACCCCTGTGAGGTCTTATTCTAATCAACCTATTTTGAGTCTTGCAATTAATACTAACACCAGAAAAATAATTGAACACTGTGCATTCAAAGACCATTCCCTCTTCCCACAAAAATCCACGCTTAGATATGCATGAAAAGGGAGACTAAAATGAGATCTAAAAGCTCTGCTGTCGCCTCTATAAATCCTCCTCCCATGCACACTACAGCCAGTTCAGCTGGTTAATACAGGTGACATAATGGGTACACAGTAAATACGAAGCAGCCATCAGTGATTTTCCGGATGGGGTCAGAGGCTACATAGCTGATAGATCTCAGGAGGACAAGAACATGCAGGCATGACAGATTAAATGACTGCCATTGGCTGTGTGCTTGCTCTGAATACTCAGCTATGGACGATAATCAATTACTTGGGGCTGCTAATGATACTGATCAAATGCACTTAGCACTTGGCAGCTTGAGGGCTACCACCCTGACACTTGGAAAATACACAGGCTACTCATGGGCAAGAGGAAGTAAGAGGCTGATACCAGCAAAATCCTCAAAGTCAACAAGAAAAAACAGCTTGTTCCTTCTCTGCCTCCCTGCCTAAAGATGTAAAATAAATATTTGCTTGGGACTAAGCGTATTCTTTCCCATAAGACCATACAACTTAGAAAAGCTATGGCCATTTGCAAAAGGCTGGAGACAGCAGTTCACGTGGAGGGACCCCACACTGCCTCAAGAATGACTTGTTACAGGAAACAGCGTATTACCACTGCACATAGTGGCTTCCAGAGGTCTGTGTGACAGGCTGCCTGCCTCCTGACATTACTTCCCAGGCTTATCCTGTGATCCCAGGGGATTTGGCTTCCTCATCATTATCATGAGCTCAAGATGTTGATCTCTTTTTCAGTTTTTACAACCAGGGAAAGTAAAAGTTTTGCCACTGTTTTCAGAGAGTGTAAGATCAGCGCAAACACATTTTAGTTTGCCTCAGGCATCCTAAACCACAACTTTCTTTTAAGGGTTGGGACAGGGGTGAAAATTTGGGGTTCTCCATTTTATTTTTTAAATAACTAAGGCCTTGTTCATGCAGAAAACAATTTCTATTGCTTTAACTGTAGAGGTTGTTTATTCCCTATTCTTACACAGAAAAAGGATTCATTGCACAGAGATACATGGCAGTGTTGGGAATACCTAAGATTATACCCTTCCTTTAAGGGGCTGAAACAAAAGTAATGCTCTAACTGACAGAAGAAATCACTTCTCTAATTGGTAATAAAAGCAGTAATTTAGACCAGACTTAATGTGCTAGATGGTTCTTTTCTCTCAGATCCCAGAACTGGAATTCTGGGCATCTGACAAACTTTTCATCCCTGGGGAATCAGCCTTCCTCCTGCTGTAGGGCAGACAGTCCCACAGCAACACTGACCAACCACAGGGATCAGTTAGCAAGATGGAACATACTCAAAAATGTCTTTACAAGTACCCTGCATTTAATCACTGCAAGAAAAATAAATTTTGAAGAAATTACCAAACAGAACTGTCTGAGGAGAATTTGTAACAGCTAGTTCTGCAGATAGCTGTATGTTCCCTGGCAACTCTTTCCCCGAATGTAGGAAATTAACTGCAGAAAATGTCTTACTTTTCAAATAATAATAAACCAGCAAATTAATACAGTGCAGATCCATACCACTGGGTTGTTTTTGCAAACCGCATGCCAAGATTCCTGCTCATCTATTCTCAGGTTACCTCATCAGCAAGCAGCAGCCTGGGACACAAGGCAGTGCACACCATACCTGCTTGAGCAGCAGGGGGGAATTTCAACAGGCAAAGTGCAGGAACTGTTGGGATTTTTAGCTAAAATTTGCTCATTGTGGGAGAATGAAAAGAAGAATCCTCACCACAATGCAGTGAGGATTCATTAACTGTTAAGAAAGAAGCTTGTAGTAAGAGCCCTGTTTAGTTAGTAATTATTCATTATTGGAAGAGCTAAATATGCCAGCAATGACGGTTAATCCCTTCTTTTCCTTTCTTCCTCCTGCAGAAAGTGGCACAGGAATCCTCCACAAGTGCCAGCTTTCAAAAGCTCTGTTCTAGGGCTCAAGCTACCCCAGAAGGAAAACAGCTTCTCCTATCTCCAAATGTTCTGTCCTTCCAGTAAGGGAAGGCTGACTGAGGCCAAGTTCATGACATAAAGGAAAGCTGCTGCGGGAAGTCAAACTTGGTCTGCAAAAAATGACCTTGTGCAGCACCAGGTCCAGCACAAGTGCCTGCAGCTCAAACTATTACATCCTCCCTCCCCACTACTGTCTACGGTAATGACAGCAAATGGGGGTTTGCCCGAAAAATGGTAAGAAGAAGGGAGGTTTTCTTCCTGTTTTCAATAAATGAGAGGGTATAGCCAGTCTCTTAGCGGACCAGGTAGTGGTAGATAGAGGGGCAAGACATAAATTTCAACACAGAAACTGCAGTTACATACCAGGGGAAAAAGTTTTCAGTGTGAGCGGAGTCAAACACTGATTCAGGCTGCCCAGAGAAACTAGGGGTTCTCCATCTTTGGGGATACTCAGAGCCCAGCTGATCACAGTCCTCAGCAACCTGAAGCAGCTGGCCCTGTTTTAAGCAGTGGCTGGGTTGGATGACCCTCCAAGAGCTTCAACTACTTTATCCTTATTCCACAATGCCAGTTTTAGTCGAAGGATCTACATAGCTCTGGGAATTTCTTCTTGCTTTTAGCCCTGGAATACAGCAGAATAGAAGAGCACTGGCAGGTGAAAACAGAGAAACAGGCACTTTCATTACTGATATTCAATTAATTAGTTCAGCTGTGAATAATGAAGGCACAAGGGTATCTTTTTTTCTGCTGTATCTGTGCTGTCCAGGTGTGGATACCTTCAGCCCTTGCAGCGGATCCTGACACGTGGTTAGGGCTTACAAGCACTTCCACAACAAGCACCAGCTTGTTGCCAGCTTGAAGGATGTTACTCAGGAGGTTTTTACCGGCATGGAATGCACTCCAACACATGCTGTCATACACATTCAAGGGAAAAAAGCAACTAAACACCAAACAAGCAACCACCCTCTGCTCAATTAAGTATATTAGAAGTCAAAAAACAGGGAAGTGAATCCTATCCTCATGAGAAGACATTAAACCAATGAGGAATGATTTCCCAGTGAGCCTGTCAGCCACAAACTTCTGAGAACACACCAGAGAGGTAGCTGCTTTGATGCAACTTGCTGATACTGTGCATTAAATTACTCTTGTTCTTACCATCTGTTCCATCTCAGGGCTCCTTTGAGGCAATTACTAGTAACTTGTTATTGCATTCCATTAAACAATTCAACTCTCCAAAAAAAATGCAATAAACTCACATTTTCCTGTAACAAACTCAGTCTACCCATTCTTCTGGCTATTCTACATACCCAGCTAAAACACAGTATCAGAAACATCAGTGTTTGCTCCACAGTGTTAGGTATCAGATACCTAAAATGCATATGTAAGTGCCTGAAATGCCACAAAGATAATAATTGATAAATTGATATTTTGAGGAAACATTTCAG
Source organism: Grallaria varia (assembly GCA_013396735.1). Classification (NCBI taxonomy): domain Eukaryota; kingdom Metazoa; phylum Chordata; class Aves; order Passeriformes; family Formicariidae; genus Grallaria; species Grallaria varia. The sequence goes on along the minus strand of VWZG01002624.1, from coordinate 473,065 downwards.
AAATAAAATAATTCCTACCATTTAAGTCCTCCAGAAGATTCAGTTCACCATGTCATCCCAATTCTCCCTTCTTTCATTCAACTCAAATGCTGCTCTCAAACACGTGCCTCTCTTACCTTTCTCTGGGACTAGAAAACTAGTTTTGCATATTGAATCATTCTTTATTTCCATGGATGTCTCTGGGTTCCTTTGACAGCTTTATCTTACTGATGAGGATAAATGTTCTTTCAAAAGCTACTGCCAGACCACCCTCATTCTCAGACGTCAAAAGACGTGGTCGGCAGAATCTGTCAAAAATAACTCAGATGGTCTGAGGGATTTGAAAAATTACAATTTATAGTTTTGAAAATACAATGATACATGGTAGCTTTAGGTAGGTCCACTTCACAACTAGCACCCAGTCCCTTGCTGCCTTTTTATTTCTCCTGGTCACCATGGGAATGATTCATTTGAAAAACAAACTGGAAAGAAGCAGTGAAATCACCTCTATATTTCTGAAAATGAGATAGCTTTTTCTCTTCACATTTTGCAGGTACTCATGTCTAGAAACTTTTTGAAGCATAAGGGAAACAAACTAAAGGAAGTTAATTTAAACCTAAACCAGAAACCTGTAATGGTTTGGGGCTTCTATAGGGACTGCTTTGGCTTGCATTGAAATCTGATTCCAAAACGTTTGTTTTTGAAAGCTAAATGAAAGGGGGTACAAACTGAGAAGGATTGGCAAAAATTACTTAATTGACCCAACAAGGGCCAACAGGTAAAGTATGCACCTGCCAACGCAGTGAGGGCACATGCACCAGAAGGCTGATTCCTCTCCCCTTTCCTTCACTCACCCTGTGAAGAGGTAATAATTGCCTTCAGCAGCCTCAGACCAGACTAATCTTCTCCTCCCCATCAGTAGGGAAGCTGTTCCAGATGCTCCAGACCTGAAACATTTTGACCATCATGGTTAAATGTCAGGCTTGAGCTGATGGTGGCCAAGGAATGAAGGTGACAGGTACCGTGTTGTGCTTGGGTGTGCTGCCCAGGCGAGCACCATCCAGTAAAAACCTAAGCCAATTCATCTCAATTTTTTACATCCATAAAAGGAGGATGGCACTTTTGGTTAGAGCTTATGCAGATCAGTACAAGCTGTTCAGCTCTTAGCAGCCACCAAACTCTGTGTGTAGGCTCATGCACACATAAACACACACAGTGCAGAGTAGCTAAGCCTTGCTACGATGCTCTGTCTTCATGAGTGAGAAGATCAAGTGGCTGTGGCACTTGAAAGTCATCCAGGGCATCCTTCCTATCAAAGACAAATACAATGCTTACATCAAGCTGTTGTGAAATGCATACTGACTGACAGCAGTACCTTAACCTTCTGTGCTCTTGTAAGACGCTGCCTCACTAATTTTTTAAAAAAATAATCAAACAAAATTATTCCAAATGACTTCTCTTAGGCTTTTGACAAAAATTGCCTCATTATACTAGATCATAGATCCACTTAGCCTGGTATACTTTCTTTGACATTGTCCAGCAGTGGGTGCTTAAAGATTGCAAGAAGCAAAGTAATACAGAGGATGCCATCCCCTTGTACACCCTATTCAGCAACTCAGACCCTTGGGCCTAGAAAAGGTATTCAGATCATTATAGCTTGACATGGTTCTCCCTTCCAAGAACCTGTCCAGCTTCTCTTTTGACCTGATTTAGGCTTTCACCCATTCTTGCAGCCTATGGTGAACTTTCACAGCTTCATTACCTGCCCTGCTTCTCTCCTTTGCACCAACTGCCTACAATTCCTGCATTTTCTACCTTTGCTTTTGCACCCATTTGTGATTTTAGCACAACTTTTGTAACTCTTCAGCTCCCTCTTATCCAGGCTAACCAAGGCTTGGCTACTTGCAATATTGCATCAGTAGAAATCTTCAGAGAGCAGTATTTGCATCTCCAAGGCTCCCATCTTGCATCTTAACTGTGATTTTGCCATATATTTGTACAAAGAGTAGAAGCATTCATGTGCACACTCGAGAGCAAGTGCTTGCAGTGCGCCTGCAGTTTGGACGTAAGGGCATTTTTGAACTGAAGATGAAAACTTCCTGCATTTAAAATTTATAGCCTTTGCTGAGGTTCATCTCAAATGGAGCAGCATGTCACTTGCGGTGATGTACACCCAGCCAGAATACATAGCCACCTCTCATTCCCAACAAACATAAACACTAAAGCAATCAAACCCAGAAACCAAGAAGCTATTTCTCTTCTCACAGGGCCAGGAGTGCTTTTCAAAGAGTGTTTTAGATGAGGCCAGCATTCCTGAAACATACATTGCCCTGCACAGGCTTGTCTCTAGCTACTTCAAGACTCAGGTGCCCCACAGCAGCTATGGCACACAGTGGGGCAATCCTGTACTTCATGGATCTTTATAGATAGTCAGAACAGCCAGTTCATCAAACATCATCTGCACGTGTTATTATTAAGGTGGAACCAGCTGAGATCCAAGCCAGTTCCAGGCTCAGTTCCTCCAAAAGTGTTGCCCAAGTCACAGGTCTGACTGCAAGCTTGTCCACCTCACTGCAGTGGATGTAGCTGAGAGAGAACAGAGAGCACGCAAATATCCCTGTCTGCATTTCCCATGGGATCTGTCAGGGAGAGATACCAAGCTGTCCTTGCAAACAAGCAATTACTGCTTGCTGTGGTGATACCTTGAGACCTTTGCTCGCAGCAGGTTACTTGGCATGGCTGCAGCTTTAGAGGTATTTTTCAAGAGGCTGTTTTGGGATGCAGCCAGATCTTTACAAGGTCCTATAATTTCAATAATGAAATTAAAACCAGAATTTAGCACTTGTGGGACCGAAGGAAAAGAAACGTGGGGCTAAGTAATGCCTGCTCACATTTTTTTCTTTATGAGATCTCTCAATCTGCTAAATAAAAATCCCACCATTCTTCACGATCAAGAATGCAAACCACAAAACCAGCTTCTTGATAAGACAGCAAGCATAAAACCAGGAAGCTTAGAGGGATATGGCTAAATAGAAAATGTTCTAGAAAAATTATCTAAATAGACTGATCTCGTCCTTGACTCCAGTGTCTGCCATGCTTAATGGATCTGGACTTATGTATTTAAATAACCTAGAATACATAGAAAATTTTTTAACAAAAATAATATACATTAAAAATCTACTTAAATATTAGACAGAATATTTTGGTCCTAGACAGGACTAGAATTCTTTTGAGGGATCTGGGAATGCACAGTGGTTAGAAACTCACTTCCACTGAAAAGGAAAAAAGAAAAAGGGAAGAAGGCCCTTCCTGCCTTATGTTATTCTGAAAAAACCTTCCCTTGAACTACATATAAATATATTCAGTGGAGACCACATCTTTAAAAGTCAGCTTTTCATGCATGGGGCTTATATGGAGCACAGATACTATATATGCCAAAGCCTGAAAACCAAGGCTCATAGGAAATCAGAACACATCTGGCCCCAACTCAGCTTTGCCATCAACCATAATCCAAACATTAATGCAAAGAGTCAAAATAACTTCTTAATTCCTAAATTCCAACTAATGGGGATTTTAACAACCAATTTATAATCTCAATGAACAGGAGTGAAGAATGAAAACCAAATCTGCAGCAGAGCCTTGCAGAGAAAAAAAGCTGGAAATGGCTGCTGCACAGGCACAAATTATATTACTAATGTGATCTGGCAATTTTACTTGAGTCCCATTGCTGCAGCCTAATCATATCTTTGACACAACTAAATTGCTAGGATACAATGGGACCTGTGGCTAATAACATTGCTTCAAAAATAAACCAACTCCTATTTTCCTAAAGTGATTATAAGAAACACCCATATATTTTACATGAACTGCATCTGCTTAACCATCCTGTTCTGAGGCAAGATCACAAGTACCTGGTCTGTTCTGTGTCATTATGGTGGGAAGGGATCAGACCATGCTTTGCAATAGGTATCCTCACTGCGGCTCTCAGATGTTCTCTTGGTTTTACACTGACATTTAACATAGCAGCAACAAGAGAGCAGGAAGATTTTGTTCTTATTTTTAACAGGAGAAAACAAGATAGCGTAGATAGAAAAATCACAACTGATAGTGAGGACTTAGGGCAGATAAAAAGAAGTAGATTTAAACACTATGCCTAGATTCCAAACTGATGTGATGCCACAGAAGCTCTCAACCCCCAAACTCCATCACTCACTGCTGGAAAATACTGCATCCCAGCATGGCTGGGCTCAGCGAGGTGCCAGCTGGCTGGCATCCCCCCTGGCACCACCACATCCACAATCTACCCCTTGTCTGAGAGCTGCCTAACCTTTTGCAGTTAAAACCACTCCTCATTAGCAAATACCAAACACTTAACTAAGTTGACTGAAGTGGTGATTCCTGAGCTCAGGCACACCTGATCACCAGCTGAGGAGTGGCCAAAAATTCACACCCTGGCACACATACAAGGGAAGAAGGGCATCAACACAGGGGCTTGGGAAGTAGTGGGGAAGAAAAAGAAAAAAACAACCAACCAAAGAAACAAACAAAAACACCCAAGGAAACAAAAGGAAGAGGAAAGGAACTAACAAAAAGAAGGGATTTCCTTTGCAGTCAGACATTCCCACCCAGAACCACTTTGTAGCTCTTCAGGCTGAGGAGGCAACACCCAACAGACTGGATGAACAGCCAGAGCTAAGTGGTGCAGCCCAACCTGCTCCACAAATAAAGAAATTAACAACTAGTTCGTCAAGAAAAGGCAGAGGGTGATACTGGTGGGTGACTCTACTTTGCGAAGCACAGAGCACCCATCCCTGGGCCTCACCTGTGCTCAGGGGAGGTGTGCTGCCTTCCAGGTGGGATCAGGGATGGAACAGAGACCCTGCCAAGCCTAATCAAACCTACTGATTATTACCCACTATTAGTGTTCCATGTGGGAGCTGGTGATACAGCTGGCAGCAGTCTGGGAAGCATGAAGAGAGATTACATAGCCCTGGGAGAGATGGTAGCAGAGCTCAGGTAGGTTTTTCAACAATTCTGCAGGTCAAAAGAGAGGGGCTTGAAACAGCCAGATGAACCTGCAGGTCAACAAATGGTTAGAGCAATGGTGCCATAGTCAGAGTTTTGGCTACTCAGACCACGGGACTCGTTTTGCTAAGCCTGGTTTACTGAGGGCTGATGTGGTCCATCTGGCAAAGAAGAATGAAAGTATCTGAAGGGGGCCTACAGGGAAGCTGGAGGGGGACTGTTCATCAGGAACTGTAGTAATGACAGGACAAAGAGTAATAGCTACAAATCAAAAGAGAGGAGATTTAGGTTAGATATATGGAAGAATGTCTTTACTGTGAGGGTAGTGAGACACTGGAACAGGTTGCTCAGGAAGGCTATGGATGCCCCAACCTTTTTTAAAGCCAGGTTGGACAAGGCCTTGAGCAGCCTGGTGTAGTGGGAGGTGTCCCTGCCCATGGCCCAGGGCCATTGGGACTGGATGATCTTTAAGGTCCATTCCAATCCCTTAATATTCTGTGATTCTATGACAAAGGCGTACTCACATGAGCAGTGCGCCAACAGAGATTGGCAGGGGCACTCATTTCCTGCAACGAATAGTGAGAGCAGTGGTTCAGCTCTTTATAACTCATTACTACTCTCTGAAGATCCTACTTCTATCCTGAGCTTGCATATGCTGGCTCCAAATATGGCTCAGAATAACTTGCATTTGCAAAGGCTAGAGGGGGAAGTTATTCTGCTATCACATGGACTGGAAATTGTTTGGGAATCAAATATTTTGGATAAAGATGTACTAATAGACTTCCTTCAAACTGGTATTTTGGTTGCATCCATTATAGTGACAATTCTTAATTTCAGAACATACTTCTTTTCTATTTCTGAATTTTTAATTAAAAATACTTTTTCTTTATTAAAGGGAGTCTATCTGATCCAATCAATGTCAGTATAAGCCTGGAACCTTCTCCCCATTTTTAGTGCCTAATCAGACAGGCATCAGGCTTCACATGTGCGTCAAAAAGAGCTCATTTCAATGCATTTCAGACAACACAGGTACTTCACAATGGGTTTATGGTTGTGTTCTTTTCTTTATTAACCATAGCACGTAAAGTAAAAGCACAAAGGCAGTCCTCAAAGAGAAAAATCCCAGAATGCTTGGGAGGGGTGTGGGGGGGGAAATATCTAAACAACTCTTCTGCTGTTCTCTAATGTGTTACTAAAGACACCACCATTCCTCATCCCTCCAGAAGTGTTCTTAATTAAATAAGAATCTATTAAAAAATACAGTGTCCCTCAGTGCAAACTCCCACCCCCACCCTTCTCTTTCAATTTTAAAAGCGATCTATTTTGCCTTCTCCCTGCCTGGAAGCTCATTAGAAACAGCCCCTTCTGCACATATGCACCGCCTAACGCAGATTTGGAGGGAGAGACAGGCAGAAGAAAGGGAGAGACAGAAATTAGAAAGTGAGTTAAAATAGTAGACCTGTGAGACAAGAAAGCCACCGCAGACAAAGAACACCTGGTACTCACAAGGGAACAATGAAGGCTGAGACACAAACGCTGGTACCACGGGATCAAAACAGAAGCTGTTGCTTAACTTTCCAGCAGAGATGCAGTGCTGCTCTAACTAAATTCAATTACCAGCAATAACCAAGGCAAATCTGACAGATCTATCACTTGGCCTTCTCTGGGTGGCAGAAGGTCGCCATTAAACGTGCCTTAAACTTAAAGGGAAGCGCCAGGCACGGGCAGCGTTGCTGTCACACGCACAGTCACTGCCTGCCGAGCACGATGCAAAGCCCACAGGAGCATCCTCTGCCACCTCTCCTTCCTCAGTTCCTGCTTCCAGGCACTGCCCAACTCACTGTTTGAAAAATCCAAGCAGGCCAAACCAAAAAGAACAATAACTCATTCCCTCTCTGAGAGCCACAGAGGGGACAAAACCAGGGACCCATGGGCAACCTGGGGGTTTTCTGCCCATTTCCTCAGCAGAGCTTTACTTGAGGAATTAACTCCTAACAGTTCACCTTAAAATCACTTTTCCATCCTGCAAGAACTTTTCCCACTTTGTGCCAGCTACCCCAAGGAGCAGCATGGAGTAGCTCGCCATCAACAAATGCCAAACACAAAGTTCCCTTTGAGCTTTGTTCCATGGCAGCATCAACGATAAAGTAATAAGTAGAAGGGAGCTGGAGAGGAACTTTTTACAAGGGCATGCAGCGATAGGACAAGAGGAAATGGCTTCACACTGACAGAGGACAGGTTTACATTAGGTATTAGGAAGAAATTCTTTACTGTGAGGACGGTGAAGCACTGGAACAGGTTGCCCACAGAAGCTGTGGATGCCTCATCCCTGGAAGGTGTTCAAGGCCAGTTTGGATGAGCGTTGAGCAACCTGATCTAGTGGAAGGTGTCCCTCTCCACAGTGTGAGGTTGGAACTAGGTGATCTTCAAGGTCCCTTCCAAGCCAAACCATTCTGTGATCCCACAAGGATTTCCTCAACCTCTCTGACACCAGAAAGGATGAGAAGGAGGGAATAGGCATCACATGCGTCCTACGATAGAGACAAATTCAAAATCCAATAAAAAATGTACCTCCTGGGATGGACACAAATTCGAAGTGCAATAAATCTGCCTGCCTTAATGAGAGGAGGGGTTGAGAATTCACATCTAACCTTCATCCATTGCTTAAAGTATCTGCAAAGAACAGTTTGAACGCCAGGCTTAACCAGGACATTTTACACAACTCCCCAGATACATCTGCCTAAAAGGTGGCTTTGCTCTCCAGATAGACTCCACTTGTCCTGCACTGATCTCTGAACATAAACCTGCACCTCCTGATACTTGAGCTGTAAAATGACATGAGCCACATGTTTGTCTGGGTTTTTTTGTTTTTGTTCTTAATATAAAATTGTTTCTGCAATGCATTTTAAGTAACTTCAATATAGCTGCCCAGCACGGCTGCCTGGCCTTCCCTTCAGTACAGTGGTGGAAACATCCTTCTTTGTCTCTTGGAAAGCTGTGCTAGAAGGGACTAAGAGAGAGGATCCAAAATGAGGCCCATACCTAAGTGTGACTGGAAGGTTATTTATTTTGGCATGTTTTGCTAGATTGCCTCCTTCACACATGATGGAATTTGCTTTCATTACCAGACATTCTTGTCCAAGACTAGCGCTTTCAGAAGATGATACAGTGTTTCATTCAGGGAGACTCCGAGGAATTTCTTTGCTTATGTATGCAGAAACAAAGGGATGCAGCCTGACAAAATACCTTACTGACCTGTAAAAAGAGTATCCAGAAAAGATTTTGTCTTCCCCTCCCAAAAATTAAATTAAGAGCAGTTCCCCCTGTCCTTTTTTCTGAAGTTGCAGAGTCACTTCCTTACTGAAACTCCAAGGCATTTTCATCTGATGGCTATTCTCCAATATGCTTTCCTGTGAGAGTTTTGTTCTTTATGATTGCTGGGCTCACACTTGTGAGAGAGGACAGATAGCAAAAGCTCTAAACCAGATGGAGGTACCCACAGTCACGCTGAGTAGCAACCTTGATTAGATTTTTAATAATACCAACATATTAAGCAGAGCTGTGACAAGAAGAACAGACTCAAAGCAGCCGAGGAGGTAGCTACAGCTTTAATAAATCTTTTGCTGATCTGGGAAGTGGGAGAGAGAGAGGACACTGATCTCAGCATGTAAAACTGAGGCAGGAGCTTCAAAATTAGACCTGGTACATCACTGGGCTACTGCTGAGAAACTACATGGAAAGACACAGCTTAATATTTTAAAATTTAAGTAGTCAGCTTTTGATTTCTAATGTCTTTTCCTAGAAAGCATTTACAAAAAAACCAAAAAGTAAATAAAAAAAGTTAAAATCTCAGGTAATTATAGGAAGCAATCCCAAACTCAGCATTCAGAGCTATGTAATCTAACCCTACAGAATACTTCATGTTTTGCACAGACACAGTCGTTTCAAACTAGAGGTTACACACCAAAAGCTCCCTTCCAGCCTTTTGGCCTCAGACAGACTGTGCTCAAACCACAGGGCTCCTGGCAGCTTTCTGCACACAGACCATCTTGGCAGCTTTTGTGCCCAAGTGCCCAGCTCAGCTGGGTGTCCAAGGGAAGGGACCACCTTATTCATGCTGCATCGCACCCCAGGTGCCCTCTTTACTACCACCAGTCCCTGACTCCATCTCCTCCCCGGCTTTCTGACACTTGGATGTACCATCAGATAATACCTCGCCTTGTTCTCTGACAATGCTTTCATCTGGATCTGAATAATGGCACACCTTTTGATTTCCTCACCTCTTGATCTTGGCCCACACTGACTGCTCGCTTTTTGTTCCGTTCTGGGCTCACATGGAGCTATGGGAAGCAAATTTATTTGTGATTGACCAATGCAACCCTTCGCCTGACAGCTACAAAGCGAGTCTCCTTGCAAGAGAAAAACTGCAGGATCAGAAGCTCTGTCAGTAAAGCAAAATATTTTGTTTAGTCCTTAGTAATGAGGGAGCACAAAGAAAAGGAAAAAAGGAATGCCAGAAAGTATAAAGTCATTAAAAGCAACTAATAAGTACAATTTTGGTCAATGCCCACTTCTCAATCACAAGAAAAATACCCTTTTATTTTATCATCAAATCAAAATGAAGGAGACACTGTTTCCAAAGAAGAATTTTACCACTATCTTCAACAGGAAGGAAATAAAAAGGAAAAAATGCTTTTAAAGACAAGTTTTGCCCTTTAACATGCAGACCTGTTACTGCACTGATGACATTTTTATCATAGAATGTGTTGACCTGGAAGGGACTCACAAGGATCGAGTCCAGCTCCTGGCCCTACATAGGACACACCAAGAATCATACCATGTCCCTGAGAGTATAATCCAAATTTTTCTTGGACTCAGACAGGTTTGGTGCTGTGACCACTTCCCTGGGGAAGTCTTCCACTTCAGTGTTCCAGTGCCTAACCAGACTCTGGCTGAAAAATCTTTTCCTGATATCCAACCTAAACCTTCCCTGACTAAGCTTCATGCTGTTTCCTCAGGTTCTGTCAGTGGTCACCACAGAAAAGAGATCAGTGCCTGCCCCTCTGCTTCCCTTCCTGAAGATGCTGAAGACGTCAGTGAGGTCTTCCCTCAGTTTCCTCTCCCCCAGGCTGAACAGACCAAGTGCTCTCAGCCACTCCTCACACGGCTTCCCCTCCAGACCCTTTACCATCCTCTTGGCCCTCCTTTGGACACTCTTTAAAGCTTAATGTCTGTTTTATGTTGTGGTGTCCAAAACTGCACACAGTGTTCAAGGTGAGGCCGCTCCAGTGCAGAGCAGAACGGGACAATCCCCTCCCTCACCCGTCTGCCTGATGCCTCCCAGGACATGGTTGGCCCTCCTGACTGCCAGGGCACAGCTGCTCATGTTCAACTTGCTGTCAACTAGGACCCCCAAGGCCCTTTCTGTGTCACTGCTTTCCAGCTTCTCATTCCCCAGTCTGTCGATACATCCAGGGTTGCCCCATCCCAGGCGCAGAATCCGACATTTTCCCTTGTGGGGCTTCATATGGTTGGTGATTGCCCAGTCCTCTAATTTGCTGAGATCTGAGTACAAAGGGCATCAGGACCTTCAGGTCTTGGTGAATGCCTCAGGTACTGGAGCCTTAGTAGGAGATGCTGTTCATACTGTCTTTCATTCGTATACGCCTTGTCTTTCATATGAAGAAAGGCATGTGACAGTTACCTGAGGAATTGCAATCCAGTCACTGCCCCGGGACAGACCTGCCCCTTTGCAGAAATACATCTGGGAATTTGCATGTATTTCAGACTGAAGTGAACAGAAATCATCTTGTTCAGATACAGAACAATTCTGCTTCTAACCTACCTGGTTTGTCAATGAACATAAGCACTGACACCACCCCCAGATACCCAAGGGTACACTGTGGATACTGCTCGGAGCTGCGGCACAGGGACCGCACGTACCCAGCCTCCCAGCCAAGGCCAAGGAAGAACACTTAAACACTGTCTGGGTGTGCACTAACTTGAATAGTAATGTGCAAGATGGTTACTGGAACCTTTACTATTTAAATTGCTTGTTTTTATGTTATAGTGAAGGCCAAGTGACAGAAATAAAACATTACTTCTCTTGGTACTCTCTACTTAAATTGCAGCAATAAATATTTTTAAGAGTACAGTTGTCAAATCTCAAGTACAGGTTCATCCCTCCAGATTGTACATCATGCTAGCTTGTTATCTACCATTTCATTATGAGCTTTCATAAATGAACTGGGAGCTACCCCTCTGCTGGGCTGGCTATTTCCAGAATTTGTTTCCATAAGAACTCCTGCTCTTTTAATCTTCCCACACAAGAAACTGCTTTATTTCTGCTGAACGCAAACTAACTCTTTGTCCCTGCCCTACCTGCCTGTGAGGATCTGTTCAGTAGCTATAAAGATCCCACTTTCTTGCATTTCACAATTTTAAACAAAGTGTAAAGAATGTTTGTCACATACTTAGATAAATGTGAATCTTTTTTAGCCCACTTTTCAAATAAACTACCTCTGCCTTTTTCCAAAAGAGAAATAAAAATAATGATAGATTGAAAACACAAATTTCTAATTTTCATATCAAAAGAGAATGAAACCAAACTGATTTCCAACCAAGTCTGAGAAAGGACAAAAGAGCAATAACTGAAAAATACACTTTCCCTGATGTGCTAAGGCTGTGATTACCTAACATGATTTCCCTTTCAAAACTCTCCATTGCTATGAGTCACAAATGTCTTTGACAGTGGTTTGCTGACAGTATCTCATATGCTGGTTGTCTCAAAAACACACACAGCTTGTCCAGCAAAGTGCTAAACCTCAGCATTTTGCAACCCCCCAGTTCATCCAGCAATTCTATTTGCTAAAAAAA
>VWZG01002624.1:374907-461168 GCA_013396735.1 Grallaria varia | reverse complement strand
AAAAAAAAAAAAAAGCTGCTATTTGCTCAAAAATATTTATAACCATTTCAGCTATTTCTGAGAGTGAATATAGGAGCAGAATGCCCTGGCATATACCGTAATGAAAAGCAAGGGACAGCTCTGTTTTGTGGTTGTTACATGTGATGCTGACAAAGGAGATGCTATTTGGTAACTAAATATATAAAAGATTGATATTGGCCTTTGTCTCTCTTTCCTGATTTAACTTTTGTTTCAGAACATCACTGCCTTGGCTTGCACACTTTGTCTTCCAGTAAATCACAGCCTGCACTTGCAAACACAGAGGGAGTCTCCAGCTTTTCCCAGGCACTCAAGTGGTGATTAGAAAAATCCTGTATCATAAACTGCAGGTCTGAATCTGACAGGTGACACCCAGGCTGGACAAAGAAGGCAGGTGAGGGTGAGAAAGGGAACTGTTGCATGGAGCACAGAGATTTATTGCCTATTTAATTGGTTTTTCTTGTCGTTTGCACTGGCAGAAGAGGCTTTAACTGAAATCATTATAGGTTTAGAGCATGCAGGACTCCATAAACCTGCACTTGGTCCAAGCAGTAACATGAACTCAAACCACAGTGCAGGGATGTTTCAGTTTGTGAAGTTTTCCATTAGATAGTGCCTGCTCATGGCAGAAGGGTCCAGAACGGCACAGATGCTACGCTGGCAGTGCTGTGGAACAGCTCAATCCTGTACGTACCTCTGCTTCAGCAACAGAAGACAAAAATAGATGCAAGTTTTACAACTTGCAAACCCAGCTCCTCATTCTTTACCGATTAACCTCTTCCTACACCTTTAGATCTTTCTAAGATGTTTACCCATCTCTCCCACCCCCAAGACCTTGCCTGCAGCATAGCAGTATATGAATTTGCCTGGCAACCTGACATAAATATCCAACCAACCAGCAAACAAAGCCTGGCATGCTCTTAGCTGCAATGTTTCTGTGCACAGACAACAAATCAGAGCTGGCCACCAGGCAAAGGATTAATTCATTTTCTTTAGCTCTGTTTATAATCTAAAGTTTGAGGGGAGAGGTGGACATGGGCCTTCCTTTATTTGACTTGTATGTGATGTTCAGAACTCAGCTCTAGGCATCTCTCTCCATCTTTGCTCAGAAAATACAAAGCACTGTATCTGCCCTACTCATTTCTAAACTGCTTAGATAAATATCTCTGTTGGGGTGAGGAGAGAGAAAGCGCAAGGAAAGGTGGGCTGTGAGCACACGGAGATGTGCTGGAAAACACACAGAAATGAGCTGTGTTTGACCTCCCCAGCCTGGGATCCTGCAGGTGACCAGCACCCAGCTCTCCTCACTGAAACCCACCGCGGGGCCTGAGCTGTGCCCAGTGCTGAGGGCACCCTTTCAGGGAATGGCACTGAATGGGATCAATTCAGAAGGAGCACATCACAAAAGGGATCTCAGCAAAACATCACAGCCAACCTTCTTCAAGATTTCAGCTAATGCCAGTCTTCGTGGAGCCATGAGCTGGCTCAGGGGGAGAGAGCACTACCTGCCCTGAGCAGCATCTTGTGTCTAAGCTGGTGGCCTTTCACAGCAGCTCCAGCAGATAACAAGAGCTACATCCTGTGCAGAGAGTGGTGCTGCACCCTTTGTCCCTCCATTCTCTGGGACACGCGATACACGAGTGTCTCAGAGATCAGCGTGTCCTCCCTGCTTTAAACCAGCAAACTTCAGGGTAAGTGCATAACAAGAGATCCCCATCTCATTTCTTTAAACTTACCAATACGGAAAAAATAAATGGGACCCATCTCCTGTGTCAACTACCACATAATATAGTGTGATATTAATAGTTGCATAGTAATTAAATTGTTACATTCCATCCTGCCCCACAAAACAGATTACTTGAGGCTGGAACACAAAACACAGGACCAAGTCAAGTCAGGCTCCATGCATATTTGCCACTGCAGATGCAGCACCCTGCACAAAGGTCTGAGTCACTCCTGAGCACTTGGGAGTCCATCCCACTGCTCCTGCCCTGTATACGTGCCATAAAGAACCCAGGCAAAGATTCCCTGTAACAGAAGTAGATGGGGAAGGCTGACACATGTCATGCTTTGACACATCATAGAATTACTTTTTACCCTTTGTTTAAGAGAAAGTGTTGCTAATGCAAATACTTTTCAGTAATAATGCAGTGTGGAAATACTAGAACCTGGTTTGCGTGGGATGGAGGTAAATTTAAATGGCATGCCCTCCAAAAGAGGCCAACAGGCTGTTCCACATGTCCTGTTCTGCATACTAGCACAGCTGGAGTGTGAAAGTCATGGAAAGCCTTAACCTCTAACATGCTGTTGTTACCCCCAGTCCCCTTGCCAACTAACTGCAAGCAAGAGCACACATCAGCAGAGAAAGGTCAAGAGAGAGGGGAACAAGACAAAGGTAAAAATATTTCTTACGGCTGATACTGCAGACTTGAAAATCCAGAGCACAAAGACAGCTTTGTCCTTCCCCCACTACTTAGCATTGACTTGCAGGGTCAGGCCCTTCCAATTGTGGCTGGTACCACCTAACAGTTTGGGCTGGCTGGCTGCACCTGGACATTGCTAGGCACAAACTGCAGGAGGTTTGACACATGCAAACCTGAATACTTCTGAAACTACACCCCTTGGGTAAGTGTCTCATACTCAGCTTTGCCTGTCCGAAAAAAAGATGAGACCAAGCTTGTTGGCTACATCAAATGCCTTCATGCTTTGTCTTTCCTCCCAGGAAACAATGGGAGCAGAGTCCAGCTTCAGAAGAGTTGGCAAAGCTTCAACAAAGCAGAGACTCATGCAACACCCCCATTTCTAGAGGCAGATGAACACAAATAGACAACAACTTTTATGGTAAGCCATCTTTCTCTGTCCTCAAAAGCTTCATTTTACACAGGATGGTGTTTTATACAATATGACTCCTACTACTTGGGAAGGCACATGCTGAATGTTTGGAAGAATAAGTGTACCCACTGACATTTGGATTCTTATTTTCATAACCCAAGAACTACAAACTTTCTTTCCTATTTTTATTTTACTTTCTAAAACAAAAGCTTGCATTGAGAGAGATCCTGGAACATTTGGGAAAGAAGCTGGTGACACAGAATAGCCCTGAGGTACAAAAAGGGGGTAGCTTTATTTATTCTTCTAAGAAAAGGAGAGGGAAAGCTCATCCAAACAAACCATACACATTCTGTATTGCTGGTCAGGTATGGAGAAATCACATCAAACACCCAAATTATACAGCATGTCTTTAGAAACCTGAAACACAAGCTAGTTTTTCTGATTATGCTCATTTTACAGCTTCACTGGATAAACTGAAGAAATTTATGCTTCAGGCAGTTACCCAACAGTAGTAAGTGCCAAGACCCCCATCATTAAAATCATGTTGTGAAACTAGATAAAAGCAAGCCCTGTTTTGATCAGACCCCACATCAATATAATGCTCACAATCAGCCTCCACAGTCATGCACTGCGGCCAAGCTCAGCCTTTTCTTTATCGCTGCCCTGAACTGATGTGACTACACTGTCCTAAGCACAGGCACTGTAATGTAAACAAGATGTAACATCTCAGCTGAGGATCTAAACCGGAATACGCAACAGAGAAAAAATGAGTGAAACCAACACGTTTTAATCCAGACCTCAATACAGCTATTTCGATATGTGCTCTAAAATATTCAGGTAAAATTAAAATGTTCACTAACACCATGACAAAGAGAAGCACATGAATTTTATTCTGCTAAATACATAACCTTCTCACTCTACAGTCAAAGTTTCTTATTCCAAACACCTCAGAAACACAACATTAGTCCAGCCATTGACCAAGTTCATATTATGGCTAGCATTATCTCAGTTCCACTGCAAGTATATATATATATACCTTCTAATGGATATGCTTGATTTTTTTCCCCAGAGATAAACTGAAGTGGTACATTTAAAGCATATGCATGAAACACAACATTCTTGAAGTGGCACCATCTACAGCAGCAGCAGTGCTGGCAGCATGTTAGCATTTGGCTAATTGAGCCATTCGGGTTAATGAGCTTCACAATTGTGAGGATAAACTGGGAAAAAAAAAAATTTCTTTAACACCATAAGCATTGAGAGCTTGCTCATCCAGGTTTCCAGAAGAATCCTATCTGTATCAAGGAGGAATGAAGACACAAATCGGAGAGTGAAAAGAGCCCCTCCCACAGCCCCAAATACCCCTCAAGAAAACAGGACTCTCCCAGACACCCCCTATTTGAGATGCCAAAATGGAACGCCAAAACAAGCCCCTTACTGACAGCAAATTGTGCACACTCTCCAGCTCCTTCCTTCCAGTGGAATAATTAACAATGCTGGCAAGTACATTATCATAAACTTCAGCGTTAACACCCCCACTGCAAAGAACAAAGGCGGTTCACATCCCTCCCAAGTGCCTGCTGCAGACTGGGTGCTGATTCTGACAAGTTGCTCTGTGCCAATTTAGATTCCTTTCACATTTGGAAAATTGCGTTACAACCACAAGCTAGAGAATGCTTTCTAAGTGATGCTAGAAAGCACAGAAAACAGTGCTCTGAAAACCCGCAAGCCAGCCCGGATCACCTCCTGATTATTTTGCTCTCTGTCCTGTTAATTCAACTGTCTTTATGCAGAATTCAAACAAATCATTTATAGCAATCACATGTAGCATCCTTTATCTCAAAGGATCCTGAAGTTCTGGGAGACTGGGGCTGGACGTTGCATGTTCATTAGCAGGCACCATCCCCCTTGGTAGGCCCACAGGCTGAAAGAAGCCAGGCATCTGCAAAAGTAGGTCCTAAAAACTTTCATTATGAGGGGGTTTTTTCCCCACCTCTGATACACAGTCAGCAGCTGACAACATGCGGCAACATTTCAGCACTGGGAAAATTTCAGCCCTGGTCAAAGTGCCTTGGCTGAAGCCACTCCATACTAGATGGAGGCCACGGGGAGGACTAGGTATGTGACACCTGTGTTAGTTGACCAGCTGGAGCCCACTCATCACTTCACTTGTTAGTCAAGTCCACAACTTGAAAACCTTGTGAGGTGCCAAGTTGTTTTGGAGGCTTACTTTGACACATAAGCAACAAGAAGACTTTGCTATTCATGTCTGGTGGCTACAGAGCTTCCATTTGGATATGACTTCATGGATGCAATCCATCCCTGCAGTATTTTGAGATTAATAAAACACACTTAGCGAGATGTGTCCTGCACTACTGCCAAGGCTGCAGCTGCTGTGAGGTGTTACAGCTCAGAAAGGATGCACGACCGGAATCCCTGGTATTTCTGATCCATGGTCCTGAGAGCAGATCTCAGGTCACTGCAGTTAGGTTTTAATTATAAACTCCAACTGGTCCAAGTGCCACCGTAACCCAACCATTGTTCTTTTGCAAGCATCAAACTTCTGCTCCACGAAGGCAGAGGTTTTCAGCAGAGGAATAATTTCCATAATGAGCCCTGGGGATAGTACTCTTGGTTTTTCTCTTGCTGGTCTGCTCCATAGCCAGGTCTCTGGTGGTGAGGTTGGCACTTGGTTTCTTTTGGGATAGTTAGGCAGGGAAGAGGGAACAGCTGCTTTGTGTTTTTAATGGATTCTACTGAGCAAGACTGGATTTTTAGTGGAAAGCCAAGATATGCATAGCACCAAAGGTTTATTTTTTAACATGCTAAAATGAGTAACTAAAAAAAAAATCCAAGGTGCTTCACTACAGACACTTTATGCTCCTGTGGTTGTCAATTCATTCATCAAAGTTCTCTTTCAAACAGCTGTCACAAACTCTCCAAGTGTTACAACAAAAGCTGACATTTCTAGGAGGCAAGTGATGTCAAAGTGCAGCAACCTTACCTATGAGGTAACAAACCAAAGGAGATTATCATTCACTGGGGAAATGAACAGCCCATAATAAGGAAACAACTACTCTGCAAAAATACACCAAATAAGACTCCAACTAAATCAAACCAGGTCATCCCTTACCTCCTCTGTCCCTTCCAAATCCTTCTGGTTGCTAGCATCCAGAATGAACTGTGACACAGGGAGTTCTCACTTTAACTGGTATTTGGTACATACAGCACTTGTGTTTGGCAGAATGCTCTGCTTACACAGAACAGCCCTCCAGAGCTGGGAAATCCAGTGTTTTTGCATCTTTTAGAGAAAGAGAAAGTCCCCCTCACAGGGAGCAGATGTGATTTTCACCTGACCTTTGTCAGCTGAGGATGCTGCACTACATTGGGACGCAAGTAGTAACAATGGATATAACCTGCCTTGATTACTCAATGTTAAGTATTAACAAGGCCTGTGCTATCTCAGTCATGGCCACATCACACGAGGCAAGATTTGCCAGCATAAGCAGCTTTATACAAAAGCCAGCAGAACCTCTGGGAAGGACAGTGCATCCCAGGAACAGGGAAAAGAAGCCAACGGTATTTCATGTTGCTCAGGCAAACCAAGCTGTAAAATAAAGCATGGGGGGAAAATATAAATCCATGTTTGTAGAAAATTCAGCTGTTTGTCAGTGACAGAATGCTTATTTTCATCTTCAAGAAATACAGATTTCACCTTTGGAGGTGACTTCTGGATTTCTCTCACAAATAAATAGCTACTACTCAGCAGACAAAGAAACAATAGTTCTCAGACTCCAGTCTGTAGGGATTCATCTTTTCAGTTTCTTATACACAGTGGAAATGTAAATTTTGTTATCTGTTGTCGAGGAGAGGGAAAGCCAGCAAAAGTTTTATTGCAGCACATTCTCAGGATTCTAAACATACCATATCACATACACACTGTAATGAGTTTTATTTTAACTTCTTTTTGGAGTCTGCTTTAGTGGACACTGAAATTGAATAACCAGCTCTGCTCATGGAATGAAAGGAACTGCAACAGTACACATAAAAGGTCTGTCGTTGCTTTACAGAGGGCCTCGCACATAACCCAGGCAGGAGGGATGCAATGGCCATCGCATGGAAGTATTTTCCATCTTGTGTGTGTTAACAAAAAACTCCCTCAAAAACTCAAAAAACACCCCTAAAAAAAGCCAAGACACACATATCAGAGACCTATCACTTGCATGCATATGTCCTTTATCAGGGCTATACAAAGGTGCCATGGTCAGAAGCTGGCAAGTCACACAGCAGCACTAAGGTTGCTTCCCACCCTGCAACACTTATGGGCAGACATCTGCCTCTCAAATTCACATTTTTCCTCCTGTTTAAAATACTCTATTCTACCCTCTTTTCCCCACCTATAACCTCTCTTCAACAATCGATGCATTAGGAAAACAATTCAGTTTGCTCTGAAGCAGAGCGAAGGGGATATTCTTTACATCTTGAGGAAACCAAGTCATACTTTCCGCATTTACCTTAGGCAGGTGTAAGTGCATCTGTACTTGGATCTCAAATGCTGACCTGTCTCCCAACTTTATTTGTTCCATCCCACATAAATGAGCTATCTATCCATTAACAAAACCTACACTGACCTCGCTCACCCCACCCTTTTTGCCCTTGCTTTTAAAAGATAAATCAGCTTCAATCACACTTTCAGCGATGCCAGTGGAAATTTTCTTTTCCATTTAGTTCCATGAGAGCAGAAAGAGGTTGCACCAGAGGCCTGATCTTGGTTTGTCCACACACAGAGCTACTAAGCAATAAGCCTGTAAATGAAACCAATCCAAAGAAAGATATTACAGAAAATGACACAATCCTATTTACTGTCATCCTTTGCAATTTTGTAATTAAGAATATATATTTTAGAACTTCTTTTTTTTTTTCCTTTGTAAGACCTACTACAATGAAACACTGCTTTTATTGACTGCCCTGAGCCTGCCTCATTCTCTGTGTCCATGTTCAATATTTCACTAAGAGACCTTTAAGCTACTACTTGATGTTGGCAGCTCCAAGAGTTTACTAGTTTTGCAGTTCAAAGCAAAGAATCTAAGACACTGCCAATATTTGGAAACGTTCCCCACCGATGACAGGGAAGAGCAAAAGTCACATCAACAAATGCTTTCAACATCAAAAAACAAAAATGCATTGCTGTTATGCTGCATGTACTTTGCCCCTACTTCTGAAGAAGACTTTTCATCCTCCTTACAGACATAAAGGGGGAAGCCATTGCCATTAAGAGTGCATTGTCATACTGGGATTCCACCTACAACCATTTCACAATGAACAAAGACAAATGTTCGTTTCCAGCCATTATGAGCTTATTCCATTCTGTCCTTCAGTTTAACGTGCGGATGCTGTTCAGATAAATCCCAAAACTGCATAACAACCACACACATCTTACCTTGCCTATGCATAAGAACACAAAAAGAAAGATGCTGGAGGGCTGAAGATTTCATAAGATAAAAGACCACTAAGTGGCAACACAGTCCTCTGTCAGAATTTGTTGAGAATAAAGAAACTTTTTGGGGGGCAGAAGTCCCTACAAATCTTTTAGGAATGTTTATGCAGGATTGATACTACAGGTTATGGCTACCTGGCTATTAGTCACAGCCCAAGAAATATTAAAAGAGCTTTCTTGGTAGATCTTAAAGCAAATAAAAAGACATCAGTTGCCACTAAACCACCAGGAAAACACTAACTAAATCTTCAGATATTATAGTCCCAGGCAGTCCTTCAAGCAATGCTGGTGACTGCACACAAAGCAGTCTTTTCCAACAGTTCCTCAGCCTGTATCATGCCTTCTTTCTTCAGCTGCTCTCACACTCATTTGATACATAAAGTTCTCAAGCCAGTATTCATTTACACCCTTGCTTTGCAAGTGCAAAGAACTTGGGAGTTTTCTAATGTCTAGGGAGAACTGAGTGGCAGAACTTACACATGGAAAGTCATCTGTCTGAAGAGGTTCATTGGCAGGGAAGTACAACACTGCTGTACCCATAGTTTCTCATTCCTAGTTCCTCCTCCTTCCCTGGACTTCATTAGTACTTAAGTGTGCATGATGCAATTATCCTTTTATTCCTCATCTCTTGCGCCATTTATCACCACTCTCTTCACTATTGAGATTTGCTACTCTGATTTTACTAATCCATGACACACTGCATTGCCTCCCCCACCCTTTTTCTCTCTCTCCAGTCTGCACCCACTCCTGCTGTTCACCATCTTGGTCAGCAGCAGGGAAGGCTAAATAAGTTTAAAAAAAACCCTGAAAACAAAACCTTCAGAAGCAAAAACATGTAGGAAAGATGAAAACTAGAGAGAATGAGAGAACTGCTCATTATTATATTAGCAAACCTGAACTATTTATAAGCACCACATCTATCTATCACTTCGATTACACATTTCTAAATCAGGCTGAAGCAAGATATCCATAATTATTACTGAAATGCCAATTTTACATTAGCCCAACAGTTGTGCACGTTCCTCACAAAATGCAATAAGCATGCCGCCAATTTATTTTTTCTGTAAACTACACATAAATTAATCTAAATACCTCTTTTGCAACAGATTTGATTTTTAACACAGAATTCCCATTTTCTTTGAACAGCGTGAGCTGCACAAAGTATCTTTTTCTCTTCTATCTCCTCTTTCAGGGAGCTTTTTTCCTCCCCCATTCTGTTTAGTCTATTGATGCTCGGAGGAAGAAGTGACACTAAAAAGGCTTGTTTAACTTGCTTGGCAAGACTTATTCCCTACACCTCTTCCCCCCTTTTCTTCCATTTGTCCCATTTATGAAGTTCTTTTTAACTATCTGCTCCACTCTCCTCTTTTCTGTTACCTTGCCTCTTTGTTCCTTAGTGGAGGAGCACTGGAGGTGATGTTTGCAGTCCAGGGATGCATGTCCTTCATTTGGAGAGAGCAGGAGCAGAGACTGCATAGCCCCTGCACTTCACCGGCCCCAGAGCTGAACCTGGTCATGCTGCATGTTTGTGGACATGTCAGCATAAGGTCTGGGGACCACCTTATTGTGCTCTTTTGCCCTTCCATTCTTCCATCTGCGCATCACTTCTGTCCAGGTATTTGCTATCCTGCTCGCCCCTTCTCTCCCTTGCTACTATGACCAGCTTTATTTCCAGGCCTTCCATTTCTCTCTCATCTCTGCTGGAAATACTTTTTCTTTGCCATAAAAACACCAGGGAGTATTATGAACCACAGATTGCATCTTCAGACTTCATGGAGAAGGAAATCAAGGCATGAGTTGGATGAAGGAAAGACTGTGGATGTTGTTTACCTGGACTTTACTAAAAGACTCTGTTTCCCACAGTATTCTCCTGAAGAAACTGGCTGCTCATGGCTTGGACAGGTGCACTTTGGGTGGCCAAGCCCAAAGAGTGGTGGTGAATGGGCTTAAATCCAGCTGGCAGCCTGTCACGAGTGGTGTTTCCCTGGCCTCAGTATTAGGGCTAGTTTAGTATCTTTATCAACAATCTAGAGGGAGGGATCAAGAGCACTCCCAGTCCTTTTACGGACAACGCCAAGTAGGACGGGAGTGTTCTTCGTACGAAGGGTAGGAAGGCACTGCAGAGCGATGCGGGTCCATCGGCCGAGGTCACTTGTATGAGGTTCAACAAGGCCCAGTGCTGGGTCCTGCCTTTGTGTCACAACCACCCCACGCAGTGCTCGGGCTTGGGGAAGAGTAACTGGGAAAGGGGCCTGGCAGAAAAGGACTGGGGGTGCTGGTTGACAGCTGGCAGAACATGAGACAGAGTGTGCCCAGGTGGCCAAGAAGGCCAATGGCATCCTGGCCTGTATCAGAAATAGTGTGGTCAGCAGGACCAGGGAAGGGATCATTCCCCTGGAGTCAGCACAGAGGAAGCTGCGCCCCAAATTCTGTGTTCAGTTCAGGCCCCTCACTGCTATAAAGACACTGAGGTGCTGGAGCATGTCCAGAGAAGGCCAACAGAGCTGGGGAAGGGTCTGGAACACAAGTCTTATGTGGAGAGGCTGAAGGAGCTGTGGGTGTTTAGTCTGGAAAAGAGGAGGCTCAGGGGGACCTTACTGGTCTCTACAACTACCTGAAAGGAGATTGTAGCCAGGTCTGGGTCAGTCTCTTCTCCCAGATTGCAAGCAATAGGACAAGAGGAAATGGCCCCAACTTGCATCAGGGGAAGTTTACACTGATTATTAGGAAAAATTTCTTCCCTGAAAGGTTGCCCAGGCATTGGAACTGGCTGTCCAGGGAAGTGGTGGAACCACCATCCCTGGAGGCATTTCAAAGATGTGTAGATGTGGCACATTGAGACATAGTTTAGGGGTGGACTTGGCTGTGCTGGGTTAATGGCTGGACTTGATGATTTTAGAAGTCTTTTCCAACCTTAATGATTCTGTGATTCATGAAGAAGTGAGACATATTTTTCAAAGTCAAGCAGACTTCACAGAGCAAGGCTGAGCACAGATCCTTAGAGCTGCTGCTGATATGCTTCTGTACATTTCAGTTTGCAAGAGAGCTAACTGTGGTCTAAATACTCCCTCTCACCACATATAATTTCCCTGCCTGTGCAGAGAAAGGTTTAAGCCACAGACAAAATAAAATCTATTCTGGGAGAAACATTTTCCTTTTTCTTTTTCTTCAAATTAAACTGTTACAGCAACAGAAGTTGTTTGAAATGGTTGGGCAGAAGCCCCCATAGACACCTCCTGCTATCAAACACTTTCCATCAGTCTCACAAAGAACAGCAAATCCTTATATCAGATGATGACTTTTTACCAAAAAAAAAGATATTAAAACTAATTATAAAAACTGATGGTTTCAGCATAAGCCCTGCTTTCCCTTCTACTTTCGTTGCTTGGCCTTCTACTTCAAAAATAGCTTTGGAGATCTACTTGTGATTTTTGCCCTGTTGCCAAGATCATCCTCAAATCTTGACTCCAACCTGGCTTTCAGGACTTTGTCTGGATTTTAAGGTTTGTTCCATTGTAACCACAAATACTTTTAATATCCTCTTTGCATCCACTTTGAGCTGTGAATGCTGCTTTGACTCTACTGAGCGACCAGGTTGTATTGCTAGAGGGGTGCCTGTCCTACAACTCTGTCCTCATTTTGTATTTACCCACTGACAGCTCTGTGTGTTCAATAAAGCATCCTTCTTTCAAGTCATAACAGCACATTTCACTTGGTGTCTTATGACTGCAAAAGTCTTTGCAAGTAAAAACACCTGGTCACCCTTTTGCTGCCTTTGAAGCCACGCTAACACTGCTTTTTCAAGTATAGTTTTCCACAGCTATTCCTTCTCTTATCTACAAACAAATACATAGAATCATGAAATGGTTTGGGTTGGAACGAAATGGTTGGGGACCTTAAAGATCATATTGTTCCAAATCCTTAATTACTATGAAGTTTTCCAAAGCAGAGGCCAGGACCCAGATATAGCTCTGTTTTCCATGTTCAGGTGCCGTCATACAACCACTTCAACCCATCATAACACTATGTAGTTACAAGTACAGCAGGAGTCTGAGTTTATTTTCTGCCAGATGAGCCCTACAAGCCCATTTATTATGTGGCTGTAGGAAATTCGGTGCTGACATGCGAATGCAGTGGGAGCAAGTGTCCAAAAGTGGGACCTCTACTACCAACAGCTGTGCAGATTCCTACTAGATGAAAGTGAAACAGCAACTGCAGTCAAAAACTACAAGGCAAGTTCCTTGGGCTAAG
Source organism: Grallaria varia (assembly GCA_013396735.1). Classification (NCBI taxonomy): domain Eukaryota; kingdom Metazoa; phylum Chordata; class Aves; order Passeriformes; family Formicariidae; genus Grallaria; species Grallaria varia. Next base: position 448,570 of record VWZG01002624.1, on the reverse strand, counting down.
AACACTGTTGTGAACTTGGGCTGGAGAAGACGACAGCAAAGTCTGGCTGCAAATGTACAGGGAGGATAACTTCATTCTTACAGAAATATCATGAAAGAGATAATTATTTTAAAGTAATTTATAGTGTTAGTATGTTCTAGCTCTCTGCATGCATACTTCTGGCTGGGTCTTTTTTACCTAATTTGACTAAATAATCAAGGAGGATATTTGCTCATACTGAGATTACTAAAGATGTGAACTTGGCATCCCAAGGACAGGCGTTTTCGCATTATCCCAGAAATGCTTAGTACATGGCACAGGTGCTGAGAGGACAGAACCTTATGGTATGGCACTGGCAGGTCCTATAGACATTCAGTTTATATAACTATATAAAAAAATCAATTATCAACACACATTGTAATATGAAAACTAGAGTCAGTATGAGCTAAACACAGGGAAATAAATGGCAGAGTTCATAGGACTGAATCAGAGCTAAATGTCTCAAAGAGAACATCATTACCTGTTCCATTAATTACATATTTTTAATTAATGGTGACAAAAAATACACATAACTAACAATTATAAGACACACACAGTGAAAATTATTATGTTTGCATTAGGGGAAGCAGAGAGCGTGTAGTGAAAAGTAACTCAGCCTCAGCTGTTTTATCTGAAGGGAGCATCATCACAGCATTGGGGCAGTTGGTATCTTAAGATCTCCCAGAAGATTTAAGTCAGGAAATCTTAAATAATTCTTCACAAGTAGCATAATCCTGTCTACAATCAAGGGCTGTATATGCTAGAATCCAGGTAGGGTGGGCAGAAAATGATTATCAAATTTTAAAAAAAATTCTACTTCTTAAGAAAAAGGTTGGGGTGGCTCACCCGTACAATGAGAAGCAGATGTTCATGCTGAGTAAAACTCCACTTCAGTTGGTTATGGAGAGCATGTGGAAAATCTCACATTGTTAGCAGGTGAAAGAAACAAATGTATACTACTTTGCTGACTGCAATTTCAGCCTTGGCCCAAAGTGTCCTTCTCCTTACCCAGGACTGCACTTATTGCATCTTGGGTCGCATCTCTCAATAAATATAGATTTTAAGAGACAGCTCATTTCTTTACCTTTAGGGAATGCCTGGGAAGTCTTTTCATTAAAATGCTAATAGAACCATAAAGTTTAACACCAAATTTCCCCCACTTGAGTTTGAAAGCAAATGCTTTGGTCTAATTCTGATCAGAACACTGTCTATTTTTTCATTAAAGTTTTATTCTGATGTATTCATTATTGAGGAGCCTATGAGGAGCTGCATTATATTCAAGAATGAACTGAACTGAACTTTGAAGCATGAAACAAAGCCCGTCTATGCAAGGGAGCAAACAGCATAAGGAATTAAGAGATGAGACTTGCTGCATTTCTAAGTGGTTTGTCACTGTAATACACCAGTACTTTGCCGTTCTTAGTGCTACTAACTGCACTTACCCCTCTGGTCCACTTTATTTGGTGTATTCGTTAAATAACAAAGCATCAACACTTAGCATGCACGTTCATGATGTTCCCTAGGCTGGTTCTCAATTCATCTACATACTAATGCAAGGGGACACATTCTGCGATACAAACAAGCCCTTGTGTCACGTTGAGTTACATGTTCTCTGGCTTCTCCCAGTGCGTGGGAGGGTGCAGTCTCTCTACAAAGCTACTGCTACCCAAAAAACTGGGCGAGAACGCTTCCAGCTTCCATTCTCCTTGTCAGTCAATAAGAGGGGAGGACGAAAGGAATTCTTAGCTTAAAACTTGTCTCTCTCAAAATAGCTGCAAGATCAGCAGCGCCCAGTGCTTCTTTTACTTCACTACTGCAGCAGCCCAAAGATATAATTTGTGGGCCAGCCATGCAGAGCTAAAGTACTTGATGAGATTTAAAGACGATTCAATGCTCCAACACATTTTCCCTTAGCTCCACTCAGCCCGGTTGGAGTGTTCGTTAAGAGCATTAGTTTATACAGTCTTAATAACAAAACACTTAGAGAAGCCGCAATCCATGCACTTCCACGCACACAGTCACGTGATTTTCTCACGGTAACCCTCTCCTTTTTCTCCACCCTTTTTCCCTTTGCCCTTTTCTCCTCATCCTTTTGGTTTACAGCCTCCAAACTCTCTACCTGACATCCTCTGCGGTCCCCTCTAGTGAGGAGGAAGTAAAGTTAAGAAACTAAAAGGGAACACAGCATGCACACGCTTTTTGTATATGAAAAGGAATCTACATTTTCCTGTGTCACCTGCCCTTATTTGAGAAATTTCTTTTCTTCTGGTTCTCATTAGAGTTTTAATGAAGCAAGGAAAGCTTATTTGACATGACTCTATTGCAAATGAGCTGNAAAAAAAAAAAAAAGGAATGCATTACTAAAGGTGAGGTTTCCAGCCAGCTTTCCACGGGTGTGTTTTCACAGAGTCCCTGGGGAGCACAGTATCAGGGAGGCAGGTCTCTGCTTCCAGGAGGCACCTGAACAACAAAGAGGGGCTGACAGGGCTCACTTCTGCTGTGCTGGAGGAAGAGGGCAGCTGTGCACAGTGCCAGCCCAAGGACTGCAGGGCTGGGGGAGAAGTGCAGGGGCAGGAGAGGATGGGAACAGGATGAGGAGAAGAGAGTAACCCTGCACAGGGGCACTGGCCTTCCTGCCATCTTCTGTCCTGGTCCATGATTCTTGCCAGTCCTTATGTTCTCCTCAGCCTTCTTCATGGAAATTCAGTTGCATGGCATCCCTCTCCTTCCCCTTATCATCTCGGTACGTGGCCGCTAACACCAGGATTCCCAGAGAGCATCACAAGCTCTGTGGGCTGAGAAGCACAGGTTGGCCACAGGCCATGCTACAGAGTCCACACTGGCTTCCCAGGCTGAGAGAGAAGGAATTTTTGCTTTGCCACTGATGCTGGAAAAAGAGAGAATGTTCCCAAAGCCCTGGAAGCTAGGCCTGAGAGAGAATTGTACCCTTACTCCAGAAAGCTGCCTTTGCGTTTCAAGTAAAGATCTCAAAAATTAAAGGCTAACTACAAAGGGTAGAGCCAAACAACTTTCCATTTCAATTGCTGCACAAACATTCCTTCAAAACTGTTGGAGTTACATGAAAGGAAAATAAGCACAAAAAGAATTTGAATAATGCCTATGTCTAAGGGTTCCTATCTAAATACCACATACCCCAGCACTTATGAATCACAAGGCTCATTCAGGTATAAATCTCTCCAAAATACTGTCTCTTAACACCTCCTGATGCCTCCATTTGCTTTTAATCCTCTACACCCACTTAAGGTCAGTTAATGTCAAAGCACTAACACCACAATCCAAAAATCAGCACAGGGGTTGCCTGATTTACAAGAGCTTCAAGGTGTTCTGAATTGTGCTTTTACCAAAACACCCATACCCCAAACCAATTTGTAGTTTAACAAAATATCAGCTGGCACTGACTAGAGGTAATCTTAAAAAGGTCTTTTGTCTCTGCCCGAAATCTTCTGGTATATAGCACTCTTTGCTGTGATAATTGGCTTGGCTGTCCATTCCACCCATCAGGTGATAGAAAATATCCATCAGACTAAATGCAATGTGAGAGAATTCTCTTTAGCCAATTAGTTGGTAATGAGAACATTAGCCACAGTATCTTCTGCAGAGGGCACCTTAGCAATTCCAGTGAAGCCCACAAAGATGACAGTTCTATCTGGATGATTAATAGCAAGCGTATGATACTACAGGAATTCTACACAGTTGTGTAAAATCAAGGAGGAATGATCCACTTTATGCTGTTAAATATTTTAAGAGCCACAGATGATTTTATATTACATTCTAATACATACGCTTATTTTTTGTCTTGAAATTAACTCTCCTGCACCAAGAATAGTTTTTAAAGCATTTGGCATTCTCCGGGCAAGAGGGATTGTATAAAATCAAGCAGGAGTTACAGAATTGTGAGATTCTGCCTTGTACAGTGTGGGTTTGAACACCAAGAGGGCAAAACTAAGTCAGCCTGTTTCTCCACTTTCACCTTAAGTATACTCGTGTGACTTTATAGAAAATGGCTTAACTTCCAACCTGGCAGGTCAGAAACAACCACTGGTGTAACGTGCAAGGCAAGGGGAAGTCAATATTTGTTCTTCCGAAAGAGATTTTTGGGACAGAGAGTACTTTCCATGTGAACATGCATGCAAAGGCACATTTGGATGCTCTCTGATCTCAGTGGGCTCACACCCCAAAGTGCTTCACACCAGCAAAAAGCAGGACCCTGGCACCAGCAAGGAGGGGATTTGAGGACCACTGCACCTAGAACTGTACCAGCAGTCACAGGCACCTGGGAGTTGTCTTTAAAACACCACGAGGGCACTGCCACATGCCAACACCCTGAGCTGACCGACCAACAACCCCCATGGGGAGTTTCAAATCCCACGCCTCAATTACTGGATTGCGCAACACAGAAAGGAAAAAAACCTACGCAGACACGTGAATTGATTCAGCTACACCAGTGAAAAATCTTTAAATGGGCACACTGTGAGGCTACAGTCCAGATTAGCCTAATTGGAGTTAATTGCCAAACGAAATAAACAATTTGAGTTTCCTGTTGTGCCAGAAGGGTGCTTGTAAGAGAAGCCTACAATGGGGCAACTATTGATACATCAATTCATTTACACTGCAGGCTTGCCTAACAGACAAAGCCTGAGTGAGCTGTGTCGGGGCAGAAAAAGAGGGGAAAGGCAGAGTAGATTAGCGAGTGGTGCAGTCATGGGAAGTGACAGAGCAATCAATAAACCCCAGGTTCAGAGGATAAATTGAACTGACAAAAGTCAGCCTTAGTTTGCATACCAAAATTTCACTTGTATAACTCCGATGTGGAGAAGGACAGAGTAACCTAACAACTAAGATAATCTGAACCTATTTTTCTTCTCTAACTAGTCTTTCAAAGTGTCATTTCATCCTCAGGCCAGTCCTTCCTCTTATTGGAGCTTTGTTAAGCTTGAAACACAGCAAATTTCCGATGGAATGCATTAAAAAGTGCTTAGATACCATGGCGATAGGCACTTTGGGAACACCACACAACAGAGCAGCTGAGACAGATAAATGGATTTGTACACAGTGAATTTTGTACAGGAGAATTAAAAGATGATTCTGAGAGCGGAGTCTCTCAGCAGAGACACAAATAAGACTTTACCCTGAGCTATTTTATTTTCTTGAAGCCTATAGATCAGAACAATTTTTTTTAATCGAGCACACTTCCGTGCTTCTATGCAAATTTTTTTTAATGTAAGGACAGTTAATCTGACAATATTGCAAAAGGAGTTGTTTAAAACTGGAAATTAAATTCGATTGATTGCAGATTGACAATGTGTCATCTGTTAATTAAAGGTGACAGCTGTAACATTATATTTCATTGTACAATGCAAAATTATTGACTGTGGCAAGCTCTTAGGAGTTTTATCACTCTCTTACAGTCATCACTGGGGCTAGAGAGGCAAGCACAGTATTAGCTCTACAAAGCACTAAACAAGTTTGCCAGATACTCACAAACAGATGGGTTCTATTGGCTTGAAAGGACGAGTATCATGTCCATGCTTGGTGGGACAGCAGGAGCTGTGACAAGTCAAGGCAAACAATGGGAGTGATTCACTTGGTACCTGACTGTGAGCAGAGCAACCTTTGGTTTCAAGAAACGCCCAGCAAAGCACTGCTGACCCTGTGTTAAACTATTGCATCACATAGATTCATTCAAATTTCAGGCTTCTCTTCCCCACCAGACAGAACAGTCTTTATGCTCAGATCTTTGCCTGGACATCGATGACCTCACCAAACACCACCCTGCCTTCAGTTCCCCGTGGTGGGCAGAGAAGCTGAAGCAGAACCACTTCAGCATCACAGGGAAAGCTCAACTCTCCTTTGGTTGAGCCTACATGTTTTATTACATTACCTACAACCCGTAGGTTACATCAAGCACTGTCATATACTGTGGACTTCACTGTCTGCTCATTGTCTTCTGGTGACACCTGGAGAAGACAGAGGTCTGTGTTGATGCTTTTAGATTATCACAGGAAACTCTCTACTGCTACTGCTCAGAGCCATCAATAAACTGTTAACAATCACGATGTGGCTTAAGTGGATCAATTGTCATTTATGAGTACAATCTTTGTAAAAATCTCATTTCTTTAATGGTGTATCTGAGTTTCACAAGCTTACTCTGCTCATCAGGTCCAACCACTAGTTCTGAGGGACACTTCACCCCACCCGGGCACTATCCCTCCATAGATACCATTTATCCACCCGTCATGTACCTTGAAATTTGCAGCTGGGAATAGTTGGTGGCTGTGACACTCAAATAGTAACTACTGAATATGCTCCTATCACTTACACTTAGCAGGAAGGTTATGTTCTTGGCCTTCCAGATCCAGAACTAACTGCAATCATCCACAGTGCTGCTTAGAGGCAAAGTGAGTGCTACGATCCCCACATACACCAGCAGAGTCAAGCCAGTCATAGGGCAAAGGCAGGTACTTTTTGTCACTGGCAGTGAATGGTTTACAGATGATTTCACTCATTTGTTGTGCCTAGAAAACTCCGCTCAAGATACAAATGTTTGAAAACAGAAGAACTTCATATACAAATAAAATGACCTACAAGAAGACTTCACATTGAACATTAAGCTACTAAGCACATGCTTTTGAATCACAAAAATCCTGTGCTGCATTTGTGAGGAGGGAGGCATAACCCATTTCTTCTTAACAAAATATGACTACAAGATGGCCAATTCCTACCGCTACTGACCATGTGTCTGTTCTTTGGGACTACAGCCATCACACCAGCATCTGCAGTGTGCTGAGCAACTCCCCCTTCCCAAATGCTCCTGAAGGAGAGCAGGAAAACAATAGCTGTTAGGTGATAGATGTGTCTGAATCGGTGACAGGAAGGCTGAAGTCACACTCAGTGTTCCTCTGCTTGAGGGAAAGATGAGTCTCACAATACATTCCTGTGTCAGTGATTAGTAGAAGATTAACAGCTGTGAAGAGCACAGCACAATAACTTCACAGTGTTAACTCATTCCCTAATCACAGCTTGGAGCTCACAGCACAAAGAAAAACATTTTTGCCCGTGTGTGCACACAAATACAAAGCAGCATAATATTCTATTGCTTTCCCCAGGTATTACTGCGTTTATCTCCAGAACATGAGTGGCTATTATGAATTATCTCCACCACCCCGTGTTCCCCCTCTCCGTCTCCCCCCCACATCACTGTGAAAGGGGGGCGAGAGGAGAGCAAAGAAAAGATGGCACCGCTGGATTCCCTTTCTTCATCTATCCTTCGGAGGTCAGGATGCTATTGGCTCCGCTCTGTGTGTGAGCTGGAGCTGTTCACTTAGCAACAGACAGCAAAACTATCTGGCTACGTGTGTGTGCGCCTGTGTGAGAGAGAAGGAGAAAGAGAGAGAGAAAGAATGGCTCAGAGGATGTTCTCTGCTGCTGCATGCAGGGTCTGCCCTCCAGAAGTGCTGCACACCTCCAGGGATGGCAGCAACAGGTGCTGATGCTCTGCGTCCCACTGAAAGCAGCTTGAGTGCTCAGCACATTGCATTTTTAATATAGGAGCTTAATTAGAGCCTACTAAGAACAACAACAGACAGCCTCAATAAAGCCTGTGTTTAATGCAAGTCGTAAAGCACAGGTTCTGTGCCCGAAACAATACGGATATAAAATGTGATGTGTTAGAAGGAAAAAGATGGGAAAGGGAGGAAGCCAGAGATAAGGTTATGCAGAAAGGACAAATGAGTTTACTTTCATCTACCTTTTCTCCCACTATCTATTAAGGAAAAAAAAATAAATCAAGACTTAACCAACTGTAGTAAGACATTGCCTGTACCATTATTTAACCTCCAGAGGTATGAGCTTGTATCCCAGCTACTTCTAAACAACAGTTTCTTACTGAGAAAGGAAAGAAATAGCAGAGGAAGGTGTTAAGACAGGAGAAATACATTTTTTGCAGATCTTACTTCCTTTATGAAACACAAGAGACTTGTGCTGAGAGATGACTGATTATTTCATGCTGCCATTCAGAGCGATGTAAGAGATTTCATGCAGATCATTCCACAGAGAACATGCAGCCTGCAACTCTCCCATGCGACTGGCATCAGATATTTTCCTTCCTGCTACTGCTTATGGAAGAGCTCTGGGTACCCAACAGGGAAAGCACAATTTTCTTATGTGTAAGGAATGTCTCCCTCCTCTCCGCCCCATCCCCAAATAAATTGAGAGCAGAGCCAAAGTAACTGACCCCTTTTTTTTTTTTTTTCACCCAACTGCTCTACATTTCTGTAGATTTAAATTTTTAATTTTAAAACTAAATGTAAGTTCCTCTACACGTGGAGTTTATCACTGCTAGTCTTTCCAACTTTGAATACCTAACTCTCAAATCAGGCCCACCAGAATGTAGCAGCTCAACAGCTACTCCAGTTCTCCACAGCACTAAAGAGATGGACTCAAAAAGACCCCTACCAGGACCCTCTTGCTATTCAGAATGGGGAGCTTAAAAGCAACCAAGGGTGTTGTTTTATCCTTTTCACCTCTTTTGTGTGACAATTCTATTACATTTTCCTTACATTCAACAATACAATGGATATGTAATAAAGGAAAGGAAATGGTACTTCCCTAGATTCAATATGTCCAAAAAGTATATGTAATTGTCCGAGAGGAACCTATATTTTTCAAGGAACAAAACTACAGCATGGGTTGCAGGCCTAGTTCTCCTATTATTTCCTTCATAGAAGGACTTCACCTTGCCAACAAAAATCTACAGATTACAGGAACTGGGCAGAAGTGAAAAAAGTTGACTATTGAGAGTAGGTAATCGGTACTATGAGAAGCAGTTTGTGCAAAGGAAAAAAAAGAAGGGGAGGGGAAAAAAAAAACCAAGAGGTTTACCTGCCTGAGCAGGGCCAAAGAGCATTGCAAAAAGCCAACAACTCAAAGATGAAAAAGAATCCAAACAAGAGGTAGGAATCGTGACTACACCATGCAGTGCCAAAACTGAAGTCTGCTGTAATATTTTAACATTTAAGAGATGGGAAAAAAATTAAGTATTAGAGCTATTTTTCCATTGAAAATGAATGTCTATGAATGTGACCTGAAAGATGTCACCCCAAACCTCCACCTCAATGACTGGTAAGTGGAGGGCACACATGGTATGTCCAGGCCAAGCAGAGAGATCTCTCCATGGATTGCACGACTGTTGTTCCCCACTCCAGCAAAGGGGCCTGGGAAACAGCCTCTTTTCTTTCTGCACCTCCCATAAATGCAAGTGAGCAGCAAAGCAGTATTTTTTCCTGTCCCTAAAATTCATACATTCACTTATACTCCACCAATCCTTTTCACAGCTCTCTAAGACTGAAAGTGCCAAACAGAAGTGAGACCCTGGTGTGGTCATCTTTCCTGTGCTTCAGTCAAACTCTTACCAAACCCAGTGGGAATGTGAATGCTCCCTTACCAAAAATTGCTTAATTCTTCAGATTTTGTCATTTAAAAAAAGGAAATACTGATCATTTTCACCAGTAACATGAAAGGCATGATATAGAAGTAAGTCACATTGATGGTCTATGATGGTGTATGCATCTGAAATGTGCATTCTGCTGGTGAACATGGTGACCCTGCATTCAAGGGACACCAAGAGGCATGTTTCATTTCCTCAAACTCTGCCAGGGCCTCAGATTTACGTCATCACCTACAACTCAGGCTGCAGCCTGCCGTCACCTTGCCAGCCACCACAGCAGCTGTGATTTCCCCAGGGGTTTGCCTGGCTTGCCCTCTGCAGAACTGCTCTGGCAATGCCCAAGTGTGTGGCACTAAGGACAGGGCTACCAAGCTCCAGGGAAAGGAAGTAGCAATTTGGGGACTGCAGAAAGTCCATCTGGGAGTTGCATGGACTTTTTAGAAGATGCCTTTCAACACTTTTCATGGGGAGGTTATTTGAGACATTTGAATTCACAGTCATCTTCTCCAAGTGCCTAAAGAACTGACTGAAAATGTAAGCTTAGGTATTAGATGGCTTTGAGGATTCCCACTGGGATATATTCACAACTTTAAATGAAGTGATGGTCATTGTTATTATCTCATGAACGTGGAAACTGTTTGCAATATCAATACAGTTAGCTGAGATGAAAGCCCAGACCCACTAATACATTTAGTCTTCTGACATCCAGTTTTCATCTGTCTGCAAGCAGCATTTTAAGTGGAAGCAAAAACAAAAATGCGTCATACTGGGGGCTCCAGACTCAGTGGCACTGGAACCCTCTGCATGTGGGTATCCCTGAGGCCTTTTCCTCTTCTCTCATCTCTCTGCAGCAGCAGCAGCTGAAACACTTCTGCCAGAGACCCACTGCCCTGCTCATGCGGAGCACTAAGGTCCCAGACACTGGCAGGGGCTTAGTTCTGCTGAGGACATCATCTCCTCCGAGAGACTGAGCTCATCTTAGGAAGAGATGGGAGCCAAGAGTAGTACCCTGCCTTGAAAGACAAGCATATCTCAAGGCAGTCTGTTCCATGTTTGCAGGAATGATAGAACTGAATATACAGAAACACTGAATGGTTTGGATTAGAAGGGACCTTGAAGATCATCTGCCATGCGCAGGGACATCTTCCCTAGACCAGATTGCTCAAAACCCCATCCAACCTGGGCTTGAATTAATTTCAAACTTATATCACCATGTACTGAAGTAATCCACCATTTTACCCCTCAACCTGTTTTTCCCAGCCCAGACCCTCATGCCCACAGGTGAAGGGATGACAGAGGACCAGACCACAAGGCCCACCTTACTTACAGCATAAGGAGTGGTCTCATTTGTTCAGTACCTATCACGAGCAGCATGACCCCAGTCCTACCTGTATTCCAACAACTCTGATCACACAGAGATGGTCCCGCTGAACAACCTGCAGACTTTGGCCCCTCTCTGAACTGACTGAAGTGCTGCAGCTGTGCTCAGGGAGTCACCAAGTCCTGCGGAGGGGGCAGAGCCCCTTTGCTGGGCGTAGACCAGCACTAACTCAGCCGGCACGGCTCTGAGCAGCAGTGCAGCAGGCAGGCTCTTGGACACGGTCAAACAGAGTTGCAGAGATACCAGCTGTGCCCCACAGCATCTGCACGGGCTCAGGGATCTCCCACAGTTTCCACATTACAAATGCACTGTTTAAAAGGTTGCGCTTTAGGACCGAGTTGCATGCCTGGCTCTGAACTGCCATGATCTGAAGGAAGAAGGATGTCTGCTAACAGCCCATCTTGTAATTTGTGCTTTAAGTTCCCAGAATAAGCAGGGGCAAAGGGAATCATTAAGTGATATTTTTTTTGTTTTTAAAACACCACAAACATGATATTTCCTATATGCTTCAGCAATTTCACTGTAGGAGACAAATCAATACTCTTCTCTTTAGAGTTAGAGATTCTTATTTGGTAAGGGAAAACAGGGGATTTACCTTAACGAAAACAATACATAATTCCTTAAAAGAAAAAAACACCCAACCCTTTCTTTTGTCTTGTTTTTGGTTTTTCCATAAAAACTATGCACACTTCGAGGGAAGAATTTTACTGTATAGACAGGATTTCAAGATTTTTGTAAACAAACCTGCTCCTTCCAACACATTGAAGGAAAAGCAGACATATATGGGGAGAACAAGAAAAAGCTTAAAAGAGAAAAACATTTTGGAAGCGGTCTGGATTTCTCCCTCAAACCCCAGGTAGCTTCTGTCCTTCCTGAGCAGACATGGAGGAACAGTTCAGGCCAATGGGACAAAGAAACAATCAAAGTAGATGTCCTCAGTTTCTGCACGTGATTGAGTTTTGGTTGTGTTTTGGGAGGGTTTTTTTTGCGGGGTGGAGGGAGAGTATCACTCTTCATCCAATCCCTAGTTCTGTTCCTGCCCCTACCACGCTGCCAATACAATTTCCTGTCTGTGATAAACACAATGGCAAGCTCTAACCTCCCACCTTTCCATGCCACTCATTTTAGCATAATTGTTTTCATAGCCTAAATGGAAAGGTTTTCTTAGTGTAAATAATCTGGAATTCCTACCAGCCAAAAGAATTCCCCGCTGCTTCTAAAATAGTGGTTTAGTTATATTTTATATAGATCCTTCTTGAGCAACAATCTGCTTTTAAGCTGCCCATGCTGGTTTAGAGAAGAGAAATTAAGGCAATACAGAGAATGATGGTGTTTTGCTGACAGACAGACAGCTGGAAAGCAGAACACCATGATGTGACCTTGCTAACTGGTACACCCTATACAATGTCTCTGAGGACACCTCAGTAAACATGACCTGCCACTAAACCATTGCCTTTCTGCTTTTGTGACAGATTTTTTTTTCTTCATGTGGGGGGCCCTTCCTCTGCCTCATCTCATCAGAGCAACTCAAGACATTTCAATGGGGTCACACTTTTCTTTCCCAGGGAGGGTGAGCAGACCATACACAGTCCGACACTACACTGTTTGACCCACTCTCACAGCACATTTACAGCACGTCTAGGGCAGAGGAAGTAGAAGGATACATACTGCCATTCCTCCTACAGATGAGAACTGAGACAGCTGACATAACTGCTAAAATCAGGGAACAATATATAAATAGCAGCATGACAATGAAAAGCTCAACTAGCCAACTGCTGGCCTTAAACTTATTCTGATGGCATCATTAATTACCTCTTAAAAAAAAAAGCCTTATAAAACTATAATACAAATACATTTATAAACTATTGTGACCCACTTAGTAAAGCTGCTGCTTTATGTCACTCGCATCACTAGTAACAGAATGCCAGCTGAGAATCTTGCTGCTGGTGTCAAGTGGTTCAACCAAAGACCCGACTCCTTTTTCAAAGCCTCAGTGGAATGATGGCTCTTATCATGGAAAGAGAATTTCACAAGGCAGAAGAATAATGGTGAAATGCTTTGTGACTGGCAGAATGAAATCCAGTCCCACAGACAAGTCAGGAAGGCAGCACTGGTAGGTGGTTATCAAGACAGATTCATCAGACAGTCGAAGGCCATGCAAAGCTTTATAAATCAGCATGAAGAGTTTACAACTGACACACCACTGAACAGAGAACACTAAAGACTTCTCCCTGTTCTGAAAAGCTGATTTTTGGCAGCAGGCTTCCTGCAGCTTTTAGATTTTGCTTACAAGAGTTAAAGGCTGGAAGCAGATAGAATCAAATAACCCAGTCTCAAACTCAAGAAAGCATGAATTAAAATCTGTCTCCATGACTGAGAGAAATTATCTGTCGCTAATAATATTCCTCAGATAATAAAAGTCAGGATGTGAAGCAGCCCAAGTGCTGCAGGGGAACCAAAACAATAAATCAAGGTGTTAGACAAGTGTGACGTCCTCTAATACCTGACAGACAGTTTTGCCCACCCTGAGGTTGGACCTCACTGCCAGGGTTCTATAGTCTTGTGAGAAACCAAGTAAGGACATCTGCCCCCTGCCCTGCCCGGGGTTCTGACAACCATGCTGGTGCCATGGAGCCCCCCTCAAATCAACTTCATGTGGAACAAAATGACACCTGCAAAGAACAGTCAAAAATTTAAGTCTTAAAAGGAGACAAGCACAGTATCTTTGTGAAAATCCAAAATGTGATATGAGTGACAACTGCAATGATTCAACAGTCAACCTTTTAAGTTTGGAAAGGAAAGAATCAACAAGGGCACCCAAACATCATTTACAATTACACATTTCACTAGTCTAACATTATTAAGCAGCAATTCAACTGGAAAACCTAGAACAACTGATAGATGGCAAAGCATCCAGGAACAGCCACATTGTACAGTACAGAAAAATTAACTGAACTTTAATCATCCCACACCTAACAATATCATAGTCACTGAAGAAGAAAATTTCCTCTCCACCATTTACTATCAAGTGGAAATAACATAGAGGCACAAACAAGAAATCCACAGAGACCAGGGTTACAGGAACTAGCAATGGGCTCAAAGGCCTTGTGTACATATCACTAGCTGAAAACTATCCCAGGTAACAAGGGGGCAGGACTTCACTTTCTAGCAGAAATACAATTAAGGAAGAGGAACAACCATCCACATAACACTTGTATATCCATTTTAGCTATACAGGCAAAAATTTCCATTAATAAACACCAAAGAGAAATTCACAGGCTATTTTTTTACCTATAATTCAAAAACTATCCCTCTTCTTCAAACAATATAGAAGGTTTTTCATGCCCTGTGCATTCTTTTTTTTTTTTTCTAGCAGGGAAAATCCAAAAGAGAGAGATTGAAGAGAGAGATGAGAGAGACAGTTAGTTCTCATAGTAATAACCTGATTCTTGGAAATTCTGACCCTCCAGAGAAGATAATTAGCAGTCAGGCCAGTAATTCTCTTCAGCCACACAAGTATAGCTGTTAACCCTTTCTCTTAAACAGGGATAAGGCACTGAGATAAAGGATAAGAATAACCACAGATTAGATCTTCTGTGTGACATTCCAACAGCTCAACATTTTCTTCTCTAGTATGACATGGCCTGCATCAAGCCACTGATGTAGCAGCGTAGGAGTTTAAGATGTCATCTATATGCAAGGAAGTCCAAATGAAGAAAAGAACACAATAATTAAGAGGTAAAAAAGCTCACAAAATAAATAGAAGTTTGTAAAATATTTGAAAGAAGAAGTATAAAAGGTTCTCCTGTACAACAAATCCTTTGTACAGTTTGAAAGTGAATCATGACAAACATCCACCTAAATGTGCTGATCGCATCACACCAAGAAACAGAAGAATAACAGTAGCAAATCTATGATAAAACCATGAAATTTCCAAAAGAAAGCCTGAAATGGGACTGGGAGGGAAATACATGGCAAAAATTAAAAGAGGATTTATGGTGCCATGAGAAACAGTAATGTGTTCAAGAGAATTATCACGAACTGAGCACCAAACGGAACAATTTAAAGAACAGAGAGACATAACAGGAGCCTTACTATCATACCTAAGCAGCAGAGATTTGTGGGCAGCACAGACATAAGTGGAAGCATGTTTTGGCTACTATAAACCACCTCTTCACCATTTAAAAAGCATTGTGGATTTCACAGTGATCTGAAACACTTAGGGCCAGAGTGAGCTATGCTTATTTCCAGCTCTGAGGATAACAGCATATGATGCTAGTGAAGCCAGAGCAGTTTCTACCAGCAAAGGGCATGCTCCAGTGACTTTGGAGAAGCTCTGTTAAGGCTAGTCCACCTGAGGGACTCCCTCTTCACTCCACTTCAGTTGCAGGTTTGGACCCTGGGACTTCCCTGGACACTACTCAGCTCAGAGTCCAACAGGAGGCATATAGACAGACTAACTACTGGAAGAAGAAAGTCAACAGATTCTCCTTTTCATGTTCAAACTCATCTCTACCCACTCTGCCTGGTGGGGTCCACATCAGGGTCCAGATTTTGTCCAGTGAAATAAACATGGGCTTTTGGCAAGAAAAGTAATTCCCCTTAGACCTGAAAGAAACAACTTGTCAGACAGACCTACAGAAGCAGCAGTAACACAGGTGACATGTTCATAGCCAGTTTAACCCAAAGAATAGAGAAGAAAAGGCTCCACAAGACACCGGCTGTCCCCTTACAGCATACCTTCACATGCACACCGATACTTTCAACCAGAAACAGACATGTGAGTTATCCAGGCATTAGCAACACTTTGGTCCTACCTTTACTGACAGAGGTTTCTGTGTTAGGTAGCAGCTCTCATTAATGACTGGATGGTGGAACCATTATTTAGTTGCCACTTTAGACCTTGGCACATAGTCAAACTTCAGTGACAATAACCTAAGCACATTCCACTTAGTGATTTTGTGGTTCATTAACAAACCTTTTTTATTTGAACCCCTTTGAGAGCTACATGTCCTTTCTAGCACTGTTTTGCTAGCAAAGAGCATTTCATCTAAATTGCTAGATCAAATCTAGAAAAAAAGCATAACGACTGAAAGCAGGCACCATCTGGTGACTGTTCAACATCCTATATGGATGTTAGCCTGTGTCCAGCACTGGGTGAACAGGTGTCCACATAATAGCAGCCATCAGAGTCGTCACTGGTTTGTAATCCCATTTGCAGACTTGACACTCAGGCAGAATACTGAAAGCCTGTCATCCTTCAGCTGATCCCTCCCGGCATTCTTGGAAGGAAACCCCTCTCTCCCTGCTCCTCTGCCTCACACTATCCAGTGGCTAGTGGTGAATTCTGTGCTGAATTCCATTTGCTAATACCTCAATTCTTGCTCACTTGAAAAGAATAAGGAAACAGCACAGACAAAAAGAAATGCCCTTGGAAATCCAGTGTGGTGCAAATACACAGGGACTAAGACTGCTTCTCTTTGCCAGTCAGGCTCCAGAAACACCAACACTCTCCAAAATGTGACTCCTTCATGTAACCAGTACTAACACCAGCTATTATTTATGTCCAGTAGAAAAAGCATTTGCTACCTAAAACTTTAGGGAAAACGACAACAAAAAAAAAAAGATTCCTACCCTGGGTTCAGTGAGTCTCTAAGAAAAATTTCCCTGAAAATGGCTGACCCAACTGTAAAGTCTTACTAACCTAAAAGCCATATACATTTGATTAATAGACAGATGTCAAAACAGTCAAAATAAAATTTTTAAAAAAAAGAAATACACAGAATAAGGCAGGCTGTGGGTTTCACCAGTGTCTATGAGTTCACCGAAGTAGCCAAGTTTACAAGAACAACAAATTAACAGGACTCAGATGAGCCACAGCAAGTAATTGTTGGTACATTCCTAGATTGTAGCAAATATGAGGTAAAGACTCATTAACTTACAACTTTCCCACGGAGCTACAAACCAACACATAGTACCTGGTATTTCCTAAGGGCTCGCACATAGTCATTTAACTCTTCAGCTGATGCCCGGAAGCTTCCAAAACCAGGGATTTCCCTCAGGCACAGCACCCCTAAGCTGAGTGCTAATAACTAACTTCATGTTCACAGGTAAAAGCACCTTCCACGTGGAAAACCCTGTCCCAGCAGCCATGGCCATGCAACGGGGCAGAGGAGCCAAGGCTGCCCGCACAGCTCCGTGCCAGCCAACTTTGTTACAGTCATTTGAAACCCTCCATTCCACCCAACAGGAGCCCTCAGAGCCATTGACAGCCAGCCTGGTTGGAGGAGTCCTGAACAAAGTGGAGGGGGAGATGTCCACCAACAATTCGGCAGAGGGGTCCAGTTTCTAGCCAGTTCAGTTTGCTCCCTTAACAGCCTGCAGAGAGCAAGGAAGACACTACACTCCAAAACCTCTGTGCTGAGCTCTTTATAACCAGCAAAATGAACTACAGGTATTACAGTCTCCTGTGGGCTTACATCATTAACCTGCTCCAGTGTTAGCAAATTAGAAACACCCCGGCAAGTTGCCAAAGAACCTCTTCTAAAGCCAAGGATGAGCATACTAAACTCATGCCAGTAACTCCCTCTTCCTCCTCAAGACTAGCTACTTTCCTTGTTCTGTATAAACCTGACCAACATTTCCATGTCCAAAATAGTACAGTCACTCTATACAATGATCAAAGCAAAGCTTTCTAATTAATAAAAAAAATACCACTGTGAAGCTTGCTGGAAGGATAAAATACGGTTACATTCCAAACATCAAGAAGAAACCAGCCTCAGAAATCCTTTGGCAAGGTCTAGAAAATGAGATTCTTAAGCTGAATCTGGAATGTCCAAACTTAGCAACTACATATTTTACCACATAACGTACATATCTAAATTTTAGTCTTTGTGTGCAAACAAACAGGGCTTCGCCTGTTGCTCCAGTCTTATAGCCAAATTACTCCCTTTGCATCATGAAAGTTAATTACACCAACACCCAACTACAGAAACAGAGTAGAGAATCTGGACTGGTTTTTTTGCTCTGTGCCTGTCTACATACGTTAATATCTGTCTACATGCACACATACCCATGAACACACATGCTACACCAAGATAAAACATAACAGTGAGGCTTTTGTCATCTTTAATACAGTCCTGTTATATATAACCTTGCAGATTAAATATAAGCTTAAACCTGAATCTCTCACATGCATAAAGACATATACTTATTTATAGCTACAGCAATAGGGAGGTTGCTGAGAAAAGTAGAACATCTTTGGAAAAAGTGGGTGGTGATAATGCAAAACAGAATATGCTTTTTGACTTTACTGGCATCTCTGGTCTATGAAAACTGTGAACTTGAATCTCCTTTTTCTGCCCAGTGGGATTCTTTGAATCATCTACCATAATCCTATCTGTGGGATTTTTTTATCTGCCCTATACCCTCTATCACCCTTCAGGGGTTTGGCTGCATCCTGGCCACCAGAAAATTGGAGAAGATGGAATGGAAATGGACTCCTTCACACTCTGTATTCTCATGCAAGCAAAAGAGCAATAGAAAGCAAGTAGCCCTGGGTGTGAAGAGAAGTTCTGAATTACCTTGCTCCACACTGAGTGAATATGTCTGAACTTTATATCTGCTGGAAATTGTGGGGCACCACCTCAGAGCTGGGAGTGCCTTATAAAAACCAGAACCGACCAACTTCCCTTACTCTTTAATATCTGTGGATTAAAGTTTGCTCTCGTTTCTTAATCCAGGGGAAGGGAACTATTAGGAAAGTCAGTCATTTGAAAGACTAGTCACTCAAAATTCATTAATCACTGAGAGGGAAGTAAATGCCTGGGAACAGGTCATATGTTGCTGGGCTGTCCCCAGGAGTGCTGCATTGCGTGTGCAAGCACAGCAGTGTCAGATAAAGAACAGAACGTGGTCTGTTTGCAGTACAGGTACACTGGACTAGAACTGTGTAAAGTTTGATGGCAAATGCACTGCAGTTTGTGGCTTATTCAGCTACATCTTCACACCTGTTTTCCTCTAGCCTTTCATCTGTAAGGGTCTTCAGGGAAAATTCATGTGTTCTGCAATACAAATTTTAGTAAAGAGTAATTTGAGATGTTTATTATACACATTTATATAGTTTCTAATAGCTGGTAATACATCATAGGTTGGGATTTTAATGTGTAAATCATATCATGGATATTCTGCATGTTTTATTTCTATGTGTAACTGCACAGGCTATTTAGAGGCTATTTTCATGTACTTTCAGACCTCTTGTTCCTCTCAGCTCACAGTAACTGCAAGAGAGATAAAGCTGCATCTGCCTCCTCATAATGAAGGTGATGGCAAATGGGAAATATTGAAAGGTCCAGATCTGACTCTTAACTTGCTAAATATTGCAGGTTAAATTGCCTTTCACTGCAGTCAGCAAAAGGCCTGCTACTTTCTTCAGTAGCACCAGATTTTCACCTCTGAGCATGTTTGTCTTGGCTTTATCTGGCCACTTACATCATACCAGTCGTGCTAGTTTTTTAGCTACAACTTAAAAACACTGCAAACTAATTTCAACATTTAACACTGCATTACAAAGGTCTAGTGAACGTTATGAACATGGAAAAGGCCTCCTGTGCATGCCTTGTGTAGGTAGAGACTTTATAAAGGCAGCTTATACTTGGATAGGCTGTGCAAACTGTTCAGCAGCTAAGAAATTTTGCTTGACCTCTTCTTTAAGTTAACTGCAGACTTACAGGGAGATTTGTAAAACATCACTGCTTCTAATATGTTCAGTTTATAATCAAGTAACTTGTTCATGGCTCACACAAATCGGTCAGGCATAAAATCTCTTCTGTATAGATAAGGTAGACAAAACAGCTGTATTCACTCCCATTCCCTGACCTTACTTGGGCTGTTGGGATTTTGCATGTTGAGACAGGCAGAGAGAGCACTTGAAGAATGGGGTTAAAACTAAGTCAGCCTTTCTGTTCTCTCTCAGTGATTTTCGATCGATTCCAACCTCTGCTATTGTCAGCTCAGCACAGATCAGGTCCACTGTGAAGTTTTCTGTTCTCTGTGTCTTGCATTACAGCTGCCACCAAGGACTCTGCAGTGCTAGAACCACCTGACTACTGTGTTCGGGCAAAAGAGACCCAACAGTGCTGCTCCACTGACACAGCGATGGCCAGTAGGAGTAGTGCTGGCTGTGTCATTGAAATGAATAGTTATGACTTGCTGGATGTGCTGGGAAAAGACCTGCTGAAACAGAGGGAACTGACTAGCAGGTTTCACCTTGGGAGCAGCTGTAATGCTGTCTGGACACCTTGCATGTTGTACAGATGCTCTGGTATACTCGTCTGTGGGGCCTTGCACACATACAGGAGACGAAAGAGATCCTTAGACACAGATGGCAAAACAAAAGTTGGCTTTCAACACAGCTGTGAGGGCAGTGAGGCACTGGCACACACTGCTCAGTAAAGCTATGGATGCCCCATCTCTGGAAGTGTTCAAGGCCAGGTTGGATGGGGTTTTGAGCAATCTGGTCTAGTGGGAAGTGTCCCTGTCCACGGCAGGGGTGTTGGAACAAGATGATCTTTAGTGGTTCCTCTCACACCAAACCATCCTATGATCCTCTGGGAAAACAGGGAAGCCATGCAGAAGTACACTATGGGTCTAGCACAGCATGAAGACCACTAACTGAATGAAAAGTTTCTTCTACAGTGGCAGCACGACATACCACGGTATCACGACTGTGGTGATAAAAATATATCTGGGGCATATGTGAGTTTTGCCATGTTGTCTGAAATCTCTGCAGGCCCAGTAACTAAGCAACCTCTAAACCTTGCATTCCTCATTAGTGTAACACAAACCCATTAACTTTGTTTGGACTGGTAAGGGTCAGAATTTAACCCATTATTTCCGAGATGGCTTTTTTTTCCCCAGTGCTGAGAGAAGTCACACATGATTATCCTAGAATACCAACAGCCAAGTAAACACCCAAAGAAACCCAATATTAATGACCCAGCTCTTCATTCCTCCCATCTACATCCTCTGCCATTCCCCTGTGGAACAATCTTTGGTATATCACCTACATCAACCTTTTATTTCCTCTTTCTTCCCTATTCCACTAGTGCTTATGTTTGCATGCCTTCCTTCAACCCTGTTCATCCCACTAAGCAAAAGTGGAATCAAACCAAAGCAAAACTGAAATGAAAGCTGCAAAATGCTTGCCAGGTATCCCCGGGTGTTTCACTAATACACTCCAGACCTTGCCTTTAGTTTTCCTATTTTAACCCCACACGGAGTATTCTTATTAGGACACAATCAAAACAAGTACTTAAATCCCTACTTAAATACAGATGGTTTAAATGCTTTTCTGAATTAAACTCTTTACGTGTCAGCTCTTCAGGACACAATGCTTTAGTTTTGGCTTACATAGAACTGAAAAATCACACAGAAGAATGCTCTTCATGGCTGCATCAGTGGCTTGCTGACAGCACACACAAACCCAGAAATATCTTCTCACTTCCTCTTAACTTTGTGCTTTGGATCTTAAAGGAGGAGCAGACAACAGAAAACACTTACAAATCTAATCAGACAGACCACTAGGCATATGCTCAGAGAAAATCCATAGAATTGCCATTTCTGGAACAGAATTACAATAATTCAACATCAGAGTCTTCCCTTGTACAACAGGAAAAATGCTGCTCAATCCAAAAACTCAAGACATTAATATGATTTGTTGCTTACCCAGTGTTTTGAGATAAAAAGTCCTCTTCACACCAATATTAAAATTACCAGGAGCTCTTTCCCTCCCCCACGCACATCTCCAAGTGTCATTCATGGTCTCTTACTGTGGGTGGACCCCCTTATCCTGACAACAGCTGAATGCAACTTCCACCAGTGCCTGTGAGCAGCACTCCTACAGAGACGAAGGGGCCACCACAAAACAACCACAGATGATCCAGAAGGGCTTCATGGACCTTGCAGTGCTTCCAAGCCTCCCTGCACTTACAGGGGAGTATGCTCAACTCAGCCTTTTTTTTTTTTTTTTTTGAGTAAGGAATTGCATTTTCCCCTCCCTTTACTTTCAATCATTTAATTAAATCTTTGGTAAAACAACAACAAACAAGAACGCACGCCCACACTCCCACCTTCTATTTTCATGGCAGAAAGCAGGGCACATGTGTTGCTTAGGCAGCCTCCCTCCCAGCTGTGAACAGAGTGAACTGAAATTCATGAATGCAGCAAGGCCACAAGGAATATGTGTACATTGTACAGTCTTAAGCACACAGGACTTTGATTGTGGTGGCATGTTTTGTGTCATTTTAATGATGCATAGCCCTGTTAGCTTCCCCCCTTCTAAAGCTTTATGTAGGAGGCATAATTACATAATAAAATTCCTATTTCTGCAGCATTCACCCCATACCAACACAGAAATGCAGGCTTTATTATTCTTCCCAACTAGCAGGCACTGAATTACTGGCGATTTAACCCTCTTTGCACTAAACCCCCAAATTGATTTCTGACTTGCAGCAACGGGAGAAGCAGGCACTGATCATTTCTGCTCTCTCCACTTGTGAGGTTGATTCTTGGCCTTTGAGATCATTTTTATCAGCTCATAAAACACCTGCTTGTTAAGTATCCAATCTATTTCCTGAGGAAACTTTTACTCACTCTGCTTGTGTTGCATCCAGGACTGGTATGCCTTAGCCTCGGGACAGAACTACTTGACCTGGTTTTACATTGTGACTGCATTGAGAAGGATGGAACTCAGGCTGCAAAAGGGCAAAGGTACAACTGAGCAGTGGTTGTGCCGCTTTGCTAACTGTGGGGTCTCCATAAAGCAGAGACTCCCAGTATGTGATTGATACTGGAAGGGTAAACCGCCTGTGACATCTGGACCACATGCTGGCAGGACACATCTTCCCTTGCAGTGAGGAGCTGGGTTTCTAAGCAGTCTGTTTCTGAATAGCAGGGCATCACTTTGCTTTTCAGGACCCTGCTTTCTGTTACTCAGGGGTGCAGGCACCTTGGAAGAGCTGTTGAGCAAAAATGTGGACTGAAATTTCATTGAGACAGGAGCGAATGGCCAACACACCTTTATTGGTGTCTCTTCCACCCAGTGGAGGGACCTGTCTACTGTAGAAGGTTCATCCATACCCAGACAGCAAGATGGTGATCACCCAACAAGGGAAGGCCTTTTACATTCCCACATTTATGCTCTTTCAGCCAAAACATTAAAGACACTAAGATGAAGGTATCTGACGCAGATGCTGTGAAGCTTATATCTGAATGGGAAAGCATTAAATTGTTAATTTGTTAATTAACAAATAACCCCTCTTGTGGTACCAGATCCCCCAGGGATGATTTGGAAAGAGATCAGGTACCCAGGAACACACACACTACTGGAGCGGTCCCAAGCAAGATCACACCTTGACATCTCCCTCTGGTGCCTATTACAAGAGACCAGAGCACAGCCCAGGACAGCTGGTCAAGGAGCTGCAAGGGTGCCCAACACAGCTCCTCTCCCCATGCCACAGAGCAGAGCCTTTTCTGGCCCTGATGACAATGTCCTGGAGCCCCAATTCTTCTGTGCCTAGGAGAGTGAGCTGCCAGCTGAGCTGTATCATGTCTGACCCCCTTACTTCCAACTCTCCTCCCTACAGCGCAGTGACTCCCAAAGCCTTCCGCCTCCACCTTTCCTTGTTACAGTGAATCTGCCAGGTCAGCGAGCAAGGTGGGGGGAACATGGTTTGGTCCCTCAATGAGGTACTTGTTACAGAGAAAATGAGCCACCAGCAAGAGTACGGCCGGGAGCAGAGCCTGAGTTTTGCAGGTTTCAGAGCAGCATTACACTCTAGTATTGAGCATCTGTACATAATTTCCAGAATTACAATTCACAGCAGCTTTCTTCCCAGAGAACATGGCTGTCAACACTTTAACGATATTCGTTCATCAACCCTGACTGACCTTCATCCACAATCTCCCTGAGCAAGTATTTCCAGCTACCTGTCTGTGGTTGCCTTGAAACACCCAGCAGCCTAATTCTGGGATACAGATACCTCTTTAGCCATTTATTCACATGGAGCTGTGAACACAGTACATAATCTTTCCAATAATCTGCACTGAGTAAGGCCTGCTGAGTCACTATCTTCATTTTTCTGTAGGCATAAATTTTCACAGCCCACCACGAGCACAGTGTAAGCAGTTCCACAGCAGTGCAGACCAGAAGAATAACTTTAACACGAAGGAAGGAGGGGTGCTTTATCATCATGACCTGAATGCTTAAAAACAAGGAGGAATTGAGGACAAAACCCCCTTCCCCCAACCCTGCCCCACACGCACACTGACTGATCTGCTCAGCCTTGCTGCCTCCACCAGCTGTCTTCCAGGAGGGCTAATGGGGAGCATGATCCCCTGTTGGTTAGTTGTGTCCCAGACCATTTGTGCTTCTAGTAAATGGAACTGTCATCTGCTTATCCTGCATCGGGTGCTATAAATAAATACACTTTCAGTTTCATCAGCAACCCAAGCTAACAAAGTGGAACTTTTGGAACTCCAAAGAAATTCTGCACTCTTAAATAAAAGTTACAGATGGAGTTGAAAAATCTTTAGCTCACCTCTTGTTCCTATGATGGTTTGCTTTCGTCATAAAAAATGTTTAATTGGGGAAGGAGGGAAAGAAAGCATTTTTAAAAATTAGGAAGATGAATTCTGCCCTTTCTCATTCCACAGCTTCTCTCATAAACACACACTGAAATAAAAGGGGGGGGTGTTCACCCCCCACCCCCTGCACTTTGTGCCACAAGAGATTATGTGAGTCTGGGGAATACGCAGCTGAAGAAACTATGATCTGACCTTTGCCTATAGAACAGCCTGGGAGGGGGCGAGGGGAGCTCAAGAAGGTTTTTCCTCCTCTGAAGCTTCAGGCAGCCACAGGAATGTATCTCTAGGAAGAGGCTGGCTGCTTCAACTGGATAGAACAAGCCCAGAGCGGTGCTGCAGCTTGCTCTGACGCCGTGTAGAAGGGGGAGAGGGAGGGAGGGTTTCAGCCACTGAGGCGAGGAGCTGCTGGGGGGCTGCTGCCTTACACCCTCCACAGAGAGGGGCACGGTGCTAACGCCGAGGGGGTTTGCAGCAGGAAGGGGGCAGCTGTGGAAAGCAGAGCGGCAGGGTTGGGTGGCTTTGGGCATCTCGAATCGGCGTGCCGGAGCGACGCGCGCTGCCAAGGCTTGGCTGCGGTCACGAAGAAGTTTGGGTAGGGCTAGGATCAGGCTGAGACATGAAGCCGTGTCCCTCAATAAGCAGGGCTGGGATAGTAACGTTTCCACTTTCTAATGATAAGTCTTATAAACTCTGTTTAACAGCAAGATCAGTGTGTGGGTGGATTTATGTTGAAATTAGCTTCTGTTTAATCACATACAGCAAATAGTTGGGTTTCTGTCTACTTTAACAGGGCCTGTTTCCCCCAGTGAAAGTACTTGCCTGGATTTGAATGTTAATTCAGATTAAGGCAGGATGTGAAACTGAAGCATAACTGTTGATCCTGAAAAACTGCAGCTGTGGGTATTCCCCTGCAGAACAAGAA
The DNA here is from genome assembly GCA_013396735.1 of Grallaria varia. NCBI lineage: Eukaryota > Metazoa > Chordata > Aves > Passeriformes > Formicariidae > Grallaria > Grallaria varia. The sequence continues at coordinate 423,139 of VWZG01002624.1, read as the reverse complement.
TATCTTGATCCAGTTTGGTTTAGCCTGGCTAAATTGGACACCAGCATATCACACTTCTGAGAGTTGCCCCAAACCACTGGTTGGCTAAATTCCTATTAAACCATGTAAATTTCTGTTATGCACAGTTAATGAAGTCAAGACTTTTTTTTCCTTTGGAAGTAGTAATTAAAAAAAAATAAAATTGAGATTTTGCTTTAGCCGTTCAGATTTAATTTGTCAGGGTCTTTTTTTGGCCAAAGAACTTGTGAGTGCAATTTAACCTGCTAAGAGGCTATAGATACTGCTGAGTTTGGTCAGGGCTAGGACCATAGTGCTAGGACAGCAGCTGACATCCATGACTGTTGTGGGATATCACACCTCAGAGCCTGTTGGCCAGGCCAAAGAGACCATATCCACTGCCAATGAACAGTGGTTTATAGCATGGGGGTCCTTCTATAATACTAGTTTTATACTGTCAATACTTGACTCACTTCCTCAAAGATAACAAATTAGAGGAAGTGCAAGGTGAATCAAATCCAGCAGCTCTTAGATGGAGCCCAGTGGGATGGTTTTTCCTCTCAGTCACACCAGAGAGACTTTGGAGCTTCCCTGTAAAACAGACCCCTGCAGATATGGAGTTACACTGGTACTAATGACTTTCAGCTTGATCCAGACGTTCAAAACACCCTCTAGGAAGATAAATTTATATTCATTCTACAAATCCCATTGACAATAAACCTGATGCACCAAGAATCCAAACAAACATGTCCAATTCTATAAAAACAAGTAAAGAGAAGGTAAGGAGTACAGAGTCTCTTACAGAAGACAGGAGACATTACTTGAACTCTCTATGCTGTTGGGTTTTTTTGTTTGTTTGGGTTTTTTTAATGGAATATGCATAGAAGAGACAAACACAGTATATATTACTTCAGTTCTTCCTAATCCAAAAGCAAATCTAGCAATTATTTTCTTTCAATTTACAAGTGTTAAAGATCTGATCAAACAGCTTATGTCTGTAGTTGCAAGTAATACATAGATTTTTCCTTAAATGTGACAACAAAGTTTTTCTCCTGTAAGTATATTTGTGTGCAAAGCCATAATTTCTCCTTCAATGGCCAATCTACAGGAAAGAAGGGAACATGTGTAATTGGCACATGCGTAATTGGTGTAAAATGATAGGAAGACAAATAGAAGTGCTTTAGAAAGGCTGTTGGTAACAGTGTGCTCCCTCAGATAAAGATTTTTTCCATGCTTTTTTTGCAGCTTAGATTCAAGTTTCTCTCTCAGTAAGTTTAGAAAGCCTGGGTCAGATTCTTCCCAACAGCAGTTCCACTTGGATTGATCAGGATGAATTTAGCCTAATGCTTCAAAAAAATTTCACAATTTCTTTCTCAGGTAAAGCAGAATATGTATTATGAAACTGAAGTATGTGATTGAGCAGAGCTTATGAAACTGAAGTATGTGATTGAGCAGAGCTAAGTAACTTGAAAAGCAAAGCATCCCATCTTTCTGGCTTTAACCAGGCAAAACTCCCACATGAGTTGTACCCAGAGGTAACGAGTTTTCCCCCTTTCTAGGGCCCACATGTTTCTTTTTTTTCCTGTTTCACACTAGCAATTCTTACAATTAACATTTATAAGCTCCGTAAGGGAAACATATTAGGTAACAAAAAAAAAAAAATAAATTTCCGGCAGCTTGACACAGTGAAGTTGGTGATTCACAGCTTCTACTGGAACTGCAGACACACTGCAAGAGGCATCCAGCGATAATGTAGCGACACTCAGGTTACAAAACAGTAATTGGCATGCAAGTTTGGGCAGGTGCTGTCTGCTAAACAACTTTTACTACTTATTATGACTTTCTTTTTTGTAATACGGTTCACAAGTTTTCATGCCAACTAGGTCCTCTTTAAGGACCACGGTTGTCAGCTTGTTTATCTTCTCCTTTTGTCTTATTTATTTTACATGCTCTAACTTCCCTTTTTTCTATAATCATATAGGTCAGAAAAGACCTTTAAGATCATCTTACATAGCTGGAGTTTACTAAGTTACCAGAATTACAAAAACTTTAAAAGACTTTAAGCATTACAACTGCATTATCTTTCCAGTTGCATGAAGCTATCCTACTGACAGGAACGTATTAAAAAAAACAAAAAAAAAAAACAAAAAAAAAAAAAAAACCAAAAAACATTATCAAAAGCAAAACCACAAAATCCCAAAACTACTCATTAAAAATTTTTACAGACTTCAAAAGAACTGTGCAATTAAGAATAGAAAGGTGCCCCACCACCTTTTGTCTTTTCTTTGTTTTAATTCTGGCTGATGTACAACCATGTAATGAACAAGCTTGAAATACAAAAGATAGCTACTAAGTTTATAAGAAATGATGTAATAATCACTCTGAAAACATTTCTTTCCAGTGCTATGCAACATTCTCCCCTTCTACCATGAAAAAGAAAACACACAAGTACAAACTCACACATCAAAAATCATCACTGTAGGAATCACAGTGAAAACTAAGACCCCATGAGGTGAACAGTGACACAGAGAGCACAGCAGAGAAAAACACTTGGGGCAATCACTGGCCTCTGCTACAAAGGAAACAGGTGGCTCCTGACTCTGAGGCCATGTTTGATTATTTGGGCTGAAGGGGATAAAGCCACGTGTCTACACAAACTTCTGCTGGTGCTCCAACAGGCAGCGGTGGCCAGGAGGAACCAGCTCCACTTCAGTGCACGTCCCCCAGGAGGGCAAAGCCGCAGGGAGCAGAGAGCAGGAAGGGGATTAATGCTTCTGCTTGGTAGAAAATACACATCAAGTTCTGGCAGATCAGATTTTGTCACTGCTCTACATTTGCCATTTCACCTAGATAGAAGCCTGAAACACGGCAAGTATATTCCACAGTCCCACCTTAATAAACAGGGCGCATAATCATCAAAAGCCCTTCTGGAATGGGGCTGGAGTTGTTTAAACTATCCCTCCTTCGATCAGATTTACATTTCCCACACTAACCTCCCCCTAGTTTACTGCCAGGTGTCTTTCTCCCAAATGGGAAGCTTGGCTTTGAAGGGCCGCTCTAGGAAATGTAGGGGGATAGTAAAGTTGCAGCAGAAGCCATGGCAACAGAGGGCTAAACAGAAGTGACTGCTGCCACAGGGAAAAAAAAATAGCCTGAGAGTAGCTGTCCAATGAAGTTTGCTGCATGAGCATAAGGAACAGGCTGGGAAGCTGCAGAATAAAAAGAATTCCTGCTGTGTTTCCCCCAATGTGTCTCCTTTATATTCAAGAGTGTGCATGAAAACAGTTTCTGAATGCATTAACTTTTCGCATCTGCAGACGTGGGTTCAATCGTGCATTAGCCTACACGTCTCCATTTCTTCCCTAAAGTAAAACGTGTATCCATAGGCAAGCACACATCCAGAGGAAGCCCACAATCACAGGGAAAATAAGGCACACTAACTTCCAGACAGATAAAATCTTGCCACAGGTTTTCAGAATCTCATATATTTTCTTGTGAACTACTCACAAGCTTTAAGAATATCCTAGTTTTTGGAGCAACTCTTTTGAACATGAGAACATGCAACTATAAAGAAGTATGGATGAACATTTAGGAGATTTAAAGTCATGCTTAGGGCGCAAACCCCCTTACCAGCTCACAGGTCCTGAAAAGAGGAGCTCCTACATTCTCTTTCCACCTCCTGTCTCTCACTCCTCCGAGCTATAAAGATTACTCTGTATTGCACTGATTCTTGTCATATCTGCCAATGAGATATTTTAATATGCTAGAGGGGTCAAAAGCATAAGGAGTGAGCAGCAGGAAAGCTACACAGATTTCCTGTGGTTTAGGGAGTTCAAATAAACAAAACAAACAAACAAAGCTCTTAAGATGGCCTAACAACTGACAAAACAGTGAGGAAGCAGAGACCAGAAGCTGGGAATTGTGGGTAGTGAAAGTCACACACAGAAAAGCATTTTTCAGGAAGCCATCTTTCCAGGTTTTTCAGGAAGCCACCTCCAAGCCTTTCGGAGAAGGTTTCGAACCAACAGGAAAAAACTGCTCAATGCACAATTGCAGAAAACTGAGCAATTGTGGCTGCAGACCAAAACCAGGAATGGGCTCAACCAGGGATTAAAACAAGTTAATATACTGTAGATCCATAAATTCTTATTTAACGTGAAGGTCTTTGGTTGAGGAATTTCCTTGGCCACTGAAGAAAAGGAAGTCAGGATATAAGGAAGAACACCCTCTGCCCCCTTGGGACCTGCTAATGGTTACTATGGAAAATCTGAAGGCTAAATACACCTTAGCACAAAAGCATCACAGAAGACACTGCTTTTAACTGGTTCTGTCCCACCTGGGAAGGCCAGACCTGCATTAGCCAGCTGATGTTGTTTCCAGCATGGATCAAAGCTGGACATAACCCCTGCTGACTGCTTCATGCAAAGGTGACTATTTCACCATTGAGCCTCTTGAGGAGGCTTTCCCATGACTATGCCACAAATACTTGAACACATTGTCAAATACTTAGTATATGCCTGGTTTTGAGTTGTCTTTGGACACCATCGTCGAAGTCCATACACTCCAGTGGATGTTTCCTCATACTGAGTGCTCAGCTGGACTAAGCAGCACTTTGAAAACTCCTCTTGGAAGGTTTCCCAGTTCATATATAGGCTTGATTGACAAAACCAATGCTGTATCTCTTTTAAGGGTTGGTAATCAGGCTGCTTAGCCTTTCTTCCAGATCATTAGGATTGTTACCCTTCCGTACAGGAGTATGACCCCTAAGGTGCTCTGCAGTTAACATTTTCCCAGGATGACAAACCAGCTTTTTCCTTTGGTACAACTTTGCAATTTCTTTGCTTCCCATTTAAGTTACTTATTAAACCTGCAGTTTGATTATAAGACTCACCCCATGATTACCAGCTTTCCCCAACAGCCTCTTCTGAGAAACTTTGACAAAAGCCTTTTAGAAGCGTAAATAAGTTACACTCTAACATTTCTCCCATTATGTGCTCTATTTTAACTTTTTCAAAGAATTCTAATATATTAAAGTTTACACCTAGAGAAAGTTACGCTGGTTTGTGCCTCGGGTACTTTATAATGACATCTATAATGACTTTCTCAACAATTTTCTTAGGCACTTAAATGAGGGTCATGAGCTTATAATTCCCTGGATCACCCTTATCATCTCTCCCACCTCAATAAAAAGAGAACTGGCAATCTTCCAGATTCTTATTATAGCTATAATGATAAATTAAATCACATTTATTTTGTGGTTGTTTTTTCCTGGTAGGTAATTCAGCTAATATTAAAGAAATTAACAGCAAACTTAATAGATTAATGTAGGCAAAATATTAATAATATTAATACTCTCTACATTTACATACACATATTGGTCAATCTCAAACTGCTTTAACAACAAAGCCAATACCTTAATCTCCATTTTGAAGACAAGGAAAATGAAGCACAGACAAGGGCATTACAGGGCAAAGCTACAAGCAGAGTCCAAATCCCTTACTGGTATCACTGTCTGCTAAATCATGGGATTCAATGAGGGCTTATTAACCATAAAAGTATCTCTACTCCTGCCAACTCTCTCTTTACCTTTACCAAAAGGTAATGTTAAGCTCATGAGGTATTCCTCTGTATAAAAGATCAGCGTAAAAAGTATTTTACATTCTAATTTTCTCTTCTTAATTGTCCCTGGAGCCTCCAGAGCTATTCAGGCTCATCAGCTCTCTAGTGGATTTCTAATATAATTCTGGAAGAAAATGACTTTTTTATATATATATTTGTCCTTTTAACTTCCTTTCATCCATCTTGGTCTCTAGCTTTCCTACAAAAGCATGTACTTCACTACTTGCATGATGCATGTTGAGCTTATTTCCCCCTCACCAAGCTATTGCTCCACCCAGCATAAATATTTGTCCCTTTTCATTTAAGATCATTTTTTTCATTCTCCCTCCTTCTACTCCTTTCTTTCCCATTTCACTCTAAAAATAAGTGTCATCATTCTGTGTGACTCTTTTATTCATATAAACACCTAATCACACTCGATGGTACCAAACTGATGGATGTAGTGATACCCTGCAGTCATCAGTTCCACACAGTAAGCAATTAGGTTCTTAATTTTATTTCTTTTTTCAGGGCCAGATCCTCGAAATGGGCTAAAATAGAGCTGTTCAGTGCAGCCAAAGACTAGGAGAGAAATTAGTCTTCCTCATATTAAGTCAATGGATTACACCACCTTGTTTCAGGCTCTTTTTAATTAGTTTCCCCAGTCTTCTATTCTGGTAATGACACCCTGATAATTCTTTTCATTTCTCTTCCCCGAAAAAAACCCTCCTTGATGCTAGGTATCACATTAACATTAATAACTTCAGTGTACAGAGTGTCCTCTATCTAGAACTCCAAAGAGTTTTGGAAACCCTACACAATTTCATTGACTGAAGCAATTCCTGCGTGAATAGAAGGAGGATAGACAGTAGCTGTATATCACCACATGGAAACATGGAGCACAATAGGATGGGGGCTGCAAATTGATGACGGAGTGAGAAATTAGGTGAACAAAATATAACTCTTGCACCTGGAATTGGGTTGGACATCACAGTTCACACTCCTTTTTCCTAGGAAAAGTGTAATGGGATAGCTGCTAATAACATTTTTCAAAATCTTGAGTAAATATTTCATTCAAAATACACAAGGTGAAATTTCAGCTGTTGCTTCAGTACTTGCACGCTGGATGGGAAAAGGGAAGGGGAAACTCAACATCAAAGCTCCCACAGTGCAGCAAAAATAAAAGCTATCTCTACAGCTCCCTTAATTATGTTCCTTGGAAGAGTTTCCAAGCAGCAATACAGAATCATAGCATTGTTAAGGTTGGAAAAGACCTTTAAGATCATTAAGTCCAACCATCAACGTAGCATCACAGCCACATCCACCGTTAAACCATGTCCTCGAGTGCCATATCTACACATTTTTTGAACACTTCCAGGGATAGTGACTCTACCACTTCCCTGAGCAGCCTGTTCCAACACATTACAACCCTCTCCATGAAGAAATTTTTCCTAATATCCAACCTAAACCCCTTCTGGTGCAACTTCAGGCTGTTTCCTCTCATCGTGCCCCTTGTTACTTGGCAGAAGAGACTGACCCCCACCTGACTACAACGTCCTTTCAAGTAATCCTAGAGAGTGCTAAGGTTCTCCCCTCTCAGCCTCCTTTTCTGCAGACTAAACAACCCCAGTTGCCTCAGCCACTCCTCATAAGACTTGTGCTCCAGATCCTTCATCAGCTTCACTGCCTCCTCTGGACATGCTCCAGCACCTCGATGTCTTTCTTGTAGCGAGGGGCCCAAAACTGGACACTGGAGGTGTGGCCTCACCAGTGCTGAGTCCAGGGCACAATCACTTCCCTAGTCCTGCTGGCCACACTACTAATGCAAGCCACAGTGCCACCAGTGTACCTAAAGCACCAGGCTGCAAACCCTAGGTTCAAAAGCTACTGTGAGCAGTTCTGCCACCTATACAGCAGAAGTCAGCAAATAGCTCAAAGGGTGATATCTCAGCCAGCTATCCTAATGTGAGTCACCTCTACTTGCTGTGTAAATAATGTTGAAGTTGCTTCAAGCTTCAGATGAGTCCAAGATCAGGAGAACACAGGAGCAGTTTTATTTGGCTCCATCCCATACCTTTCTTAAAAACAGGCATTTCATGTAAGCTACCCTTTTCTGTCATTCTTCATAATGCAGTTAACAATACCTGGGCATGGAATCAAGTCATTTCAGATGGAGGTATCTGAGTGTTATGCTTTGTAAGTGTGTCACCTTTTGAAGTAAAATTATCACTTCTCCCTCTACACTTAGTCATATTAGTGTCTCCCACCAAACAGTGACCTCTCCAATCTAGAACTTTAAAGCTGAGATAGGACAGCATTTCATAGTACAGCTTAACCACATCCCTTTTTGAGGGTAACTACTGGAAGCCCGAGAATGAGCCATTGAAAGGGGCCAGACATCTTTACTTCTAGAATGAAAAACACCTTAAAACTCAAAACAGCCTCTCTCTTGAACATTAAAAAAAACTAAAACCAACCCCATTTCAAAGAGGGTTGTTTGGGTGTCCTTATCCACTCCTACAAGTATGTCCTCTATCATTTACAACCTGTTTACATTAGTGGGCAGATGGAGCCATTATTGCCCTTCTGGCCCATTTTGCCAGCTCTTTAAACTCTTCCTGAGCTTGCTGCACTTGCTGTCACTTGTTTGGTTCCAGATACTGACCACACACTACTTACTGCTGCAGCTTTACTGCCTGTTCTGGAATTTTTATTCCTGCCGTTTCTCTGTTTTATAGACCTTCCAGCTGAAATACTCCTACAAGGGAGCTCCTGGAATCTTTAATGTATGGCATTACTTTTCCATGGGTGAAACCAACCTGTGTTTTCTGTAGAGTTGGTTATGTGTCAGCATTGCAATGACAAGGTGTTTCAGACATGCCAGGTCAGTCTGTTCTGTGGTACCGTCACCCTGACAATCCAACTTCCTTCCTTGATTTTAAAGACTGAATAGGAAGAGAGTTTGGGTTGTCACAAACATTAGCAAATTAACTATTTTCACTTGTTAATCCTGCAAGGATGGAAAGCAGCCCAGTCAGAGCCTTCCACACTATGGCTACTGTTGAACCTCAAGCTGAAAAAAGTAATTTTCAAATTAAGGATAAATTAGTATACACTGAAAAATAACTCTTCAGTAAAACAAACGTGTATATTTTCTAGCCATTTAAGTTATTGCTGCCAGAGTTTTTCTTCCTATGTGAAGGAAATATGTCATCCCCAAAGCTGAACAGTGTGAAATGTGCATTTTTTCACTTACAGGCTTATCAGGAATACTAAACCCTATTTCTAACTTGCAGCTAGTACTACGTCTAGCTTGCATTTCTCTCCTAGCAGCTTCTAACTTTAAAAAAAAAAAGGAAAAGGCAGCTAGTCAATCTTAGGAGACGACGTGACAAACGACACACATTTCAATAGGATTTAACAATAAACAGCCACCTCAACAAAGAGATGCCCTCCCCCACCTCCCCACTAAGGCAGACAAGAAACTGAGACACGTTAACAGAGAAGCACTCCAATTAACGTGTTACAGCTCCTCTAAAGCGGAGACCAAAGGGGGCTGCTGCTGGGGGATGCAGAGCGGTAATTGTCACTTAGGCACTTCACTCCCCGCCGCCCGGCTCCCTCCCAGCTGAGTTTATCTCTCGCCAATTACTGCTGTCATTTGCATTTCAACATGTGCCATCAGGAGTCAGGGCAGAGGCAACACATGGCGAAACCAACCGGTTCTTAAGGCAGGCTTGATGCCACGCCATGTCCTTGGGGGTCCGGAACCCTCCAGCACCACGGTCTGCTCCAAGGGCGGCTCAGGGAACTGCCATGCCTATGCCCACTCCAGGCTGGATGGGAAAGACAGCCTAAGGCCAAGGAAGAGCCTGCAAGATGCCACAGAGGAAGTTCTCCGGAGGAGGTCATGCATGAAAAGATGCACACTGGTTACCAAGAGTGCAAGTCTCGTTTCTGACGCATCTCGCGATGATGGGGTTTGCATTTTCTACTCAAAATCCATTTGCACTGTGACGCTGCATGACAGGCAGGGTTGGTGTACTTCAGTACTGCTATTCTTTAGTATTTCACACAGAATCACAGAATGGGTAAGGTCAGAAGGGACCACTAGAGGGCTAGTCCAACCTCCCTGCTCGGGGAAGGTCTCCTATGATACATTAATTCAGGACTGTGTCCACATGAATTTTGAATATCTCCAGGGACAGACACTCCAAAACCAGCCCGGATAGCCTGTTCCAGTGCTGTCACCCTCACAGTAAAGAAGTTCTGCCTGATATTCAGGTGGAAGTTTCTGTGTTCCAATATGTTGCCACTCAACACCACCAAAGAGGGCCTGGCTCCATCCCCTTGACACCCTTACTCAGATACTCACATACATAAATAAGTTTCCCTCTCAGACTTCTCCAAGCTAAAATGGCCCAGCTCCCTTAGCCTTTCCTCCATAAGAGAAATGCTCCAGCCCCCTAATCATCTTCATAGCCCTCCAGGAGCTCTGTGTCTCTTCATCTAGACACAGAGGCTGCACATTAAGGGCCAGGATGTATAGAAGCAAAACAGGAGCAGCCTGTGTTGTACACCTTCTACATCACAGGAGGCATACAGGTAAGAGTCAGAAAGTGCTCTCCAAAAAGGAGAGGGACAGGTCAGCTCCATTGCTGTGAAAGACATCCATCTCAGAGGATGGCAAGGAAAAGTCCTTCCTGCAAAAGGTAACAAGTGAGAAAACAGAGCCTGGTATATGGGTCTAGTAGATGTAGGAGACAATCGTTAAGGAAAATGAAAAGACAAACAAGGCTGGGAAGGACCTTCCCCATAACAGCAAAGCAGCAAACAGAGCACCCAGTGAGGTTATCCAAACACCATGGGTCATGTTCAGAGAAACAGGATGACATAAAATGTGTGTGTATATATACACACACACCGCTGCTACTGCATTTTACATGAGAAAAGGCAAAGCCAGAGAAAAGCATGCCACAATACTTTAGAAGTGATGGGATGAGAACCTCAACAAGTGTTTGTTGAGATGTCCAGAAACAAAATTAGTATCTTCAACATCATGAAGCATATTAGCTCAGTTGTCTCAGAGGAGGAACTACAGGCTGTGGCTAAGCCATTCCCATGAAAGATTCCCTGCCCAGAGTTGAAAAGCATACTTGGGCAGGTTGAAGGTACTTGACTGGTCCAGGAGGAAGGAGGATGAAACATGGATTGTCAGCTAGGGAATGGTCATGATACATATTGGTGGTGTGCTATTACTTGACTGCACGGAGCTGGGAGTGGATGAAAGAAGGTCTAGGATGAGACTGGGGAGTGTGGAAATCCAGAGGGAAACTGCTGACTGCACACTCTTTGGAGGGAAGATGAAAACACAGCACCTTCAGCTATTCATATTTGTTGCTTTGCTTCCTAAACAGTGCAGCAAAGACAACAGCACAGAAGTTCATCAATACTTAATGGATTCCCTCTGCTAAAGGTTGAAGCCTGGCTATTGGCTGAGTATCACAACTGAAATTTACCACCAGTTTTAGAGGTATTTCAGGTCTTTAAACAATCCGTGTACTTAATACTATTTGGAGCTCAGGGATCCCTCTTCCTAGCTGACAGAAAAGTCTGTGCTGCCTCCACTTGCCAGCCTGCCCTGTGACATCTCATCACCCCAAGAGGTACAGCAGAGACCTCTGAGGAGAGGGAAGAACCACTTCAGCTAGATCTAATTCAACATGGCCTCTTATCCCTCTTATCACTGAAAATAGTATTTCTCCTGATATCTGCAGCCAAGGAGAATCAGATGTACAGAACCGTCAGTTTTATTTGCTGACAAGATGCATTTCCATGGGTTTTCCCATGAGTGAGAGAATTAAAAAAATTCTGTGGGCAACTCAGACTGTCCACCCACTGCCCAAATGGAGTGGGATACAAATAGCCAGCAAGTGCAGAACAACTGCTACCTCCTACTTGGGAGCATGGTAAGGAAAGGTTGTTTGTCACTGATAAGCTGCAATCATAGGGCTATAAACCACCCTTAGCATATCCCACAACTGTTCTGCTCCATGCTAGCCAAAGAAAATTAGAGATAAAATCAAACCAAAACAAAAACACATTACATCTTTTTCTTTTTAACTGACCCCAAGAAGAGTGAGGAAGACTAAGATCTGTTGTGACACCAAGATTGCCACTTCAAATTAGGAAAAGCACCTGCATGTAAAGCTCACACACACAGAGCTTATTTTCTCCTGCCATCAAGATGTCTCTCCTTGAAGAAAAAGGATATTTAAATAAATAAGCTAAAGCATCTTCTAAGAAGTAGCCAGAGCATAGACTACAGTTAATTGAAGGCTAACACAAAAGTAATTTGCCCTTTTGTTTCTTTTAAATGGGCTTTTTTTAGTTGACTGTGTGTTTGAAATCCCCCATAATAAGCTGATCAGTTACTGGCTCTTTATCTGTTAACCTGAGCCAAAAAAACTGCTCTTTCCTCTTTTTGTCTCCAAGCCAAAAGAAATTTTTATGGGGAGTAAGTTCTCTCCCTCCCCCTTCACTGAGTCACAACACAATGGTTGATTTGAAAACCTTCCATTTATCACCAGGAACAAAAATGCTAAGCCAGAGAGCAAAAAAAGTTTGAAACAGAGTCTCTAGAACAAAAACTCCCACTACCACAGTCTACACAACTCCTGACTCAGGCATTCCGCCTCTGAGCGCCACCGCAGCACAGACAGGGCTATCTTTCTGTGTCAGGTCACACTGGCTTGACTGACCTCACGTTGTCCTGCAATTCTGTATTATTTAAGTATGGTGTTTTTTCCTGCTACAAAACGTAACACAGCCTTTTATTATTTGATTTACCAGTCTTGGTCTGCCAAACTCAAAAGCTCCATTTACCAAGTAGGCATTTTTTTCTGCACTTTTAAAAGTGGAACAGTGAACTGAACCAGGCATTGAATATGTTAGGAGGAAAAGAAGTTCCACACAGGGAATTCCTTAAGACAAGTTGAATGACAGCTGGGGAAGAAGGGTCTGCTGGAATCATCTGGGATGAATTCACTGACTGCCACTGCTTCTCAAAGTGACACAGCAAGACAGTCTTGACAGTAGCTAAAGATTGAGGGTGGCTACTTAGCACTGGGACCAAGGAGAGATAACTGCTCCAATTCAAATTTATCCCCTTAACTCCACCTTTAGAGACCGGTCCAGGTCACTTTTAGCTAAAGGATCTTGGCCATGGAGGGCTCAGCTTCCCATCAGGAGAGCAGTTGAATTATAGTGGACATTTGTGGAGGCCTCTGTCACTTCTTATGGAGCTTTGAATAAAACCTGCTGTTGGGTCCCCATTTTGGTGTCCAGATCATACAAACTGGGGGACGCACATGTTCCCATCCTACCCAGAGATGCTGCTTCCTTAAGAACACACAGTATCTTCCCTCTGTGTACCAGCAGGTATGAAATACTCTCCACATGTAGTTTTCTAGAAGGATCTTACACCTTCTCTAAATCAGCCTAATTAATTGTTTTAGTGACCATCACCACCATCTTTACATGTACAATACCCTTTCATATTGAATTCTCAGAGAATCTGAGCACCAGAGAGCATCAATAAGAGGCAAAACAATAGCTTGACTGGTTAGGTTTACACAGGGTCCTCCCAGCTGAGATAGAGACTGGGACCTTGGCTAAGTGGCAGTAATTATTTGAATGTAAAACTATAAAAAGCAAGACAAATCACGCTGAAATCCTGGAGCACTTTGAAGCAGGATGCACAGTACAGACAGTTGCTTTTCTGCCTGCCCCATATCCCCAAAGAAATACAATGAGTCAAACAGTATGAAAAACCCAGCTCTGAGATTAATGGTGTGTACAATCTTCCAGAAGTCCTCAAGAAGAAAAGCACAGACAGCATTGCAATGGATAAGTACACATTTTTTGAACCCACACAGGACAAAACATTTCTCTTTTGGTACTGAGAGATAGTGTTGCATCAGAGGCAGAGCTCTCTCATGCATGCATGTGCATATATAATCCAAAACAGCTGAGAATGTATACAGTTCAGCTTCTCTCCCAATGGTCAGTCAATTTAATTAAGAGCAATCATTAATTGCTACAGCAGGCAGAAGTAACCCGACTATAACTCACATCTTGACAGTAAGTCATCAGCCAGATTTCCAGAGGCAGAGAGTACTTGGAACCAAGCAGAAGTTTGGGTGCTTGGCACCTATGGTGGTATATTTCAGATTCAGACTTGGCCTTTTTTCCAGGATTTCCCACCCCAAGGCCCCATCAGTCTCTTATTTTGTGGGTCATCAGTTTCTTCTTCTGCTTGAAGTTTCCCCTTCTAACATTGTGCTATCCTGCACCTACAGTTAATTTCTCCCTTGCTACATCTACTGTAAAAGCCCTTACAGCTTCCGTGCAGTGTAGCTCCAGCTCTAACCAGTGGTTATATATGGTTGCATATGATTGATGGAGGACTCTGGCTTGAGCTAAGCATTGTCTTTAGCCAGACTGCCTGGACCAAAGTCACAAGTTGAAGCGCATCTTGAACACCAACTTGAACATGTGAAAACACATTTTGAATATTGAGCGCTGTTATTAAGCCCTTCTTTCACATGTCATTCAAGTTCTGGAGAAATAAGATTAGATTGAGTTGGAAGACGTTGATGGAGCATACAAAGAGTGTTGCAGAACCCCAGAAGATAAGGGGCCAATATGTGTATCTCAAACATCTCCAGGTGGATGGTTGTGAAGCCAGCCAAGGATTGTTGGTAATAATAGACAAGAATTGCTGGTAATAACATGCTGTGACAAAGAACAAGATGTGCCTGAAGAAGGGGGCCATGCAGAGGCAGGGCAGCAATTCTCTGGGACAAGCATCCCTGTTCTAGTTCCTGGAGAGAAGCACAACACAGTAGTGGCACGAGCACAGGAATGAAGCTGAGAAGTGGGCATGGACTGTAGAGGGGAGCAAGACCACCAAAAATCCCCAAAGCCCTTTAACCCATTTCCAGAAAGGTCTAGACAAACAGACTGTGCATGATAACTAATTTGCAGAGAAAGCAAGAAACTTATCTTCAGGGTGGGGAAACCTATCTATAAAAAAGTACCCACTACCAAGCCCATCTGGCTTCTGGTCCCTCGCTGCCATGTTCAGTTCAAGTGGTACTTATTACACAGAACAGATGAAACATTTCTTCAATCTCAATAGTTAATGCACACTCATAAATGAATGAGAGGTGCCTTAATAACTCCAAATCCCATAAGCAAAGAAGTACACCACTGTACACTGTAAATTCTAATAAAAGAAAATTAAGTATGCAAAGTCAAACCATGGGAAAGAATGGAAAATGTAACTTTTTGCCACCATACACAACACTTGGGTACCAAATCTGTGAAGCAGTAAGTGCACCAAGTGCATCTTCTTAAAGCTTCTTTTTTTTTTTCTCGTTTCTCCCAAATGTACAGTTCATCAGAGAACGTTCCTGGCTTCTCATCATCTCTTTCTCAAAGGTACTCAGGAAAATCATTTTTTCTGTGCAAACAGAAGTCTGAAAGAATTTCCAAATCAACTATATATGCTACAGCAACTTGTTTTTATTATGGAAGAACAATTCCAGCACTAATATTCTACTATAAAGCATTTAATTTAGTAATTTTCAAACCTGGGTCCATGAAGTTGAGCTTCCAGAAGTGTACTACTTCAGCACTTAAAAACTATTTGGCTAGGAAAAGTATCCTTTGCTTTTGGAGAGAGGAGAGGCAACTAAGTACAGCATTCCTTCCTTCTGCCTTGACAGTCTAGCCTCACTACCCTCCCCCCATCCGAAAGGAACTTCAAAGGGGTTTTTATAGGTTCTGGATTGATTTTTTTACAGGATCACAGATCGTGTTCACTTCTCTAGGAGGATACTTCACATTCAAGGTTCTTCATAGCCTGTCTATTCCAAATCACATTTAGACTTTCACCTCTGATCAGCCCACGGCAGACACTGACCTCTCTCCACTTGGTTAAACTGTCAAATAAATCTCTTCAGACTCTCCTTTGTTCCTGTCAGCCTCCCCACAAACTCTCATAATTGCTGACATTCCTCCAACATTGGGATGGAGAAGGCACCAAGACCATTGCTATTATGTTGTTCAGTATCTTATCACAGCCACTTTACTTTCTGCCTGCTGTTCATCTGGGGTCTCTTAATACCTGGAATACAACTGGTTTTCTGTGCAGCACCTAAGAGAAGGGAGCCTTGGGCTTTAGCTAAGCTCTTGATACTCTGGTAACACAAGAAAGTTAAGAGCAGCAGCAACAGGGAAACTGCAGAAAGGTCTAACAGATCTGACAGCTTAGAACACTAACCTGTGGGAGCACACACTAGTCCCCTCACCTGTGCTGACCTTCATCAAGAATGGTTCCACAAAAGCTTCAGAAATCACTACTGTCAACATCATCATTATCTCCCCTACTACTTGGGAAGTGGCTTTTTTACCTTTCTTTTCTTGAGTGACAGGATGAGAGGACAGTCTTAATCTGCACCAGGGCAGGTTTAGATTGGACATGAGGAGCAATTTCTTCACAGAAAGGGTGCTCAGACATTGGAATGGAACACACACGGAGGTCGTAAAGTCACTGTCCCTGGAGGTGTTTAAGGAAAGACTGGACATGGAACTTGGTGGCCTGATCTATTTGACATAGGTTGGACTCAACCTTCTCAGAGGTCTTTTCCAACCTAGCTGATTCTGTGAGTCATCCATTACTGCTAGAAGGAATGGAAAAAGTCCTGCTGGAGTTCTTTATCCCAGTCCCTGAGGGCAGGCATGTTTTTCTTCAGCATATTTATTATTTCCTCTACCATGCAGGGCATTTCCAAGCAGACAGAAAGGAAGAGTTGCTCTCACTAGCACATGATAATCTAAAGGCATGTGGAGTACCCATCAAGTCAGCATGACAGTGGTGCCCTAATACAGCCCAAGCTTTGGTATGTGCTTCCAAAGAGAACCAAAACTCTCAGACAGGATATCTGTAAGTTCCAGGAATGGACTATGTAACTACTCCAACTTCACTGCAGTTTTTAACCCTGCTAGTTATCTTGAAGCCAGGATAAATCACAGTAGCCTATACCACAGCTCCTTGATAACATGGGAATAGTTTTTGCTTTCCTCTGTCTTGTCCAGGGCACATGTTGATCAGTCAGATCATGCACATGCAAAAGCACATGCTCTGATCCCCTTTTGTTTTGCAGCACAGCTGCACTCAAACTGACAGCGTGTCAGTTGGCAGAACAAAGGAGACAAAGGCTGACACAGGAGAGGGAGACTTTGTCGGGCTCCTGAAGCACCAATGTTAAAAATTAACTCAATAAAATTATTTTTTTAAAAAAGCAAACTCTAGGAAAGGATGCACTTGGAGCAAGAGTAATTTTCAAAGGAGGAAGCTCTGCCCATCTGGTATGTGTGAAGTAGAGGGCTCACCATTCATAAAACCCAGCCTTTCCTTACAGTTTTGTGCAAGAGAGCCTGGATTTGGTGAACAGAGACAGATCCAGGGGGTTATTTCCTGTGCTACTACAGCCTTAGCAATGCACGCATTGCCTTATCTCTTTGTAAACAAGCTAAACTAGGCTGGGCTAAGTGCACAGGAAAGTACACTCACCACGAGTGGATTTGGCTCTTGGCACTAGACACAGCCACTTGGTTTAAGTGGCACGTGTCTTAGTATTAAGACTCATGCTAAGCAGTTGCAACTGGATGTGGCAGGCACGCTACCCTCGGCACCGAGTTTAATGCAGTAACACACGAAATCGCAGAGCTAAAAATGCTTATTGGGGAATTCAGTCTCTGCTCTTCTTCTCCCCCATCTCCAACTCAAGGGTGCTCAGGATGGCCTTTGTGTAGCCTCACCTTCGAGCATACCCTGATCTGCACTTCATTCCGGTACTACCCAACATAAAAGGGGCACTTCCAGAGAGACAAAAGGCTGTGTTCTCCATCCCAAGCCGCTCACAAACTGAGGATAGCAGAGAGGACTGATGTGCCACTTCAGTCTCTCCCTCTGCTCAGCATCAGAGCCAAAACTTCCTTTCACTCACCCAATTAATAGAAGTACATTACTGTGTGTATTTGTTCGTACAGCAAGAGACACCCTCATCAGCAGCACCGAAGCTGTGCGAGTGACTTCTGCAAATGCCATTGTTCTTAGACACAGGATTTCATTACAGAAAGCATGCCCACTGAGAGAGATGTTGGGAGGGGGGGAAAGGGAGGAGGGGGAGGAAGGCTTTAAACAGAAGGGGAAAATAAACCCTCAGAGATCCAAAAGAAATGATTCTTGATTCACAGGGAGGCAGGAAACGGCTCACACCCAAACAGAGACACTCCTCCATGGCAGACAAGCATCCTGATGATTGTTGGCTTTGTTGTTACAACAGGAAACTCCCCCGCCTGGCTCTGCAGCGCTGGATTCTCTGAGGCACCCACCGGCACTCGCCTTTTGCTGCTGCCTTGTCTGCAGGAGGGAGCCGCTGCAACACGCTGCCCAGCAGCTGGAACGAGCCGCATCTCCGCGGCGCTGCATCTTTCAACTCGCCCAGAAAATAATCTGCTTTTATTCAAAGGGCTGACAGTGAGCAAGATATTACAAAAACATGTTTCCTGTGGGTTAGGCACAGCAAACGGCATAGTACAAAACTCACGATATGCCACCATATGGCTTCTGCCACATTATTTTTACTAATCATGTTAAACAACATGTACTGTGGTAACTCCAACAACCACAATGCCAGTACAGCCTGTTTGTTCTGGGACTAAAGTGGTTTCTTACTAATTATTTAGGCATAGCTAACACTGCATTAAAAAGAAAAACCAAAACTGAGGGTGGAAAAATAGTATTTTTAATTATTTTTTTTACCTGGAGTATGATTAAACTGTTTGAAAGTCAAGAGTCCCAGTTTTTCAGAAAAAGTGGAATGTGAAAACACCAATTACTTTCAAAACAAAGAACAATGTCAGCAACCTAATAAAAATACCTGTTAAAAGGCACAGGTTTATACCAAGCAATAACTGCAGCCACTATTCTGAGCTGAAAGGATGAGACAGAACCAGAGAGCTCTGTCCTGCTGCAATGAACTGCTAACTTAAATCAGGATCCATACTGGCTTGAAATATGTGATCTGTATTGTCCATTTTCCTCCTCCTCTCTTGTGTGCATACAGATGGTCAAAATCATACAGCTAACCCTGAGCAATGGATAATGAGGTAATAACACTTCCCAGCCTCCAGCCTCTGTGGTTACTTCCAAATTAACATCCAAACTGCATTATCTGATTCACACCACCAGAAAAAAAAAAAAAGTCTAATTCACCAGTCAGACTAGCTTGTTAGTCAGGAAATGGTTAGAGCAGCTAGATTTCTGCACCTATTTTAGCTTTTTAAAGTTGCATATGGCTACTGTAAACATACACATCAAACCATCTTTATGTTCCAGCTTCAAGAGAAAAAGAGCAACAACAAAAAACACTGAAGAAATTTTAAAAAATGACCCCCTCCTACCCAGATTTTTCCTGATTACTAATGCTAGAACTATTACAAAATGCTAATTTGGTCCCAACAACCTATGATTAAAAAAACAATGAAGCACCTCAAGCACATGAATTAAGGCATCGTCTTAAACATGCTCTTTTCATCTTAAGTTAGAAACCCCTTATATATACATACATCTGGGCCTTTTTTTGCTCTCAATTATCTCAAAGCTATATTGAAGATGCAATTCTTTATGTAAGCTAATCTAATGTATTTTGGGTCTGAATGAAAGCTAAGGACACCACAGTACTTTTGAAGAGAAGGTACTTTTGAAGCCAAAATCTCGGTTAAGATCAATTTCTATGAGCAAGATCCCACTGGAGGCAATTCTCATGGATTACTGGAATGTCTGTTGAGTTACTCAAGTACCATTACCTGACATCCAGTACTTGGCATAGAACATCACTACACACATTTTTTGGTCCTTAAAGTACTTAAGCAGTAGTGGCAAGGACGCACTTTGACAACACTTCTGAGACAAGGATCTTAAAGTTTTAGTAAGACCAATTCATCTTTATAGTTTTGTTTCCTTTCCAGTTTAAGGTCTAGGAGAGGCTGATTCCCTTCTCCGTGTTGCACTGTTCACCAAGAGCAAACCTTGAAACAGAAACCTTAGTGCTCAATTGCTTTTCATGTGCTCCAGCCATCCAACACCACTCCCTCAATACTAAATCAAACCTCCTTACTCTGAATCTTGTATTTGTGCATAATGTTTAATCTATCGAATGTCTTTCATCAATAGAGTGAAAAAGTGGGCAAACCCCCCATAATTCCTGCAAACATACTGGCCATTAAAGAGAAGGAAGGACAGATTGCTCATCCAGGGCCAAATGTCAAACTGCAGGAGCTCCCTTTCCCACCCCACACTTCTCTTCTGTCTAGAATACTGAAATGTTTAGAACTGGGGCAAAGACCTAACTTTGGTCAAAAGTTGGTCAAAAAATGGCAAAACAAGCCAGATTTAAAAAAAAAATAAAAATTCAGAAACTCCTCCACTCCCACCCGGATCAAAACTTCCTTTTATACAAGGTGTCTGTACCAGATCTTGGTTTTAATTTTACTAATTCATTATAATTAAATAAGTCCCTACATCAATAGTATCCTTGACATATTCATAAGTCAGTATTTGATTCTACTTAAATCCTCTGTAGGGACCTTTGGTGAAAAAGAAAAACTTCCTACTATCAATAAAAACATTTGTGTCATCTAAAAAACACAGAGATACGTCAGACATATGTAATGCTGGGTTCTGGAGTGCAGAGAAGGTGGATACTTGGTCAGAAAGCACTAAGCCAGGAAGTTAACAAATAATTTTATGTATTTAATTTTTGCCATTTGAAAATTATAGGCACATCAGATTGATCATACTTTTTAACTGATAAAACATTTCCATAGCTTGGATAATGTTTTACAATTCACAGTTCCATGCAATTAACAATTGCAGGCCCATTGCTGATCACTCGGCTTATGCTAAAAAACCAAACCAAAAAACCAAAACCAAACAAACCAATCACAAAGCCTGTTTTTAATTACACTTTGTTTTCAGCGTCTTTCTGTTTGTGATCTTGCAAAAGGTGCAACTAACAATGGGAAGAGGTAAGCAAGTCTCCCATAGGACCTCCCAGAACTAAACAAAGTATTATTTCCACTTCAGATCAGAGTAAACTACCAAAGCCAACTAAGTTCCCATGGACAAAGTACCACATGAAACAAATACTTCAAATTTGACAAGAATAAAAGTTATTTTTCACAAAAATTTCATTTTTCTCTTTGTAAAGATTTTGTCTCCAATTAGAGAGGAAAGGTGGTTCAACAGCTACCACAAGGCAGCGAGACTTGGCAAAATGACAGATTAATTTTAGTGTCAGGAACTACTGTAAATCTCAGCAGTTTGAAAGGTACCGTCAGCTGGAAAGGGGAGGGGATGATAGTCAGAATCTACTTGGAACTTCATGGAATATAAACCTCAAATCCACAAGACAGAACTGCTCAAGAAATTACTTCATAGCAAATCTGATGAACATTTTTTTATAAGACATGTAGAGTTGAAGTTGCTATTTCACAGTTTAAAGTTTTTTTTAACATCTCTACATCTGGTTAACTTTCTATTAGCACCCCTGAGATACCATAGCAAAGCATCATCTTTCCCTCAGTTATTACTGAGGTTGTGGGGTCTGCCAGCTAGAAGTATTTTGCCTTTCTTCCCAATTTTTTTTTTCCATCTCAGCCTAACACCATCATCATTTTGACTTTGAGAAAGTGGCAAAGACATAATAAAGATGTATATTTGTATATACCTTCCCCCTTTTAAAAGTGATTTTGCTCATATGAAGGCATAAACACTCTAAAGAACCATACCCGAGCCATCCACAGCTTTAACAAAAAGCTGCTTTTAAAGCTGTCTAGCTCTCTTCCACCTGATCCTATAAACACTGCTGGCAATTTTTCCCCCATGCCTCTAACATATTTTCACTTAGCACCAGTTTGATGTATAAGATCTGACAGCCAGGCAGTTATAGGCCACCTGCATCACTGTCGCCATGACAACAGTGAAAGACAATCCATGATCCCATGCCCTGGTCACACGTTTCAATACAGCTTATCTGTCCAAAGCCACTGAGTCTAATGGAAAAGAGTAATTACAATCTTCTACTCATTGTCAAAATTCTCACCATATAATGCTCTTCAGAATTATTTTATTCCTCTCCCATGGCTGCTNCCCCCCCCCCCCCCAAAACCCAAAAGAAACCTTAAGTGTGTTTGGGAGGAAGAGAAAGACTGAAAAACAAAGCTGTGCCCCATACAAAAATGCAGCAGTGTGAGCAAACTGGCTCTTGCAGAGTTAAAGGACTAATGAGAAGCAGGGGAATGTACCAACCACTAAGAGGGATAAATGAAAATTCCTTTTCTATTTGTAGAGCATCACTCAAGATCCTTCAGGTTTCACACTGAAGGTGAAGAGAGGATATTAGCTGCTCTCTTTTCCCCTCCCCTTCCTGGAAAACTTCTTCCTATCGAAATGAACAAGCACCATACTGCATTGTGCAGCGGCAGCAGCCTCACCGAGCAGCATGGCTCTTCAGATGATCATGTCACTCTAAAGAGACAGGGAACCCTGAGACAGCACATCAGCAGCTCCTCCTCTCCATTTCACTCTCTTGAACAGGCTATCCCTTCATTTTCCATTTTTAAAACAAAGAAGCATGGAACAGCTTCAGAATTGCATCCTTTCTGATCACCACTCCTAAAAGATCACTGCATTCCCTCCATCTCTGGCAGAAAATGCCAAAATGTTACATCTTTGTCTGTGGCCACAGCCATTATTAGGATGGACCAAGTACTTCACCACAGCACAGCAAATCAGGGGAAAATGAGACTCAGTTTGCACCTGTAAAGCAGGGACATGTCTTACTTGCCTTACTGATAGGATAAAGCCACACTCAGAGCAGAGTACAACAATGACAAAGAGCAGAGAGCAGCACCTATGTGGAACTATGGCAAATGTTGGACAGCAAGTGCCCTGGACCATCATCCTGCAGCACATACAAATACAACACCTTCTGGCACAGAATTTAGTGCTGGAGGATCAGGTCACAGCCATAATCAATGAGAGAATGTTCACTTGCTGCTTGATACTCCCTGCCCCAACCCTTTTCTCCTCCAAACGCCTCAATGCAAATCAGTCAGCATGCTCCAGTTTATTAGGCATGTAATAAATACACCTTGAATTAGTAAAATGTGATAAATCAGGAACAGAAAGACAAAAAGATACAGTAATTTATTAGAATGTTTCATCTACCCATGTCCAAACCACAGTGGTAAATAAAAATGTCAGATGACTGCCCATTTTAGAGACATATTTTTAGTTGGATGCTTTAGGCCACAGCGTTGGCACCAAAAACTGAATGCTTCATTCAAAGCACATCACTTGCCTTTGCCATCCACGGTTACCG
Source organism: Grallaria varia (assembly GCA_013396735.1). Taxonomy (NCBI): domain Eukaryota; kingdom Metazoa; phylum Chordata; class Aves; order Passeriformes; family Formicariidae; genus Grallaria; species Grallaria varia. The sequence continues at coordinate 400,025 of VWZG01002624.1, read as the reverse complement.
TGGCTCAGCTGACACACAGTAACCCAACTGTACGCTTGGACCCCAGAGTCCTGACTCTCAGCTCCCAAACCACAAGGTAAATAAAAAAGTCAGTCTTTTTCGGTCTGTACTTACAGGAACACAAACAGGCCTGAGGACCCTCAGTCCCGATGTAGCTCAAGCATGCATTTGAAATACCTTCAAGCATTCGTGGCAAAATTACTTTAAAGAGAAGCGATGCTGTGATTTAATGAGCATCTTTTAACACGTTAGCCAAATAAAAATGCTATAACCATCGAAGGTAAAAGCGTTTTTAAGTTTGCATAGAGCTGCGTCTCCCTCTCAAAACCCAGCACAAACGTAGTGGCTGCACACATGATGCTGCCCACCACAGAAACACAGATGCTCCTGGGGCTGAGCACCACAGACAGCCAAGACTGCCCAAGGGGGCTGCAGGGGTGACTTCAGAGGGGCAGCAGGCATGTCCTGCCATGGGCTCTGCCTACACGGCAGATCCCATAGAGGATGAGTTGTGAAATCTCTACCGATGACAAGTATGCAAAGCCTTGCTTTCACCTGGCATTTTTAAGACAGAGGACAGATTTTTTTTCAGCTGGAGCACATCAGGCACCTCAGCAGATCCGTGTGGATTTACACCAGCTGAGCACCTGGCCCAGGGCTCCCCTGCGCTGAGTGCCCCCAACCCCTTCCTTCCTTCTGGCACTGGTTCAGCACCATCGCAAAGGGAAGGGTGCCACCTACAGCACTGCGCACAGCGCTTCCTCCAGCACCATGCTTGCCTTGGACGTCTCCCAGTGAAGAATTAATCAGAGCCAGCCACCTTAAATGGAAGCTTGGCGATTCTTCCATGGCAGAGGTAGACAATGTCCTCAGACCGGTTTTTTAAGAATGCAGAGGTAGCGTGTCCCAAAGAGATTCCTTGCCTTTATTTCCATGGTATCTTGCCGTTGCAGTGTGAGCATTTCCTCTTCTATTATACCTGCATGCCAGTACTATCAAAACCACTGCACTATCTTAAAGAAAATAAAATCAAAGTTATCTTGGATAAAGATGCTTTATTTTAGAACTTCTTCAAAGAAGATTTGGTCCCTGCCCCTCACACTTCTGTCCTTAATTCCTTTTTCTCTCCTTTCCATGGAAAAGATCAATTCAAATAACATTTTCAATCTTGTATGAGCCACATCTTTTGGAGTTTCTCTGTGTGCGACATCCAACCTCTGGAAAGGTATTAGAAGTGAGGTGCCCCTTCCTGTTTTTAATCTTACTAAACCACTATTAATTCATACAGGAGATGCATAACCAATAGGTAGAGTCTGAAAACCAATTCTCACTTTTATGGAAGCATACTTGCTCTTATTTGTCAATGCTAATCTGAGATAAATGTCCCTGTGCAGAATACATGACACACACACTGTCCAGAAGGAAGACAAAGAAGCTGAATTAGTCTGACAGAACACACCTGCCACTGCTGATGAAACAGTAAATGAATAGGTATCCATAGCCCCTGCAAGAACTAAAAGCCTAATCCTGTAAACCAGAATAACAGTTCAGCTAAATATGAGGATCAGGTTCTCATCTTCATGCTCTGCTTTTTATTAGGCAAGAATCTTTCTAATTGTTACAAATTTGCAATGAAAATCCAGCTCTGGTCACACGTTAAGATTCTACAAAGTCAAGAAACAGGAAATATCAGAATTAATAACTGTTCCATTCATAACTGCCTGAGTGTTCTCCCTGCTTGGGGTGCCTTCAGGAATGACCCCAGAGAGCCAAAGGCCACAACAGCATACTTCACTGAAGCTTGATGTGGTCAGAAAGCATCTTGTCTAGCAAAAAAAAAAAACAACACAAAAAAACCCCCACAACAAAAACACAACCATGAGGTGAAATCCACTGCCAATGTGCCAGTCAGTGCATCTCCATGCCCAGAGGCTCGTGCCTTGGAACAGGCTAGGAAGCAGTCACAGGGGACAGCCACAGACCACCACGACATAGGATCTGTGTCAGCACTGTGTACAACTGGTCTGGAGGGGAAAATCATACAGGGAACAGTCCAGAGAAATGTCACAAGTCTACCTTTGCACTTACCCAGACATTTTTGGTGCCCTGTGTCTCTGGTGAAGTTCAGCTACCAGAGGAACAGCAGCTAGGATGCTCCATCAGTTTCTGTGTAATAGATGCATCTTTTGCTGCCCAAGCCTCACTCACATGTACAGCTGCTGCAAGGACCTCACTCTTTATCAAGTGTGGCACAGGGCCACAGGGAGCAGGACAGGAGGACATGCTCCTTTTGCTGGGATCTTGAGCAGGCACAGGATCACTGAAGAATTTACACTGTGGCTTACTGGCAGTGAGCCAGCTGGAAAGGGCCAGCTGGAGAAGCAAGCCTGGTAGCCTGACAGCAGAACCTCAGTGCTGAAACAGGAAGGGGAAAAAACCCCAAATGTCCAACATCTGCTGTTCTGCCCTCTCACAGTGTGCCTAAGAGCCATCAAAGACTTTGAACTTCCATGGAAACCACTACGACCCAATGAGTCTTCAGCATTGAGAAGGGCAAAATCCTACCACTGAAAGTGACAGGGTCAGAAAAATCTTAGATACAGTCTCATCTATCTGAACTTATATATAATATGTATTTTTATTTATAGCTATTTATATATAATTAAAGAATACCAGAAGACAAAATGTCATGAGAACAGCAGACAACAAGAAGGGGAAATAAAAACCCCAACAAACAACAAAACCACAGACAGAAATGCGAATCACACATAAAAGTGAGGGGAAGCACCAAACACCTAAAGCAGTGACCAGAGAGACCTGTGTACCTCTGCATCACATGCTTCCACATCCATCATGCATGTCCTCCACAAATACAGGTGTTGTCAGCAGCTGGCAGCATGTCGGAGAGAGGAATAGAACTTGATACCTGCTTTGCCAACTGAGGTGTTTCTGGACAGCTAGACCAGACATAGATGTACCTGCACATTTAGTACTTGCACACAGTTGACTGCCTCTACACTAATGAGACACCACACTGACAAACAGCAAGTCATGTGTTCAACTGGACATGCCAGACATCTCCAGCTTCATCGTCACTGCAGGTGTTGGTATCTAACTGCATTTTTGTTCAGGTGTCTGTTTATTTATCCTCTTAGGCTTAATTTTCATACAGATGCAGCAGACACAGGATCCTGAGCTCATAACACTTGTCTACTATGCTTTACAACAACCCAAAGACATGCCTAAGATCTACTACTCAGGGGGAAGAAAAAATAAAAATATCCTGACTATGTTTAAAGACTTATCCTGCAGGTTCTTTGAGTTTCAGTTGATATTCTTTGAATATCACCTGAAGACCAAGGATGGTGCAGGCTTGCCAGCTGGATGCAACATGAAGAATGTAACTAATCCCACCAATACTTTCCTAGTTTATTTCACAACAGGCAAGTGCTTTTCACAGTGCTGACCTCCTGCTGGAACCATGAAGCTCAGCTGCTTCAGTGAGAACTGTTGTAACACAGCTTCTTTTGTAGCTGACTAGTAGATACAGACTCTCAGGACTGAAATCCCCTTCTGCTACTTCTAAAATGTGTAAGAAGGATGGTTTTGCTAATAGCAAGAGGGAGAAAAAAGTGTATTCATTAAGCTACTTGTACAGAGTCTGGTAAGCATCCAACCCGTGTAACTTTGATTCAGTGTTCAGTCTTTCCTCAGGAATAAACACAAGAAATCCCCTTTCCCTTCTTGAAAGGCGAACTCTGCCACAAACAAGCCACAGCATTCCTTCCCTAGCATTATTTCCCTATCTCCCTACAGCAGACAGACTAATCCTAAAGAATACGTGCAGCAGAGAAGGATTAAAAAAAATTTACTTTTCTAAGATACAGCAATTAACAGATTTTCCAGGTGAAAACAGAAAATATGCCATGACCAAAAATTCCCATCAATGACCATTCCCCTAGTATTAGTTGTAAACAAAGCCACAAATCACAACCAACTGCATCTCCTGAGTGAAGCCTGACTAAAGGGAAACACCTACGACATGAACCTAGATGCCTTTGCTAATGAGTAATGAGAGGTATTAAATTACAGGCTGCCACAGGCACTTCCCCAGAAAAAAAGCCCAGGGAATGAGCAGACTTATGCAACAAGCAACTAACTATGGAGAAACCAACAGAACCCTCTCCCTAACTCAGTAATACTCCAAACTCATCCTGAAATATGCACTCTATTTTCATACTTACTTAGTGAGCCACAATTTGTAAAACTCTGACCATACTTAATGAACAGTTAGACACTATTGACATCAGAGCCATTACCACTGTCTTCTCGTCTCATAATAGATTGCCCTCTTAGTGAGTTTTCATATTTCTCATTAACATTTATTATATTAAACCCTATGCCTGCCTACAGGTGTGAGCACTGAATCTAATCTCTGTCTGGAATGCACTGTAGCTCTCCGTGCAGTCTGTTCCAGGCCCTTGCAGTCCTCACACCAGATTATATGGGACTTACTCAGCCTACCAGTATCTAGAATGAAAAAAAAAAATTAAATGTAACTAAGGTTTTCAACTTCAGGAACAGCGTTTTCTAGCAGATATTGAAATAATGTCTCACCAAGGGGAAAATCAGGGGGGAGGGTGGTGGCTTCATTACTAGTTCTCAATTACAGCAATTAAGAAAAAAATTAATAGTAGATTATAGATTATTTGCTCCAGCATAACTGAGAGTCTGAAGGGACCTGGTCTGAATTTCACAGAAAGCTAAAATCTTTGAACCAATTCTGAACACCAATCGGATTTGGGCCGAGCATTCCAGATATCATTAAATACAGAAATAAACTCTGCAGGTATTTATTGATTAACAACTGTGATGTGTGGCAGATCATTTCTACTCTTGTGTTACTTCATTAGGTATCAATTTTTTTTATTTCTACAAAAAAAACCAACGATGATTCATTTTTCAAGACTTCATTATACACAGAACTTTCATGCCAAGTGCGTCTACAAAGAAACGGCCAAGATGTATCTGTCTACATTCTCACACAAGTGTAAGTGGGAAAAGGAGATAAAGCCACATAAATGTTTCTACATTAACATTCCATGTCATAGTTTTCCCATTTTTTCCACAGTCTGATTTTTGGAATTTATCTTTGTCTACCAGAATTTGATCTTTTTTCCCTCCTGGTCAGAAAGGAAAGGTTGGTGTCAGCAGATATTTTCTAATGTTTTCCTAATCACAGAATCTGTGGGTGAAGAAAACTACGCAAATATACTTGATTACTCTGCACTCAATATTAACTCCAGAGAGCAAAAGAGAAGAGAGTTCTCTCTTACATGTGCATCTAGAAATTATAAAAAGATCGCGGTAGTCAAGCAATCTCCAGCTCAGCAACTTCCAATATGGTCCACTGGGTTACAGTTGACAAACTACACTTAAATTATTCCCAAAACACAAAGGTTGTCCTCTTCTGCAGAAAGCAACACTTACTGGATTTGCTGGAAGATCTTTATGGACTTCTGAATTGGCAACAGCGTCAATTATATTTTCATTAGGTAAACATAGACTTACATTCGCATTTTTGGCAAAACTGCACACCATGTTATACATTATTACACCGTCTTCAAATTAGCTGTTCATTTCAGTCACTTATAATAAAGACAACCTCAACATTTGTTTCTTGGCTTTGGGCATCTCCACAGGCTGCGATGAAAAACTAACCAAAACCACAGCGAACCAACTATTCACTCTGAATGTTGCATCCCCAGATGTGCAAGTACTTCCCAAACACAGCCACTGCCTCCTTGTTCCAGGAATTACCAAGAAAGGTTAAAACCTCATCACTTCCCCTTCACTTTCTAGCACAGCAAGATCTGTACAATCAGAAGTTCTTTGTTTTAATCCCTACGTAAACTCCTTTCCTCAAGGAATTTTACTGTCAAGCATCCTCATATTTCCCACCCATGTTCTCATATAGGTAAAGAGCTATCAGCATCTGGTTGCCAGCAAATCCAACACAGACTTGAAACTCCTTGGTGATGGAAACATGTCCCAGTGTGCACTGATTTTATTGCAACCTATACACTAAATAACACTGAGAAGGAGAGGAGATAAAAAGCTGCATTCCAACAAGCCAGGCTAACTGACGCTTAGCAGCTGAACGACACTTGAACTCACCTCTACTGCTACTTCAAACTTTCTTGATTACATTTGATTCTTTGCCCTTGAAGAACAGGAAAATAAGCCATTTAACAGTCCAGGCACTGAAACTAAGACTCTGGAGATGACACCAGTGTTACACAACCTTCAAGCCCACCTCCTAATTAACTATAAACATTGTGGTATGAAATCTGGAGTGTTACTCTAAAATTAAACACAAATATTTCTTTTGTCACAATATCTGCTCACTAGTTATTTAAGAGGGAGAGAGCAGTGGTGTGCTTTTCAAAATCCTCCACCAAAGCAGCTTTGCACTTTTAACAACTACTAAAATAACAGACCCCCCTAGTTTACAACTAAATTTCTCCAAAACTTGTGTTTTACTTAAACACTTTGTCCTTCTTCATTGTTTTTGACACTCAAAGTGACAATGATTCTGAAATGCCAGTGGTTGAGTAAAAAAACCTTCCCATTATTATATATCATAAACCATAATTAACTCAACAAAAGTAATCAATTTACCCTCATGAGCAGAGCAGTGCATTTACAGGGTCTGAAGACCACAATACATCTTCATCACCTGGCAGCTGAGCATAGACAAAGTCCATTTGATCTGGAGACAGGAGTGGAAAAAGCATAGTTTTATCTTATGATGTCAAGGAAAAAGAAAAGAGACAGAAAGGGCCAGAGTTTGATGTACTTAGCTAAGAAGGGAAAAAGAAAACCTCACTGAATTTTAGCACAGTAAAGAGCAGACAGAACTGAAAATGGTAAAAACATAAAAGAAACCAAGTGTATATAAACAAGTTTCATTATGATACAAAATATTTACTGGTCATGAATATCTGTGGAAGTTACACATTTGTGATGCATTATCATCTAAATTATACTGTTTAACTACTCAACTCCTTCCTTATTCTGATAAGAGAACCCTTTCCTTATTCCAATACAAGATGAGTGTTAAAAAACACACACAAAGAAAGATGTTTGAGCTGATGAGCACAGCAAAGGAAGCGCAGATAGGCATCAGACAAACTGTGTAAGTGACTTAGAACAGGAGGATGGAATAAGTGTAGTGCTAAATGGCAAAGGGCATCAAGTCCCAGTCTGTTCCCTCTTCATTTGAAGGCAGAATGACTGATATAAATCAAAGTGATGCAAATTCCTGAATTTAAATGGGATTTAAATTATCAAACAGGAAACACCAATATGAAGAAATCATATTGAGAGCATTTTTGCTTCTTCTAAGGTCAGGTCAAGTCTTATTGGGTGGTACCTTATAAAATATGTTACTTGGCAAGTCCATATGCCCTTTGCATGAATACATAAACTACTCTGCATTAACACAGCAAAATACTGTGTTTTAATTACTTTTAAAAATACCTTTGGTACACCTGTGATGTAAGAATAAAAGTTTATCAAATCAGGTTTTCTCCCTATTTAAAAGTATTTAAAGAGTAGTAGATCCCATAAGGTGAAAGCCAAGGTAAGAAAAATCTCCTCTGCCTGTTTTCACACTCAGTTTTCAGCCTTAAATGAATTAATGGAATCAAGTAAACTGACAGAACACTGTGTCAGTGTCAGCACAGAAGGCTTCTATTGTCTGTTTAGAATTTAGGACTCCCTTGGTCCAGAAAACTTCCTAAATGTCAACTTTTGCTGGTTCAATTTCTTTTAAAACTTCAGTATAAATACAGTGCTCAGTTTGTTTTTTTTTTTTTAATGGCGAGATTATTTTAACAGGTGACAGCAAGTTTAGGCATAAGCTATCCTATCATCACATCTGATCTGTGTTTCGAAAATTAATTTCTAGTTTATTAATAAAGTTCATAAATCTGAATTATTAAGAACTGGGTAAAATTCTGTGCTTCAGGTGTTTTTCACCCACTCATATTTGGTGGGGAATGTGTGTGTATCTGTTAAAACAAGAAAAAAAATAAAATGAAAAAATCAAATCACACTCTAAACAAGGACCTGAGCAGAGAAATGGAAACAAACATCTCTGACAAATGACCCGCAAAAGAATAACTGCAGCTGACATATTGGGGGGGGGGGCGGGCGGAATCATCTTCATCCATCAGTTTAATCTGGTCATTTTTGAATTATCTTTTTGGAACTCAGACTGCAAGTAACCAGAGGGACAACAGCATAAGGTAGGATGGGGCTTTGAGCAACTTGGTCTAGTGGAAGGTTTCCCCGTCCATGGCAGAGGGGCTGGAAGNCATTTTTGAATTATCTTTTTGGAACTCAGACTGCAAGTAACCAGAGGGACAACAGCATAAGGTTGGATGGGGCTTTGAGCAACTTGGTCTAGTGGAAGGTTTCCCTGTCCATGGCAGAGGGGCTGGAAGTTTAAGGTTCCTTCCAAACCATTCTATAGCCACCACAAAAACTGGCAGAAGAAGAGTGCTTTATGGACCTAAGGAAAAGGAGCACTAGGATAAGATATTCTAAATCTCTAGATCTTGTTTCACAATTTCTTGTCTCACTATTCTAATTCCTTCTAAGTGGGAGATTTACATGAAAATCCAGGCAGAAATTGCACACAAGGGATAGTGATTCTGCTGTGTTTCTTCACTATGACAGGGACTATGCTATGGGAAATGGGAAAAACATTTCAGACTGCTCTGCACTGATCAACAGATATGGCCTAATTTTAGGCTCCCTGTACCCTCCTTCAGTTTGCAAAGAACAGCATCACTCACGTTTGCAGGAAATAAAGGTGGCAGATTTTTTCCTTCACCTAGTCTAACCTGTTTTAATAAGTATGGCAGCAGTCCTTCAGAGAATAACACCGAGTAATTGCTACTATTATCAGCACAATCCACCTTGGGTTTCTTCCTTCTGTTGTACTGAATTCCTCACTCGCTGCCTCTGACAACTTTCTGGGGCAAAAGCTGAGTGAACGGGGCACAGTATGGGGTGGTCAGTAATACACCCACATAAAAGTGAATCTGTAAGGCTTTTTCACACACCATGCCAAAATAGGAGAAACTACGGCAGGAATACTATGTTTGCCTCAAAGTTACCATCAAATCTTTCTCCCACTGCATAAAGTGAGCGAGAGAGGCCAGACAAAGCCCACTGGAAGAAATGACTACAGAAAATTATTAAATGAAAAAAAAGCAGAATATGGGAAGTGGAGTATGAAAAAGATGCCTTTTTTGTATAGTATGTTTTTTTAAAGCATTTGCTTCTCTACCACAAAACCACCATTCACCCAACCACTGAGTTTTCACCCAACAGTCGAAATTTAGCCCCAGAAGGGAACACTAGTACTTTGGCCAATGCTTTGGTTTAATAAATTACATGCAACAGATCTCAGGTGGATGGTCACCAACAGCACATGTAATTTTTCAAAATGATAATTTAAAAAAAAGAGATGTTCCAACAATTAACCCCGAATCAAAAGAGTTAACACGTTACCAATCATCTTAGAAAGGCTCTACAGAAACACACTAAAGCAAGACAATTCAAATTAAAACCATCACGATCTTAGCACAAAGGTGAAGTCAGGAGATGCCTAGGGCTGAGTGCCTGCAGGCTTTGTGGGGCCCTTTGTAGCTCCACTCCCTGTGGGACAGAGCCTCTGCTCCCCCACACACCGCACTGGGCAGCAGTTGGACTCCCCTAACACAACTGCATCAGTGGCATTGACTGGGCACAGGGTGGGGAGGGAAGAAGTCCAGGCTAAAAATCAAGCAGATCCATCCAGCAGTCACCAGAAGGGGCACTTCCATGGCTGGGAACACTCCTGCAGCTTCACAAGACTCCCTGCCAGAATGATCTCTCAGCTATTCATCATTTCCTTCAGCTTTAAGGCAAGTTCTCACTCTTTCTCTTGTCCAGCTCTATTTCCAGCAGCGAGTAGAGATTAAGTAAATATCCAAGCTATAGAACAAAAGGGAGTGATGCAAAAAAACCTTCCTTCAAATTAAAGTCACTTGCCTTAACATAAGCCCCACCTGCTGTGCTGTTGGCCAGCACATCACACAAGGAATAACAGAGAACACACGTCTCCTCCCTCCTAAGTCTCCACGTAGCCCCAGCACAGCCTGGACAGCTGGCTATTTTTGTGTCCAGGATAGCGTGTGAGCTCAGAGCTTATTACCAAGGGTTTCCCCTTGCACACAGGAGCAATGCCAAGGATTATTTTTTTCTTTTTCAGTTGTGCAAATGGGCTCCAGATATCACACAATTCATAACATCTTACACTTCGTGAAAGATTTAAGTAAATTTATGTACTTCCCTTCACTTTATTTCAGCATTTATAATTATTGTGCTTAGTTCTTTAAGGTACCTAGGGCGCTTGCTCATGTGAACGTATTAAACCAGTAAGTGCTTTTCATATTAAGTATGGAATTAATCAACTTTTTGATGCTCTTGTTTGTCCTCCAGAAAAAAAGAAAACCCCAGAAATGACATGTGAATGGATCAACCTAGAATTAGCCCTTCCAAATCTGTGGCTGTTCGCTACTAAAATCCAAGACATATTTTTTTGGTTGTCCTGAACAAAACCTGCAGCCTTCATTACTGTGTGGGTCAGAATATGTTTCTCTTAATATCACACTAAATGAAAATAGCTTCATATACCACAGATGGGAAAGATATTGGCACTTCTCTGTTCCCACGCATTCTGCTCAATGAGATGTCTAGATTACAATCCAATTTTCACAAAAACAATTGTCTACACTTCACAGGAGTTTCACCCGGAAAGAATAAAACCAACACCAAACTTTAAAATTTTAAATATGGTCTAGTTCTGAAACTCTGCCTCCTGTATGTGACTGAGCCATTATTAAGATAAATGCATATGCCAGTAACAGAGGGCAAGGAATTGAAACAGCCAGTAAAACCCTGCTGCAGAAACAGAGAGAGTTTCACTGTGGGTTTTTACCCACACACACTTCCTTTGGAGGAATTAAACTAACTTAGCAGTGCCAGGATGAAAGGCCTCCGCAGAAAAATGATTTTGGAGGAAATGAAGACTTTTTCCAATCACATAATTTTCTTGAAGTGTCAGATTCCTCCAATTCTTCAAACTTCCACCTTACAAACGGAAATTAAAAGTATGGTCCCAGTTGTCAAAACACACATTCACCATAAATAAATCCATTACTCACTGCAAGTTCTCTCTATATGAATTATACTGTCTTATGAGCAATTTCAGCACGAGGCTATTGAATTGCAAAGGGTAGCTCTATGGCTCTCCCCGATACTTAAACTAATGCAACATCCTCTGCTACAAAGAATAATAATCTTAGAGCAATGTGACATTTCTTGTTAAGGGGAACTTGTGAAAGTATTTTCTTAATAAAAACTGAACCATCAGTGGACATCACCTATGCTGAGCAAAACCAATCCTACAGTTACTGCACTTAAATATCTACACATACATGAAATGTAGCACAAGTTTACTGTGAGGAATTAGAAATACAATATTTATGTGCTTTTATGTCAATTATTCAGACAAATAACAGCCACAAACACTGAGAATTATGAAGATTTCTCTCTTTCCCTTGAAGGGCTGGCTCAGGCCCTGCCTGCTGTAAAAAAAAAAAAAAAGTCTGTTTTGCACTCAAATGCTTTATCTTCTTCCTTTCAGTCAGAGCCCAGCCAACACACACCAACCATCATTTGAATCTAGTATATCTCAAACTTGCAAAAATACATTGCATTTGACATGTGGCTCTTAAGGTCTGTATTAGTTTTTAACAGCTTACAACTCATGGATCCTGAGCTTTCAGGGATGGGGGTGTGGGGTGTTTCCAGCAGAGATGGAGAGAACTTCCAGAGACTTCCCATACAGAAATTGTTTAATCTTAACTGTGAGAAATGACAGTTCGGGATTTCTAAATTCAAGAGTTTAGAAATAAAACCTAGAGAGAAAGAGTACTGGAAAACAGGGCCAGAAACTGCTGATAGAAAAAAAGTTATGGATAAAGTCATCTATATAAATGGCTCAAATTTAAGAAGTAAATAGGGAATTCCTGGAGTTTCATTTTTTTTCCCCATGCAGTTTGCCAAAACTCAGTTTATTACAAGAATTAGCACAGTTCTTTATGCAAGTATTAGATTCTGCCTGTCAGCAGTAACTTTCCAAGATATTGGAAATTTGCTCTAAATATTTCCAGTAAGGTTCAGTTTCTGTCTCCACATATATCTATCATTTTATTTCTTTTCTTACACGTTGTGTCTCAAAGATGAACTCAAAGTTAAATGAGCCTTTAATACCTCATTATACAAACAATCTCTTCACGGCATAACAAAGAATAAGAGATTGATGTATATTGATATTTACAGAACAACAAAAGTAACAGAAGCAACACAAAACCACAGCTGTGAATAACAAGAGAGGAAAATAAGCACACTGTTACTTAATATTACCAAAATACATTAAACCTTCCATGCAGTTCTAGAGTCCTGGGAGAAGGGAAAGGGTCCGTCTTGGGGGGCAGCCTACGTACTAGGTGTGAAACTGGTTGGATTTTCCTGCGCTCTTGTAACACTAAATTGTCCATATCAGTCTTTGTCTATACCTCAAGGCCAAGCTTCTTGTGCTGAAAGCAAGGCAAGTCACCTAAGTACAGATACTTCCTGGACAGGTAAAACATTGTGCTTAAAATATATACCCAGCTACTTATGTCCTTCTGCCACCCCCCTCAAATCAAAGAGGGCAACTCTGTGACAAAGACCCTTACTGGAATTTCAGTATTATGAATGGTTACTAATTAAGGAGTGCCGTCATCTCAGTATTACGACTGAAACACGAAATACTGCAGATAAAACTTAGTTCTGCCAACTTCACAAAATATTTAAGCCTGCAAACAGCAGACTTTTGGGTCATGCAAACCCTATTACAAAGCACTCTGAAGAGTTGTTAAGACATGCTTATGGAAAAAGTAGGGGTTTTTGTATTTTTTTTTCCTAAGACAGTAATGGCTGAAGTAGGCCTGATGAAACTCTGCATTAATATTCAAAATCACCTGTTCAAGAGTATGCAAATCACCCCAACAATCTCAAGTGCCAACTACCCTCTTCACCCAATAAGGCACAGGGAGGATTGCTCAGCCAACAAGAAGATAACTATGGCTTATTACACTATCAAACCTGCAAATCTTCCCAAAACTCTGGCTGTTTTTACCTCAAGGACAGCAGCTCATTCCCTCCCTTCCAAAACTATGAGACACTACCACCCAAGGGAAAGGAAATCTCTCAGAGCTGTTTAGTGACACAGTGCACTCCTCAGCATTTCTTTCTATATCCATCAGAAAAGAGGAACACAGCCAGCCACTAAACCACTGTGCCATCTAAACCATCTAAAATACTTGCTACTTGTTCCACTGGTTTTAAGAAACACGCATTGCCTTCTACCAGCCACAGCAATCAGTTTACATAACCTGATTTGTATTAGCAATGAACATATACATACAGGGGGGAAAACAGTATTGAAATGAAATTGTTTTAGCAAAACAAAGCTAACCCATCAGGAGGAAAAAAACCCCATGCCACCTACTTAACCAACTTTAGAAACATATACATAGGATCTGGACATAAAGGATTTAAAATACACACATGTCCATCACTAATGTGTAAGAGGTTCACCTAGGCAATGGTTTTCACATGAACTGCTGCTGTCAGCAACTTGTAAGGATTATTCAACAGGTAAATAAGAAAAGTAAGTCTGCTGTCCAGAGGCTTACATTTGCTTAATGATTGCTACATATATTCATTATCTGTGTCACTAGCACATACCTAGAATTCCTCAAATCTGAGTAAAATAAAGGTCACCACCTAGCTTAACAACAGCACAGAAAAATCAGCTAGCCTAACACACTGCAATGCTTTGATGGGCAAAAGACCTGGAAACCAAAACTCTAAACCAACTCATTTGCCTGATATTTGCAGCTAACCATGAGTATGGCCCTTTTAAAGACCCCAGGGCAGCAAAAGTTGAGTTCATGACACACCTGTGCTCTCACTGACTAGCTCTGGACAGCCCTTCATGAAGCCCCAGTACACAGCTAGAGGCAAAGTTCTACTTTCCAGTGTGATCTAACAAATCCAACATCCTCTTATGTATTTCTGTACTTCCATTACAGCCAATGCCTTCTTTGCTCCACCCTGTCCACCCCAGTCTAGGTTCCATCCATCTCCTGACCCACACTTTCTTCCTGTCTTCCCATCTGCTTCCTCAAGTCTCTGCAGTTCTGATGCAGCACCATCTTGTTTTTCCTTCCACAAAACCAGCCAAGCAAAAAACCTCCAAGAACAGGAAAAAACCCCCAACTCATCCCACAGCCTGCCCCCCCCAAATCAAATTGAGGGCTAAAAGCAAGAAAAATATCCTACCCAAAGTGAATTCTTGCAAAAAAAAAAAAAATCCGTCAATGTGTATTATAAAATTAATATGGATCTTGTATATTAAAAATACGTTTGTTGTTGCATCAACAGAAGTTTTATACTACTGTAAGCATTTAGTTTCTTCCCTTCACATGGGGAATGACATTTGATCCTCAGGTTAAATACTAAATCTTAAAACATGCAAGAACCATGTATTTGTAAACAAAAAGCATCTCTGAATTATATGAAATATTTTATGACTCTCTTTATGCTATGCTTCTTACAGAGCCGTATGTACAGGACGCCATCATTGTGTTTCACTTACTGCACTCAGTTACCTTCCCATATTTGCAAGTGTCCGAGTTTATAGATTAAGAGTTCAGAAAAGCTTCTCTTACCCTACTAAAAAAAAAAACACCCAAAAACCATATTGTAAAAGTGGGGAAAAAAATACAATGTAAAGTACTTTGGTTAAAATTTGGTTATATAGTCTACTGCTATTTGAGGTAACCAGTACAATTTGCTCTTGTACATTTATGGACAAGCTAGACAGTCCAAATCTGTCCTGATAAACTCTTTATGTGACTTTATGACACATGTTCACCATGTGGTCTACTATCTGTAAGAAATAAGTCACAGATTTGGGAAGTAAATAGTTTTTAAATCAGAAACATCTCCTCCACTACTGAAACTTAACACATAGAACTCACTGCATTAGAAATATCAATATTGCTAATACTGTTAATCTATTTGTTTTGCTAACAGGTTGGATTCTACCAAGTGAACTAATTCTGAAATAAAACACCTGAGAAAGGCAAAAAAACCACACTGAAAAAACCCCTCCCCCTCAAAAAAAATCCCAAGCAAAACAATCCACTGAACATAACATATTTTAAAAATTATTAAATCACCAATGCTAATCAGCATTCAAAGTGCAATTTAATGAAAAATCAATTCTGGAAATTATAAACCTACATCATCTTTACTAATTTCTCATATTACAAAGCAAAATTGGCAGAAGCTGCTCCATCCATGATTTTTTTTCTTCCCTAAACTATCTGAATAACAATTGTCATCATAATGACCAGACATGGAATCAGAGAGAGGAAAAATGAAATTATGTGTGAGTGCATGTCTTGGACAACATCCCTCATTTGAGTGTTATCCCAAGTCCCCTATGCAAGTCAAGGTATCACAATCCATGAATGGTGACGACTATTACATGGGCCTTTCATAATTATTTTACCTAGTTTATGGTTCTACATAGAATTAAAATGAGCATAAACACACTGAGTAGCCTAGAAAAAAAATGCAATTACCATACTGTAAAGATCAAGCAAAATCACATTTTTCCTTAATTTACCACAAAAGACATAAATAAACTTTATCAATTTTTAGAATTAAATTCACAAACAAAAGAAATATTGCTATTTTTTCTTTCCTCACAGGAAGGACAGCAGTCACCTACCTGACACATGTCCCCACTGTGGCCAGTATGATGTCTTCTTTAGATGACATTGGGGTGAAAAGGTATTCGCCTCAGCATTCTTTATACCTTGGATCAGCACCTACAGAGTAACTGTATCAGTATTCCCAAAGACACTTCCAGTGCTGCCCTGTCTGGCATTCCCTAAACTGCCTAAGCACTTCACTCCCAAAGTCACCAGAGCAATGCACCACAACCACCAGGCTTTCAAATGGCACCTGAGCAGAGAACCACCAGAGGACAAGGGCACAGGGGAGGGCAGAGCTTTTTTTTTCCCCACAGCTTTGCTGACATGGAACCATTTGGCTGGAAAAGACCCTAAAGATCATCGAGTCCAGCGTTGTCCCAGCACTACCAAATCCACCGCTAAACCATGTCCTTACATGCCACACCTACACGTCTTTTAAATACCTCAAGGGATGGCGACTCCAACACTTCCCTGAGGCAACGCCTGACCTCCTCCCCCCCCCCTCAGCAAAGAAACTTTTCCTAATATCCAGAACTGATTTATCCATGGAAATGGACAGCTGTATCTACACACATAAATCCCACGAGTAAAACTGACGTCTTTGCAGAGTTTTAAAGGAAAACATATGCAAATTTACAGGAGGCATTTTGAGCTGGTGACCAACTTGATCATAAGAGCTACTGCAGTTTAAATCAAACTATGTGGGACCTTCTGCTCCCCCCTTTCCTCTAGTCCCTCTTCCCCAGTACTACACCATGTACCTTCACCTTACACCAAGAAATAAACACTTTTTTTCTCTCCTAGACAGCTAATTTTCCTCTTACCTTAGTACCACAGCCAGACTCACCAGCACGACCGTAGGCATAGGACTGCCGCCCAGAGACCACCCCTTTAACGGCGGCAAACCTTTAACTCGCCTCAGCTGCCTCATCTAATTAACCCTAAGGGGTAGCACCTGAAGAGAGCACAAAGCGGTTAACTAGGTAGGTGTTACAAAGACAGCAACGGTTTCAGAACCTGCGTAATAAAGTTTTTGCATTGTGTGCAGTGAAAACGCGGATATTTTGTTTGGATGAAATTAAAAGATCGGTAAACATAACACGCTCTTACCAACGGGCTTTAAGCAGTATGAAATAAATAAAAAGAGAATAAGAGACAAATTTGCTATTCCTGAGGTATCGCTCTTCAAGGTACTTTCTATTTTGACTGAAAATTAAAACCACAAAACACTGTGTTTCTTGTATTCAAACATCTCTAGGAACTCTAAAGAAACACAGTCTATGGCAGCTTCCCAGGACCCCTCTCTGTCTGTAACTAGACTGCCATACACTTTACCACAGTGAGAGGTGAAGGAGAGTTGAAACTTTCAGTGCAACTAGTCAAAATAAATTTGGGGTTTTTTTTATCCTATGTTAACAATTCTTCATTATCCCTACTCACTGCCAGCATTTTCCACAACAAAAGTGTTACTAAGAAGGGCAATAAGCCTCAGTGCGACCATAAAGTTTTTTGGTTTGTTTTATTGTAAATGGAGGAGAGAAAATAAATGAGGGTTTTTAAATTGTTTTTCATGCTGTAGAATACATATTAAAAGGGGTTAGAAAAAATAAGCCCCAGCCAAACCCCATGGCATGAAGCAACTTTAAAGCCAAATAATCTCATGTGAATTTTCAAAACTACAGCAGTCCAGACTTTAAATCCTTCAGGCTACAAATTACCTAGCACAAATTAATTAAAAAAAAAAAAGAAAAAAAAAAAAAAGGGAAAAAAAAAAAAGCACTGCAAACTCAGCATGGTATCTCTGCTTTTACTGGAATGCAAAGACTGCAAGCTCAGCCCAGAAATGTGCAGTAATAGAAGGACCTACAGATTATTTTGAACCATTACTTCATATCCAGCCATGGATGACATGCCAGAACGCCTCAGCCAATTTGGAGCTCAGACAATGTGGCCACCATTCAGTTACAGAAGCTTACAGTCTTCTGCATGAGTCCACTAAAGCCTTCAAAGCTACATTGCCTACTTCGATGACAACTAAAAATATGTATAACGAACAGCAATACTGCTTACCAAAAAGGTCATTAAAAATTGGTTACTTAATGTCAATAGCAGTTTCCCCTATGCAGCCTCAGTTACACACTGGAATGCGGTCCAGAGAAATCAGAACAACAGCCACCAGCTCCAGAGACAAAAAGGGACAGCAGCAAAGATCACAGCTGAAATGTAACAATCTCTTTAGCAGTCTGAAGGCAACTAGGGCCAGCTAAGGCAGTCATATTTGAAGTAATTTTTGCAAACACTAGAGAGTCTGAAATATAATATTCTGCACAAACAGAAGCGGCAGGAAATGCAAGAATTTCTGTTTTGGCAAAGTGCTGGTCTATTCTCCTTAATGAAAGGAATTATCTTAAATTATTAACAAATTCCCATACTTTCCAGAACTCATCTTGGGTCTCATTTGCCATGGCCACCTCCCTTCCTCCTTTAGATTAAACACAATGCAGAAGTGACAAAACATCACGGAAGATTAGATCTGAGCTAAAGGAAAGAGAAAGAGGAGGAAAATACAGAAAATGTGTGCATATCAGTGGTTCTGAAACTTACAGGATTATTACACCCCCTTTCACCCTCAAAACTGATCACTTTGTCTTGGAGTGCAGTTTAAAAACCAGTGTATAAGTACATGTACTGGTTTATACAAACACACTTACATAGGTATTTTGGCTTCTTGTAGTGACACTGTCCAAGGTCAGAGTAAGGTTAAGGACCAATTCACTGCTCTTTTCCTAGGTATACAATATCCAAGGACTTTCTGAATTGGCCTGAAGTTTTCACAAACATCACGAAGATGATGCAGAAAAGCTACGCCTTCACTGCAGCACTCAACAGCTGTCCCTCTGAATCTGAAGACCAGAGGAAAATGAAGTTGAATTGTTTTATTAAACCTGAAATGCTCCTGTATGGCACATAGTGAGAGTAATGTGGGGAGGAGACTGAAGTGTGAAAAAGGGAGGAGGGGAAGAGGCATAGCCCAGCAGCTCCACGTTCGATCAGTGAAAACAACTCCCCCAAGCTTCAGTTGATGAGAGCTGAGAACTTACAGAACACTACAGAGCTCTATATGAAAACCCCCACAGAAAGTGATAGAAAACAAGAAAAGCAAAAAGATAAAAAATCCTTGAGCTTGTGATCTTCCTGTTTATAAGCTCAGCTATTCTGAAAGTCATAAATTCAAACCTCTTTCCTACTCCGCATATGCTGTGGTTGTGCAGAACTGACAGCAAGCAAGCAGCAATAGATCATCTGTGCTACAAACAGCACTGCAGCATCAGCTTTAGCAGCTTCACAAACGTATAGAAAATGCAAAGTTCCTACGGGTGGATGCACTCCTCTCTTCTCTCAGGTCAACTAAAGACTGAAGTATTCTTATCTCCTCGCCAATTTTAACGGTATGTGGCGGCAAACAAAATCAATATGAAAGAGGGAAGTCTTGAAAGAAGGCAAGTCAAACCCTTCCTGTAAACACAGAATTTCAGCAGCTGCAATCATATTAACCACTGCAAGTTTAAAAAGACATTTCCTCTTAATCCCTATGAAACTGGGTTTCAAGTATTCAGAAAGCAAACAAGAGCATTTTGTAGTGACTTTTGAGCTACAAACATTGTGAAACTAAAGTGTGTGAGGGGGAAGAAAAAGAACAATCAAAGTTATATGATTTTGTGATCCACCAGCTCATACAAACTAGGAAAATAAATATTTCAAAGTATTAAGGCTCCCAAATTCCCACTGAATGTACAAGGATGTTGCTTATCTGATCAGCCTGTGAGATCCCAGACTGGAAAACTGATTACAGGTTCGTAACTTCAGTCAGACATTGAACCTCACATTTCAATTCACAAAACAGCACACTTGAAGGATTCCAGCCAGCAGTTACTAGCTGTCAGACCTGTCCTTAAACCCCTGCTAATCCAAGCACATCTCACATGAATTATACATATGCAACCAAGTGTCACATACATGCAAGTGTTTAAGTAAAAATGAACTCTGAATCCCTAGCTACATGCAGCCTTCCCTGTGTCCGTGTCTGTGCTCAGGAACAGAACCATCTACACCAGGTGTAACTTAGCTGAGGTTCAACACAGGCTACCAGGTGAGCATGTTTGAACTAATAGGCCCCAGATGTTTATCCTGGGATAAGGGTGAAGTTTCACAAGAGGATTAAGATGTTGTAAGACTGTGCTGCCCATGGGAGGGACAGTCAAACAAATGATGAATCTGATCCAGTGAAGAACTAACCCAGAAGAGAAGGAAGAAAGATGTCTGCCCTTCCTACCTGCTTGGAGAACCGGCCAACAAGGCAGGTACATGAGGAAGGGACACCCTTAGCAAAGGCAGGTGGCAAACCTGGCCCCCAACAAGAGCACGAAAGATGAGACCTCCTTAGTGGTGCAGCTCAGGTTTACACCAGCTGGAGCCACTTGTGAAGCCTTAAGCTTTAGGTCAAGTTACTGTAAATTGAGGTTAATCTAAATGCAACCAATTGTCCTAACACAATCACATGTTAATATTTTTGGCTCTGCATTAGCAGAATGATTTTTGGATGTGTTCCAGCCGAAATTGTTCTTCCTGAGCGAGACTCTGCGTAGAACTTCACTGCAGGACTTCCAATACGTGCCATTTGGTCAATCTGAAGCTTACAGTTCACTATGACTGGCTACCCTATGTCAGAACACAACTTGTCCTGCTCCAGCCACAGCTCATAATAATCCAACCCACTATCTTTTAAAGGGACACACTTTCCATCAGAGCACATAGAGGTCACCAGAGGCTAGCAGTGCTTGAAGTGAAGACTCTCTTCATTCCTTTCAGTTTGCTAAACTGAAACCTATTGTGCTGACTGGCTGTAAAAGGAGGTCAGCACAAAAACTCCTTGTCCTAAAGGACAGTAATCACACAGGAGCATCAAGCGTGAGCTGGTATGAAAAAGAGAAGAAAAATGGGAGAGGCTGTGGAATAAGAAAGACATAGAGATCCACCCTTATAGGAAGAGGAAAATAAAAAGTGTTACACAATGACTTCTTCTATGATGCTTATGAAATACAAGGAGCATTGCTGGCCTGGGATTTAATTCTGGTATCATCCCAGTTTTGCGTTTACTACTGACTACCCCACTGTGAGCAAGATCAGACATAGCTTATTAACTAAAGAGATGCCTAATCCTACTTAGTCATCAGGCATGAGTAAGGGCTACAGTATTTGACATCTTGTGGAAAATAAAACATCTAAAAAATCATCTTTATTTTTCATCTTTGCAGTGCCAGAGAAATAGACTTCTCCTCTAGTGTGACTGATGAACTCCTAAGCACCTGTAAAGTAAGTTAAATAGCAATATTATGCAGGAAAGAATACAGGAAATGTGCACAGGTTTATGAATGTACACACAAGTACATATTAAATACAGCAGGTGTAAACTTTCAAAAACTACTCACAAGCCTGACAGCATTCTTCAGCACTCAATTTCATTACAGACATTATCCATGAATCACTAAGACAAATGAGGATGTTACACTTTTCACTCTGAATGTCTTTTCCAATGAAAAGGATAAAAAGAAGAGACTGAGGGGATGGGAGAAACTACTTTCCTGAAGCAGAATATCTGCCAACAAGGAAGACGTAACCAGATTTCTATAATTCTGGATGTGTCATTCTGTCTCTACACAGAGGAAGCTGAAAGGAGTGGCCTGCCTATCTCCCTTCCCTCAGGTAGAAGGGCAAAGTGATCATTAACTTCAGGAGGCAGTGCATTAGCCCAGAATGGGTAAACAGCAGCACTGGGAAATACTGTATTTTCAATCCATGTTTTCTGTAACTTTAATTCTGAATTGGCATAGTGTGCCCTGGCAGGGGTACAGAAAAGATGACTGAATAAGTCATTTGACTTCTGTCACTAATTTCTCTGATCTAAATAACATTTTATGTTTTCAGTGCTTAAAACTCAATTTCCTAAACATGGGGTTTAGGGTTAGATATCGTCAGTATGACAGTGGCTCTCAAACTCGTAATGATGCTAAATTAAAAAAGGCTTGAAGGGCCTTAAAATAGGAAAGAGTAGCTCCAGTCCCTTTATACTTCACAAGAAAACTCAGATGCAAACACGTGTGCATTAGAAGGTCAGTGTGGTAATTACACATGTAGTGTTTCACTGGACAAAAAATGCACAGTAAAAACAACAGTCACAGGGATAAGAAATAACTTGCAGTACTTATTATGTATTAGGCTATTATATACTAAATATACATTATTTATTATTTGTTCTATATATAATGTATGTGTATAAACACACAATCTTTGAACTCCACACAATAACACGGATGCAGAATCAGAACTCTTGCACTGAAAGCAGGAAACAAGAAAGCAGATTAGCTCACAAAGAACCAAAGAACTGAAATAATGTGTTGATATTTCCTGGAACCAGTCTGAAGATGAGCTGCAGAGTTTTGGATGGACTGCAAATTTTCCCAATACTTCCTTTGAAAACCAGGCTGGTACAGCATTTTAATAATCCAACTCAAAAGCACAGAAAACAACTTTGGTTTTTTTGCCATGTTGAACTGAGACGGGGGGGAAAGGTCCTCGCTGACATTTATAAACAATTTTAGGTTTTGTGCATGCCCCAGTCAATGTATGGGAGCAACCCACTGTTCTCAAGTAGACATGGCTGAAACAGTTATAAATCCAGATATTTAAAAATTCAGCAAGTGAAAACTTGGTCTATAACAAGACAGAAATTCAGAGTAGATCAGCAATTCATGAAATACAGCCAAGCCTATGCTCCTACACCCCATTTTGCAAAAAGGCTCCCATTGATAACTGCTTATTAGTTGACATAGATTCCTAAACAGTGGAAACTGCATAATCCCTTTCAGGAGCTCAGGGAGTGAGGGTGCAAACTGGCGGGAGTGGTGACAAGGAGCATTGTACAAACTGGATTGCTTGTACTCCATCCAATGAAGAAAATCAGAGTGCATGTCTTTAAATAATGATCTTCTAAAGATGTTTTTTTTACCCAGCTTTCTGGAGAGCACTCAGCACGTGTGTCAGCACCAGCTTCTGGGGGGGTTTGTTGGGTGACTGGCTGCCTGGATGCAGCACACATTTCTCCTCCCTTCTCACCATCTCTCAGTTTGGAGAAGGAAAGGACACACACACACACAGATAATACTTTCCTTTGACTTGCCTTAATTAAAAAAAAAAAAATAAAAATTAGAAAAGGTATTCCTTGCTGTCCTCATTGCATGTGTTGTCATTTAATCCTGACAGCTTCATATCCAAATAGTGTAGTTAAGAATCTGAGGGAAGAATTTAATAATGATTTTGTGTGAAGAGTAAAGCTGGTCCATTTTACACGTATCACTGTAAACCTTTCTATTTACTGTAAATCTTTCGATTTACTAGAGAATATATATAAAGGGAGAAACCCCAAAGTGTAGTTTACTGTTTTCTCAAGTGGAGGGGAGGGGGAAAAGTTAAATAAAGTTGAACTGTTTTGCTAAACAAAAATTATGATGCACAACATAAGTGAAATTTACCACACTGTTATGATAGTTAGAAATTAAGAAGTGTGGAGGTTTTCTTTTGGTTTTACTATAAAAAAAAAAAAAAAAAACATAAACATCTCAAAGAAACTACTTTTCAACTGCTTTAAAAGGAGAAATTTCTCAGACTTCAAGTATTACTTTCACTTGTCCTTGGATGTTCCCTAATAATCTTAGACATTAGTCAAAAATCATAATTAACACTTTACAAGTGAAACAAAGCAGGTGATGTTTCTAAGGTTTTTTGGCATCATCTGTGTACCTTTTCTTTAAAAAATGGCAATGGATCTTTTTGTTTAATAAGGTAACAAAATTTATTTTTTTAAGATTAAAAGCATAGTGCACATCGAGTACATTTAAGTAAAAGGAAGGAGTTCAGTTTCCATGGACCTCATGGCAAACTACCCCTCAATCGGGCCACTGTCAGCTCTTCAAGCGTCCCAACCTCAAGCCACCTACCAACAGCGGGAGCTGAAACTGCATTTCCTCCTTTTGTTACTCTGTTTCCACAACTTTCACATTGTAGCTTGGCTTTGTTTGCCTGCCCCACATCTTCAAGGGAAGGCCAACAAATGAGCTGCTTGACTAAAAATCCTGGCTCTAGTGCTTCGACGCCGGGGTTTGGGAAGAAGGGGAAAGGCCAACCCACCACTGCTCTGGATGGGGACACAGCGCACCACAACGCTGCCCTGCAGAGAAGTCACCCTGAGAACGCCTCCCCAGCCGCCAGCCCCTTTCCTGCGTCTTGTGGAAACGAGATGGGATGTGAAAAGGCATTTGAGGACAGTTTGGCTGGCGAAAAAGACGGTCCCAGTTAGTGGGGTTGGGTGAGCGACTCGGCTACCGCCCCGGGAGCGGGTGTACGCCAAGGTAAAGCACCGTGGTGCGGCAGCACCGCGTTCGCCGCGCGTTTAAAACCCTCGGTCCCGTGGAAAGGCGCCAGAAGGCTGAGAAACATGGTTGGCTGTGCCTCCGCTGGCTCACATCAGGAAAGCAAAAAGATGTCAGTGAGGTTGTTCTGCTTCCTGTTTGCGAAGCGCGCACACACACACACATTCCATCACCCCCGCCGCTTTGTGCGGCTCCTGCCCGCGTCCCCCCCCGTGGCCCGGCCCCGCTCCCTCCCTGTCCCGCTCCCCGCCTCCCGGCTGGCCTCGCCGGGAGATGCGCCGGGGGCTGCGCTCCCGAGGAGGCCGGGAGGCGGGGGCAGCGCTCGGCGGCGAGCTTTTGTTTGCCGCTGGCGAGGCGATCCCCACCTCCCCTCCCGCCTCCGTGAGGAAGCTGGGCTGGGGGCAGGCAAAGCGCCCAGCAGGACAGCGGGAAGGGAGCTGCCCGGCACTGCGGCCCCGGAGAAACACACCGCTCCCTCCTCTCCCCGCAGGGAGTGGGGCAGAGGAAGGGCCGCCGCTTTGTCACAGGGACCCCCCCGGCGGAGGCCGGCGGCAGCTGCCGCCCTGCCGGACCCTCCCGCACGGCCGCGCCTCCCCGCGCAGCGGGAGAAGGCGAGAGGGAGGGACGTGCGAGGCTTGTAAACCACACGCTGCCATCGCACCTCCCCTCCCTCCCC